>CM031603.1:84507246-84512246 GCA_018398815.1 Conus ventricosus
AGGGAGAGTTCCACGCTCCCATATTAAGTTTCATTAAGGGGGTTAAAAATACCAACGGGGTGGTTGAGGGTGGTGGGGTTTTGGTTTGGGTTGGTGGTGGTGTTGTGGGGGTTGGTGTGTGTGTGTGTTGTGTGTGTGTGTCGTGTTGGGTTTGGGGGGGGGGGGGGTTTGGTGTGTGGGGGTTGAGGAGTGAGGTGGTGGGGGGAAAGGGGGAGGATTGATATGAGTGTTTTGGTTGGGGTTTGGGGTTGGGGTGTGTGTGTGTGTGTGTGTGTGGTGTGTGTGTGTGTATGTGGTGTTCAAAATGTGTTTTCGTTGGTGTTTCGTAGTGTTATTTGGGTTTGTGTGTGTGCGTGGGTAGTGTGCGTTTGTGTTGTGCATTTTAATAAAATATTTATATATAATATATATATATATATATATATATATATAATTAATATAAAAGTTGTGTGTGGTGTGTGGTGGGTGTGTGTGTGTTTTGGGGGTTGTATGTGTGGGGTGTGTGTGGTATGTGTGTGTTGTGTTTTGGGGGTGTGTGTGTGTGTGTGGTGTGTTGTGTGGGGTTTATAGACAGATGTCGAGAGAATGGGAACTCGGGGAATGGAAAAAGGTAGGGAATGAGACATCATTTTTCAGCAGACAGAGAGAGAGGGGGGTGAGGGAGGGGGGAGAGAGAGAGGGGGCGAGAGAGAGAGAAAAGAGGGGAGAGAGAGAGGGGGCGAGAGAGAGGGGAGAGAGAAGACTGAGACAGGACAAAACGAACAGACTCAGGGGCAAGAGTCACTTGAAACTTTAAATGGGTTACGTTTCCGAACTGTCACAAAAAAAGACATTCTCCCCTAACATTTCCCCAGCGGCATGCCGAACAAGACGGGAATCCACGAGGGTCCTAAAACCGACATGACAGGGGAAGGGACACTACAGCTAAAACTGTAGACCACTGAATGAGCAGCCGCACTCATCGCGATAAACCGGGGAAAACCCAAGGGCCAAATTTTAAAACCACATGCCAAGGACATCCACGCTGTTGGTTGGGATGAGGAATTTGCACGGGCCCCGTCCGGGGGCCCGAAACCAACCTGCCACAGCAAACAAACTGAGTTTGGGAGAAACGGATGCAAAAACGTCCAAAACTCGATGCACTGATAGGGAAAAGCCCCCTTTGAACAAAAAAACTAGCCCATGGGGGACATTGTATGCCACAGTAAGACCCTATGGAGTAAAACTCCCAAAAAGAGAAAACACCCCCAAAAGAAATCCAGACCCAAGAAAAGAGGGACAAGACAAGTCCAAAAAAAACCCAAAAGCAAATGAAGACCGCACTGCAGCGAAAAACAAGGCTTGGAAAAAACGTGGGAAACCTAAAGAAAAACCAGCCCCTCCAAAGGGGAATCTGCGAGAAAGGGGAAGAGCAAAAAAAGAAAAACAAAGAGCGCTTTTTCAGAGACCCTTCCATTTGCCAGAAACTGTTTGAGCACCCAAAAAACGGGGGCCCCAAAAATGGGGACAAAGGATTCTTGAGCACATCTGAAAAACAAACTCTGACTCACAAGCAAAGCACCACTCGACTTTCAAGGTCTGGTGTGGCCAACCAACCCTGAGAACAGTTCAAGGGCAAGCCTCCAACGTTGGGGGAAATCAAGAAGGGGGGTCGACAAAGCCAAGCCAAATCATACCGGGGGCCAAACAATACCACCACTTTACAAAAATTTCCCAAGGGCTGGATGGCTCCACAGTTGCTGCGATGGGCTTGGAAAACCAGAAGACAGGGGCCAGGGGGTGACGCAGAGGTTCATCCCCAAAGAGCAAAACGCAATGACATACCCATTTTCAGGCCAATACACTACGAACGTCAAAGGGAAAATCTTTTTCTCTTCATGGCAAAAGGGCTGACCAAGTCCTGATGGAAAAAATATTTGGGATGGTCATCCAGAAAGTGGCATCCGGGTGGGGGGCGGCTGTGTAGAACACCCACAATGATCTGGGACCAACCAAAAAGAAAAAAACAGAAAGAGAGACCGGGACGAGTGGGGCTTATCGGGGCAAACGCATAGGATCTGTGCCCCATAATGTAATTTGGCTCTTAAATGTACCATTGCCAAAGAACATCCGCGACAGCTCAAGAATATTAAAGGTTCCAATGGGGTTCTCTCCCAAAGGGATACACAAAAATTTGTCAACTTGGAAGTGGGCATCGCAATTTGGCGTGCAATTTCCCCCAAACTTTTCGTGCGGCAAGGGAACTCACTTGAAAGCAGCAACAAACAACGCAAAGAAAAACAGACCTTGGCGATGGATACAAGAGCCCCTCTAAAGGGGCTTCAGAGACAACAGTGATTTCACCAAGAAGACGAACACCATGTCGGAAGCTGGACACTAGTTGCCTCATCCAGAATCAGTTCAAGCCAAAGAAATCACGGAGTCTCTCACTGAGGAAAGGAAATGCCAATCGTGTCCTTCATTTTGCCAACCCAGCCTTTCCCAACAGTCCAGAAGAACCAGTCAAGACCCCGGGAAGATGTATATGATACGCTGAAAGACACAAAAAGACAAAAAAAAACCAACAATGGGGGAAGAAGGCTTGGGGAGACCATTTGCCAGTGTGGGCTCCCGGGCAAATACAAGGTCGGGTGTCTGCAGTTCATGCTAAACCCAAAAGCTCCTAGGGCCCTGATATATCGCACTGCACCAGCACAGTTGGGGCAATGGAACCCAAAAATCAACAAGTTCACGGAAATGGTTTGGTGTCCCACCCTGTCTGACTGACATCGCGCTTACTGTCCCCAAGAAAAGCTGAACAACCACTGAAATCCATCCTGGGGGAATACAAAGCAGGAAGACAACTTCAAAGCATGCGGAAACTCAGGAGACAAGGGGGTAGAAGCAATAAAGCCCCACTGAAGACGGCAAAAAGGGAAAGTTAAAGGGGCGAGGTTTCTGCAAAAGAAAGCCAAAGATAGAGAAATAACGGGACACACACAGACCAAAAACAAGGAAAACTGGGTACCAAAACTGAATGGTGGTAAAAGAAAAAGGGAAAACCAAAAGAGACAGATGATTCGGGAAGAGAAAAAAAAAAGCCCAAAAAAAAGACCCAAAAAGCATCCAGCAAGCCAGAAAGGGGAAATGGACAACGTGGGAGAATGCACTCCAAAAAAGTCTCACGGGAATGACTTTGGGGCACTGGCCCCCTCAGGATCCTTCATTCTCAGATCTGCATATGACCTTTGGCCCTCAAATGAAAACCTGGTGAAGGGGGGGAAAACAACGATTCGCATGCCCCCCTCCCATGAAAAGCAAACATGAGCATGTTCTAAGCTCATTAAAATACCCGGGGGGGCTCGGGAAAGGGTACACATGGGGGCACAACCAAGTGCTCAAAAGATTGTACAAGTATCGGGCCTACCAACCCAAAAAAGGGAGAATCAGGACTCCAAACACCCCGCACTTTCTCAGGGCAGGGGCCAAATCGGGCCAAAACAACAGTGCCACTGAAACATGCAGGCAAGTCGTGGGGGGGCAGAACGGGGATGCACTGCAGACCTCCCGAATGGAAAGCACCCAATACTCACAAGAGGGGCTGAACCAGACATAGAGTCCACTCAACACCAACAGCTGATCAGATCGAGCTCAGGGTGCCAAAAAAACAAAGGGGGCAGCCAATCTCAAACAAAAAAAGATGCTGATCGGGCAAACACCCGAAGAGAAGGGCTATCGGGTCAAAGCCTCACTGCAAAAATTGGGACGGGGGATTTGTAGGAACGCTGCATACAGCCTCATAAACAGCTCTCATTGCGGGGAAAGGAAAAAGCCAAGCCCGAAACAAGGCAGAAGCGGAAGAGGGGGTTCAAGCTATCGGTAAAGGGAGAAAAAAGAACTCAAAGGCTTAATTTCCCTACAATATCGGGTTCCCTGTGGCCAGGGGTTAAAAGGCGAGTCATAAGTGAAAATGACATCTCCAGGGGGTCAGGGTTCGAATCCCACCATGGCTCGTCCCAAAGGGAAACAAAAAAAAAAAAAGGGCAGGCAGGGACACCCGGGAGTCTAAACCCGGGGTGGGGCCCAACCCCCCTAATGTCGGGAGTAAGGGCCGAAACACTTTCTTGAAGGGGGGTTCTCTTTTGAGGACTCTCTGCTGCCACCTCTCCACGATTTTTTTTTACAAAACACCTATATTCTTTTCCCTCTCACCTCTCTCTCCCCTCTCTCCCCTCTCTTTGTTTTTTTTAATATTATTTTATTTTAGTATTGCTTCATTTTCTCTCTATTTTCATTTTATGTTCCTCTATATGCATGACCGCTTTGCTTTCTTTTTTTGCTTTCTTTCTTTAATTCATTTCACGCAGGTTTTATCCCTACTGAGGGGGAGGACTGGTGTAAAAAAAAGCACGTCATGCTTATCTATTACCCCGTAAATAAAGAAACTGGGGCGGTCTGGTCTGCTCTCCTCTCTCTCCCCTCTCTCTCTCTCTCTCTCTCCCTCCCCCTCTCTCCTCCTCTCCCCTCTCTCCTTCTCTCTCTGCTGCACCGTTCGACACCACCACACACATAAATTTTAAAACACCACACCGCGCGCCGCGAAGTGATAATTAGGATGGTCTATTTTTTACAAAGAATCGGGTCACGACGATGAAACTGCATATACTTTCATATACACAACACACATACTTACATACATACATACTATACACATCATACATACACCATACGTACATAGGTCTTTCGTACAACGTATGAGCTACACACAAGGGTAGATAGATAGCGCCTTGTGTGTGGGTGTATCTTTTTCGTTGTGGTGTTTGGGGGGGGGGGGGGGTGCTCAGGAACACAGAAAAAAAAAACCTTTTCATAGTAAAATATGACCTAAAAAAATAAGACACGAGAAAAAAAAAAACCACCGACATTCAAAAGAAAGGGAAAAAAAAGGGTTGGGAGAAAAAACATATTTGTGCCAATACTTTGTGAAGCACAAAATCGGCACGTGGCGCCCGATATTGCAG
>CM031603.1:84519746-84526363 GCA_018398815.1 Conus ventricosus
CGAAGCTGCTAAAAGTGTTTTCGATTCTTCTGTGAAAATGCCAGTTACTGGACTTCCAGCGACTGTGGAGACAGCCCTGAACAACGCCCTGCTGACCGACAACGCTGTGTCAAGCTGGAACATTGCAGGTGAAGGCAGCAACACTGTCGTCGTCCTGCGACTGAAGCCGTCCCGCTCACAACAACAATGGCGGATCCTGTCTTGACCCGGGAAACGCGAGTGCAATTTTATAGAAAGAAAACCGCTCAGCCAGGTTCGACGTGATCAAAAAAGAGCACAGCAGCAAAAAAAGACGACTTGAACAGGTTGGTGCTGATAACGAAAACGCTTGTGAAGCGAGTGGACTGGCTTTTTTCCACACGGAATTGGAAGATCGCAGTACACACTGCACTACACTGGATGCCACTGAACAATACATCAAGCCTGCACATATCGACAGCGAATCTGACACGTCTGATGTTCAAGACGATCTTCAACCTTCGTGCCCTTGTCAGTCTGAGTGTGACATCATAGTCAGGAAATTCAGCACTCCGTCAATCGACACAGGCCTTGAGAATTCAACAGACCGAACAGTGGCAGGGTTTTTCGGCAGTGGTGAAAGATTATGTTGCCACCCTGACTGACAGAGGGGTACAGAAACGTTTGAGATACAAGAACAGAAACTTGGCATTCAGAAAGATCGTGTTTCATCAGACAGATGGTGTGGGTGTGTTGATGTGCGAGTCGGATGACGTTGTTGTAGAGTACTCCTATGATCCGTGTTCAGAAGACGACCACTGTGTGTTCAGGTACGTGAAGCAGGAACACACAAACATGTCATCGGAAGAGCGTGTCAAATTATCCCACCTGAGGAAAGGAAGACGTGCCAACAACACACAACACGCAAGACTCGAGCACGTGCTCTACGGCGGCTGCACGTGCTCCTCGGCCTGATCCAGTTCTACCTGGGATGACTGCCCTCCACAGACCGAATTATGTACACGATCAGCGACATTTGTCGTTCATGACTTTGTCCTGTAATGTGGAAAACTAAAGGCATTGCCATGGTGTTCATGTCAATGAGACTGTCGCGTTTTGTCGATGTGCATCGCGTCGAAATGCTAAATGGGCTGTACAGCTTACTAGCAATAAAGTTCGTTCGTCTGTCTGTCTGTCTGTGTCTGTCTGTCTGTGTCTGTCTGTCGTGTCTGTGTCTGTCTGTCTGTCTGTCTGTCTGTCTTGTCTGTCTGTCTGTCTGTCTGTGTCTGTGTCTGTGTCTGTCTGTGTCTGTGTCTGTCTGTCTGTCTGTCTGTGTCTGTCTGTCTGTCTGTCTGTTCTGTCTGTCTGTCTGTGTCTGTCTGTCTGTCTGTGTCTGTCTGTCTCTGTGTCTGTCTGTCTCTGTGTCTGTCTGTCTCTGTGTCTGTCCGTCTCTGTGTCTGTCCGTCTCTGTGTCTGTCCGTCTCTGTGTCTGTCTGTCCGTGTCTGTCCGTGTCCGTCCGTCCTCTCTCTCTCTCTCTCTCTCATTCTCTCCTCTCTTCGTCCTCTCCTTCTTCCTCTCCATGTAGTACTTATCTTGTATGTACGTATGTGTGTATTATTTATCTGTCCTCTCTGTCTCTATTCATCTATCTTTTTTTTCTTTTCTTTCTTTCTTTCTGCGTACGCAGGCTGATACTCCTGCGGACACTCCCTGTATACCAGGCAGTGAGTTTTGTGTGTATGACCCTTTTTTCCCGCCATTAACAGCGCCATACTCCATCTTCGGGAAGGTGCATGCTATGTGTCGCACGTGTCCATCCATACCAACGGCCAAAACTGGCCTTCTCTTCCGAAAGTTGGTGATGGGATTTTTTTTACGTGTGTGCAAGATGTTATGCGTGCGTTCACACACGGAACCTCGGTTTATAGTCTCATTCGAAGGACTATATGGGGAATGGAGTCAGAACCAATGTTAACTCCGAGGGAAAAATCCCCAATACCGAAATTCGAACCCGCAACCCCAGGATCACGAGTCCGGTGTCGCAGGATATTTCGGAACCGGACGAATGGGAACCATTCCGATTTATCCTGGCCCTGGTGGCAGGATTTTTTGGAACCATTCCAATTAATCCTGACTAGTGGCAGGATATTTGGGAACCACCAGGATATTTCGGAACCGACTAGAAGTCATTAGCCCACATGAATTTTTGACTTTATGACTTTTTCTAAACAGATTTTGTGGCCGCTTTGAGGAGGTTGTGCAATAAATCTCTTCTCACTACCTGTTTATCTCTTTGTTTATGATGCATTCACGCACAGAAGGCCCAAATGGCTTCACTAATATTCTGTTTGCATCATTCCGTGTCAAACTTCACTGAGTTACAATTCACTGTACTCCAGCGCGTGAGTTTTCCCACGCCTGTGGCGAACACATGTTCACTAAGGCTAGTTTCCCTTTGTGACGCAATAGCGCGTCAGCGTACAGCAAACCTTCCAGACGGACATCAAGATTCTGTGAAATGGAGAGAGAAGTGCTACATGACGGGAGTATTGTTTTTTTTTGCATAGTTTTGCATTTTAATTATGTTTGGAAGTAAAAAACGTTTATGAAGAATATAAGGGAAGTGCTTTGATTTCTTTTCTCTTTTTTTTTTTAAAACTTTTATTTTGATGCTTTTGAAATTTTGAAGTGTGTACTGGAAAGTAACATTGCCAAGTTTTTTGTTGAAGCCCGTGTGCCAAATGTACACATATAAAGCTGCCAAGGATTGTGTCATTTTGTTCTCTGGTTCTATGTTTTCATGTAGCATTTCAATAATGTAATGATTGTGGGTTTGAAAGTTGCCAATAAAAATGTTTAATTTTATTCATTTGTCTGTTTTCTTTGATTGTGAAGTGTGAGATACTGCGTATCACACAGGGACGGTGGTTCCGAAATATCCTGGAGGTTCCCGAATATCCTGCCGCCAGGGGCAGGATAAATGGGAATGGTTCCGAAATATCCTAGGATTTTTGGGAACCAGTTCCGATTTATCCTGGTTCCGAAATATTCTACGACACCGGCGCTCTACCAACTGAGCTATCCGGCCCCCCCTTCATCTATCTTACCATCCATCCATCCACCTGCCATTCTATCTATCTATCTACCTATCCACTTACCCGTCTATCTGTACAGAGGCAGAGACATGGACAGAGACAGACACACACTGAGAGAGACACAGAGAGAGAGTCGGACCTTGAGTTCCTGCCTAACATTGGTTGTCTTTTTTGTATGTGTAGATAGATAAATAGATTATAGATAGACGATACACAGACAGACAGATAGGAAGATAGACGGACAGGCAGACAGACAGGCAGGCAGGCAGGCAGGCAGGCAGGCAGGCAGATAGATGTAAGTACGTAAGTGACATGCCTGAGGAAAAAGTCTTAATTTATCGTCTGATTCAGCCTCTTTCTTCTGTAAACGGACTTAATCTTCGAGCAGACAATGCCATTAAGTGCTAGATGCCAGACAAGGCCCTTAAGCACTAGATGCCAGACAAGGCTCAGACAAGGCCCTTATATGCAAGATGCCAGAGAAGAAATCTTTTCTCACACCAGCCGCCGTGGCGAAGTGGTTAGCGTCGCGGACTCCCGGCTGGGAGGTCGTGGGTTCGAATCCCATCAGAAGTCATGTGGGTTTTTCTGCCCCGACCGGCTCCTACCCAGAGTTCGAGTTGCTGCGGACTCAGCTGGGAAGACTGGGACCACACAGTCGAGTTTCATCCACTTAATGGATGCGTTTCTGAGTGTTGCTCAAATTTCCTGACCAACACTGCAGGTGTCTGTATCTCTCGGGCCTGGTTGACGCCGGTGTAACGAAAAGTTTTAACTCCCCAAATGGTTTAACTCCCAGGAGTTAAACTGTTCATATGTAAATTTTAACTCCCTTGGAGTTAAACTAGAATGACTCCCACCCTGTGCCAAAATAACTCCACTCAGTAAAACTTCAAAATGTTCTAAAATCGTTTTTGTACAAGTCTCAACAAATTCTTGAAACATGGGGGAGTCATTTTGTACATATATCAAACTTAACTCCCATCCTGTAACATAATGACCCCCCTGGGAGTTAATCCAGGCGTGCAAAAGTTTAACTCCCTGCCCACTAAGGGGAGTCAGTTTTTCACAGTCAGAATAACTCCCCTGGGAGTTAAGTGTACACATGTTTTCTGACTCCCAGGGAGTTACTTTGTAACAGAGAAGGAGTTAATCTGATCGTGACTAAGATGACTCCCCACCCACCTATTCCCAGGTGTCTTTCGGCAAGAGAATGAAGGGATTCAATGTTCATGGACATCATCATCATAGGTAATGAAATGTCCGTGTACATATTCATGTGCTCATCTATGCATGTCCTTGATATTTTACTATGGCCTTTTTGTATATAATCTGTATGTTAGTCTGTATATACATGAATTAATGGTTTGATGCCTTTGGTAAAAATACTGTACCTTCAGTCTTTGGCGTTCTCTCTCTCTCTCTCTCCTCCTCCTCTCTCTCATCTCCTCTCTCCTCTCTCTCTCTCTCCCTCTCTCTCATCTATACATATTATCCCTGTATTTTAACGACGTCAGGTGTCAGGTATCCCTCTTGTCTCAATGGCTTCCTTAGATGAAAGCAACAAAACGTTGAAATAGTAAAACGTCAAGGCCTCTCTCTCCTCTCTCTCTCTCTCTCTCTCTACTCTCTCTCTCCTCTCGCTCGTTCTCTCTCTTTCGCGCTCTCTCTCTCTCTCTCTCTCTCTCTCTCTCTCTCTCTCTCTTTCGCTCTCTCCTCTCTCACTCTCTCTCTCTCTCCTCTCTCTCTCTCTCTCTCTCTCTCTCTCTCTCATCTCTCTCTCTCTCTCGCTCTCTCTCTCTCTTTGTGCATTTTCCCAATCTGTTTGTCTCTAAGTGTATCTCCATTCCGGTGAAAGAACAGACGTATGTTTTACATCACCACCCAATTTATCTTACGAAAAGCTTTCCTGAACACTACAACTTTTTTGTCTTCAACGCCAAACGACTTTATGGAACGATAGGGTTTATATTGTCTGATCCGCACTTGACGGACTCAGTCTATCGAGTGAAGCGCACTTTCCCCGAGTTGGACAAAAACTTATTTCATCCAGGAGGTAAACAGCCTTTCACAAAAACACACACAGACACACACACACACACACACGCGCGCGCACACTCACACACACACACACACACACACACACACACACACACACACACACACACACACACAATGATTTCAACAAAGGATAGCTCTCTCTCTCTCTCTCTCTCTCTCTCTCTCACTCTCTCCTCTCTCTCTCTCTTGCCCCATAAACCCGCTCCTCTCCCTCTCTCTCTCTCTCTTCTCTCTCTTCTCTCTCTCTCTCTCTCGCTGCATCCAACTTTCTCTCCAGTCAGGGTCCTGATAAAGCGCAAAGCAAAGACATTGCTTATCACCTTTCGGGCGGTTCACTTCAAACCGCTGCGGTCTGAAAATATCCTGCAGTTCCAACGACCTTGTTGGCTTTTTCTGTCCGTCTGCCTGCCTGTACGTCCCTCTTTCCCCCCCCCCCCCCCCCCCCCACCCTCTCTCTCTCTCTCTCTCTCTCTCTCTCTCTCTCTCTCCCCCTCCTCTCTCTCTCTCCTCTCTCATCTCTCTCTCTCTCTCTCACTCTCTCTCTCTCTCTCTTTCTCTCTGTTTTAGTAATACCTAAGGGATGTGTACTTTTATGGCTATATTTTTTTTCTCTTTTCATGTTTGTTCATTATCAATTGCTTAAATTATGTCATCATGAGATGTTTATGGCCCATTGTGAATGAATACAGCCAGCAGTGACCCCCCCCCCCCCCCCCCCTTCTTTCTATCTCTCTCTCAGCTGGTCAAATGCATTGCAAAGGCTTTCAAATTAAGAAAACATTCGCCAAAAAACAACAACAAAGGAACAAGCCAGCAGGACGAACTAATTTCTTTGATTAGTGTCTGCATTCTTAAAAAAAATCATGAATACGGTTTTATTCTAGCCATGCTGTACAACAGGAAATTAAGAAACGTATATAACCCCTCGTCAATACCCTTTGTAAAGGTATAGACAATAACAGTCTTCAGTGTCGGTATCAGTTTGAATGTCAGTGTTGCTCTCGCTCGCTCGCTCTCTCTCTCTCCTCTCTCTCTCTCTCCTCTTCTCTCTCTCTCTCTCTCTCTCTCTCTCTCTCTCTCTCTCTGCATCCACTATCTCTGCATCCAACTATCCCTCCAGTCAGTGTCCTGTTTGTTTGTCAATAATGACCTTGTCTAAAGCGTTGCTGACTCCAGTGGGAGCCGTGGAATAGCATGGGGAAGCCGGGATGAAGGATAAAGAAAAGCCGTCAGTCAGTCCAAGTTAAAAAAAAGCTCCCGCTGATAAACTGCAGATTGAAGACATTGCTTATCGTCTTTCGGCTGGATTCACTTCTAACCGTTCCGTCTGAAAAAAAGACCCTGGAGATCAATGATCTTGCTGGCTTTCTCTGTTCCTGTCTGCCTGCCCCCCCCCCCCCCCCCCTCTCTCCTCTCTCTCTTCTCGTCTTTCTTCACAATATTCATTATCCTATATTCATGGTTTGCGTTCAAGCTAAGTATAGCCCTCTTTTCCCCCCTTT
>CM031603.1:84531463-84533963 GCA_018398815.1 Conus ventricosus
GGGCAGGGGAGGACGGGCGGGATGGGGCAGGGGGAGACTGACAAAACAAAGGAGAGAAAGGAGTAAATGTTAACTTTTCATTAATAACCCATGAAAATAATCAAATTCTTTCTTGTGCACATGTCCACTGATGACACAAAACACTCAACTTCCGTCTCCTTCGTGGGATTCCAAGGCGATTCCAGACAGGTTTTTTTCCCCACCACCCATGATATCTAACATGCTATCTCGCCGTGGCGAAGTGGTTAGCGTCGCGGACTCCCGGCTGGGAGGTCGTGGGTTCGAATCCCATCAGAGTCATGTGGGTTTTTCTGCCCCGACCGGCTCCTACCAAGAGTTGAGTTTGCTGCGGACTCAGTTGGGAAGACTGGGACCACACAGTCGAGTTTCATCCACTTAATGGATGCGTTTCTGAGAGTGTTGCTCAAATTTCCTGACAACACTGCAGGTGCCAGTATCTCTCGGGCCTGGTTGACGCCGGGATATATTATGAAAGGAAGCGTAGAGTACAGCCCTGTCATGTAGTCTCAGACCGAAATGGAAATCCGTAGCATTATCTTAATCATCCTCATTCTCATCGATCAGCATACAAAAAAGTCTCAAATTCTGTGGCCCTTCATGCCCTGCTCTCATGGTGACCTCAACTGCGATGTCCTCTCCACGTCTGTGGCTTTGGTTTAGTTCCGTCGGGGTCAGCGGTATCAGCGAGTCCAAGGGGGCTGTCGTTGGACGGACGTGGTGGCGCCCTCCGGAGTGAGAGCTCACTCCGCGACTAAGCAATTATATTCCTCAGTATGGGTGTAGTAGATGGTGTCCTGCATATGTTGGATCAGAACAGGCGCCACTGAACACCACCAAGGTGACTCGGCAGCAGGGTAGTGTCTCCTCCGGTGGGTTGCCTCTTGACGACTTGACATTGACTGCTCCCTGCGGATTGCCGGTGCCGGGGCTGCGGCGGGGCCGACCGGTGTAACAGCCCGTTCTTACCCCCCCTCTGGAACTTACCCCGGGGTAAGTCTGGGCTAGCCTGCTTTTACCCCCGGGGTCATTCTAGGACTAGCTAGAACTTACCCTCCCCCCCCCCCCTCTTAGTTGGAATTTACCCCCCAGGGGGTAAGTTTGGGCTAGCCTGGATTAACACCCCCCCCCCCTTCTAAATAAACAAACAAACAAACAAAAAACAAAGGGTCTGTCTAGGACTATTTGGAATCTTCCTCCACCCCACCGCACCCTTCAAACAAGAGAGGGTTATTCAGGGTTTTCCTCTGCCTTTTCCCAACACGCACACCCGCCTTTGAAAAAAAAAAGTGCTAGCCTGCATATTACACCCCCTCTCCCATTTCCTATATACAGTCAGTTGGGTTTAGATAAAGTGTAGTTCAAGACATCTCAATAGATGGACCTCCTACTTCCCAACCCCCCCCCCCCCCCCCCCCCCCCCCACCACAACACACACACACACACACACACACACACACACACACACACACACACACACACACCCTGGTTCACTAACAGATACGAATTAACATTTGTCGTGCTAGCTTATACGCGTGGGTCAATATTCGGGTGTGGTGAGTACGCCATGCATGCGTGGGAAAGAAAGACGGCTACATGCCAATGTGACCAAGTGCCGATGTGACCAAGCGTCGTTGTGACAAAATATCGTTGTGACCACGTGTCGTTGTGACCAGGTACCGTTTTTGCTTCATCCCGGTTTGCCTCTTTTAACTATTTCACAGCTAGTTAGAGTCTCTTGAGTACCTGTGTACCTTTGCTTGTACAATGCAGAATGACTAGTGGTCAGTTACCATGGTCATTATGACGTAAATCGGAGATTTTTAGCTATTTAACAGCTAATTAGTGTTTCCCGAGTGCTTGTGTACCTTGTACAATGTAGATTACTTGTGGTCAGTGCCACTGACTACTGGTCATTATGACGTAAATCGGAGATTTTAACTATTTCACAGCTAACTATAGTCTCCCGAGTACCTGTGTACCTTGTGCAATGCAGACGACTGGTGGTCAATGCCACTGACCACTGGTCACTATGACGTAAATCAGATATTTTGACTATTTTACAGTTAATCAGTGTCTCATGAGTGTTTGTATACCTTGTGCAATGCAGACAACCTGTGGTCAGTGCCACTGACCATTGGTCACTTTAATGTATATCAGAGATTTTAACTATTTTTACAGCTAATTAGTGTCTCCTGAGTGCCTGTGTACCTTGTACAATATAGATGACTGGGGGGGTCAGTTCCAACTAGGGGGGGGGGGGGGTAAGTTCCAGCTAGTCCTGGAATGACCCCGGGGGTAAAAGCAGGCTAGCCCAGACTTACCCTGGGGTAAGTTCCAGAGGGGGGGGGGGAGGGGGGGTAAGAATGGGCTGTTACACCGGGCTGTGGCTGTGGACGGGGTGTCGGAATGAGCGGCGTGAGTGCACTGCCTCTGAGGTGGCGCAGAGGTTGGGACAGCAAAAAAAAAAAAAAAATAAAAA
>CM031603.1:84541477-84543977 GCA_018398815.1 Conus ventricosus
ATATCTGGATATGAATTCATTACACTGAATAGCATTACCGATTCCCGGAATGCAGAGCAGATCACGTCAGCAGAAAATGTCTTTGTCGTCCCCAAATCTTCCCAATCACTTTCCTCGCCCTAGACCCCTATTTGAAGCCAAACATTGTGGAAGGCATGTTATGGTACACCTCACCTCCGCACTCCCACCCGTCACCCCCTGCCTTTCAGGCTATCAAAAGGACTGTGGTAAATGATGAAACATAGACTCTAAATATTTGGAAAATTAGAGTTGTTCCTCCCATGCCCGCCACTCATAGTTTTGACTCACTCTCTCTCTCTCTCTCTCTTTCTCCGATTCCCACTTCTGAAAACTAAGAAGATTCCCCCTCCCGCGGGCGCTTTTAACTAACATGCAGATGTTTGTATGGGTTTCAATTCAGGCTGTTCCACTTCTCCCGATACCAAAGATCTTACGCCATCACTATTATCGCGCCATTAGAAACGATTCCAGTTTTCATTAGAATTTGTCAATTTTTTCTTTGGTTTATTTGTTCGTTTGTTTGGTCGTTTGTTTGTTTTTTCTGTCCCATCTTCTGTGCTGCTTCAGCGGCATTGCATACACGCCGCCTTATACCGACCTCCTCCCCCCCCCCCCCCCCCCTCCTCCGGCCAGTCCCGCCACAGCCCCAGCACCGGCAATCCACAGGGAGAAGTCACTGTCAAGTCGTCAAGAGACAACCTACCGGAGGAGACACTGCACTGCCGCCGAGTCGCTTCGGTGGTGTTCAGTGGCGCCTGTTCTGATCCAGCAAATCGAAAGACACCATCTGCTAAGCCCCCTATTGACAACAATGATCGCTTAGTCGCAGATTCGGCGTGAGTGAGCTCTCCCTCCAGTATATTTGTCAAATGTTAGTCATAATACCCTGAAGCTGACCGAGGATCGTCAGTCTCTAAAACAGACCTTTAAGTTCGCACTGTTTCAAGACAAAAAAGACTGTCGTGTTTGCCGGTGGCCGCGTTTCTTTTGTATCCTGTTAAAAATCATCCGTAAAGACGTCAGTTTCTACGCAGGTCCTACCAGATGGCATGTTCGTTTTCGTCAGAGGCTCTTGTGTGTGTGAAACAGCACGTACGTGTGTGAAATAATAGGATAATTTGTAGTGACGTCGATTGTGGTTTGGGACCCCCGTCTAACGCGTAATGCTACAGGTCACATCACTGATCGTGCTGGTTCTCTCAGACGTTTTGGAATGTCTGGAATGTTTACAGTCAATCTATGAGATTGAAAATGACAGCCTGGTTTCCCCCACTCCCACTTAATTCTCCAGGACCTTGGAACTTTCTGGGATGTTTATAGTCAATTTATGATATTAAAATGACAGCCTGGTGACTCTTGTCCTTTCTCACGTATCCTAGCCCCAAGTTTCTTTTTCCTACCGGACGTGAACAACGTTCATGATGTCAGCATACCACACATGTCGTCAGGGGACTGGTATTACGTTCAATACTATGTAATTTACCAGGATACGGATTCTGTCTCCACGGGCCCTGTAAAACTGTTTCGGAGAAAATAGATTACGGAATATCCTCCGAAGATCGTGTGCGTTGTTCGATTATCATTTGCTCACAGAGGTGTGTGTTGGTGTGCGGTGGACATTTCAGAGTGGCAGCCTTCATTTCTTCATAAATCTTCGCGCTCGTTTGTACAGAGCTCGTTTTGCGTTGGCGGCGTATGTTGAAGGCATTGATTTTATATATTTCAGTCTCAACAGACTGCACACAGACTCATCATCACTGGACAAGCAACTTGCGAAAATTCCTTGATTTGCCATCCAGCTATTGAAAGAAAGATGTCAGCCAGTTTAAACTCATCATCGTGGGCAGACGAAGAGGTAACTGCTTCAAACAGTAACTGTTTCATCAACTCTTGTCTATTTCATGTATTGTTCCCTCTTTCATGTACCCAGCATTAGTAGCAGCCTGCAGGAAAAATAAAATAAAAACATTTGTTCATTAAAACCCTAGCGCCGTTATTTGTGAGCTTAGAAAAAGTAAGCACACGAGTTCGACAAATTAAACTTGAAATGTCTCCGGGTTATTAATTGACTGTCGTTATGCGTCAGTAGATATTTCATTGGAAAACTGATCTGCAGTTGAATAGAGGCTGCCGTTTTCATATTCACTTCAGAATAAAATATATATGAAAAATTTCCAGTTTTAGTATTCTAACTTTCCCCAGTTCTGTTACAAAACGTTCCGATCAGGTCTTTCGAGCCTTTTGTTCTTTGTCAAGGATTGTGGATCTTTTTTCTTCTCAGGAATTATGGTCCGTTGTCTCTAGATTTTATTTTATTTTTTTAAGTAGAAAAAAGTCTCTGATAGTTTTGACAGCAGAATAAATCAGTGCCCAGTGAAGTAAACCTGTGAAGGGGCGGATCGAGTATAAATTGAGGGGTAGTAAAGTGAGACAGCGGCTCAGAGGCTTGCTAGACCCCGATGGAGCCATGGAGCAAATG
>CM031603.1:84548977-84561477 GCA_018398815.1 Conus ventricosus
AGGTTCATGATTAAAACAAACAAACAAATCATCGTAAAATTTGAAACCGTAGTGCCGAGTTTCAGGTAAGTACTCAACAACAACAACAACAACAACAACAAAAACCCTCAGATGTCGAGATTTTTCTGCTTCTATCCATAGTTCAAAAACTATAGAAAATGCACATGAGTATAGTTACTTCTCCACGACGATTTGTTTTAAAAGACTACGGTGCCCACCAAACGTAGAAAATGGTATTTATCAGACTGCTCTGTATCTCCATGGAACTGTTAGGAAATCGTGCAAGACAACAACAATAACTTTAGAACTGGGATGTAGAGCTTGTTTCCTGTTCTCTTTTCTTTCCCCGGCACCTTGTGTTTAAAGCGAGAAAAAAAAGTCCGTTCCATCTCCGCCTTCCCCCCCCCCCCCCCCCCCTCCCTTCCCGCCTTCCCCTCATGAATTGATTTGGGAACTGCTTTAAAATGTAGAAGTAGAATGTCGAGTGTCCCCCCCCCCCCCCCCCCCCCCCCCTTCCCCTCGATGGACTTGTTGGGTAACAGTATTGAGAAAGGTACAGGGGGTGGAAAATCAAGATTGCTGTATCCTGTAAAGTTGTTAGGAAAATGTAGTCCAATGTAGAAGCTGAAATGGCGAAATTGTCTCCCCCACCCCCCACCCCGCCTCCACCACACCCACACCCTTCCCCACACAAACAAAACTGTCTTTCTGCTCCCCGGTGGAACAATTAGAACTTTTTGAAAAATTATCTTCAATGTATTTGAGTATATGATCAAAAGTTCCTTGAAGGACAGAGTCAGACATGACATAAGGAATAGATGCGTTTGGATTTTTCCTCCACGATTGTGTGTGTGTGTGTGTGTGTGTGTGTGTGTGTGTGTGTGTGTGTGTGTGTGTGTGTGTGTCTTGAAACGCCGCTTTGCTACCCTACCAGTCAGACCCTGTCTGCTACACAGGTAGGCGAGTCCTTTGGCGTCATTCTGCAGGCAAATATCAGTTGGGAGGGCGCCATCATCTTACAATTCAGACGAACTGTAAATGCAGCCTCGAGGTAGCCCCTATCAACTTTCGTGAAAGGCATGTGAGCTCCGTGTGGGACTCCCATTCACAGGGGAGCGAGCCCAGTATGATCAGTACAGAGAAGAGCAGCCAGATAATCCTCAACCGATACCCTATGATCTCCACTTTGACAGGCATGCTACACACGCTTGACATGAGCCCCTTTAGCAAAGTCTTGACAAACAGCGAGGTGAAAGGGCAGCTACATTCTAATACGATAATCTGGGATGATATCAGGTGTTTTTTTTTTAATGTGATGTTGTTATTATCGTTTTGAATTTTTCAGAAACTAAAGATTGGTGTGCTTTGAACTCATCCGTGGAAAACCATTACAAGTCATGGTCTTGAAATCAGAGACAGGAACAACAAACAAACAAATAAAGAAAAAAGAAAGACAACAAAAAAAAAAGAGAGAAAAAAACGTGCATAAAATTAGCAGTAAGCAACAGAAATTGTTTTTCGTTTTCAAATTCTGCAAAATTCATGAGTAGTGCGCTGGGTTTTTTTTTTTTTCCTGTTTCTTTTTTTTTTTTCTTCTTCTTTTCATTCCCATGTCGTGCGCATCGCATGGGAAACGCAGCCAATGGATCACGTTCTGGGTCAAATAAACGTCTCTCATAAAACTCAGTGTTATTCTGTTCAGACAGCGGTGATGTTCTCCATACTGCGCCTCTGTGTGTGTGTGTGTGTGTGTGTGTGTGTGTGTGTGTGTGTGTGTGTGTGTGTGTGTTTCTCTCTCTCTCTCTCTCTCTCTCCTCTCTCTCTCTCTCTCTCTCTCTCTCTCTGTGTGTGTGTGTGTGTGTGTGTGTGTGTGTGTGTGTGTGTGTGTGTGTGTGTGTGTATGTGAGAAAGAGAGAGAGAGAGAGAGAGAGAGAGAGAGAGAGAGAGAGAGAGAGAGAGAGAGAGAGAGAGAGAGATGTACCGAATACCGATACTCATCAACGTTCGGACCAAAACCAAATGCAACATTTCTGTTAAGTATCGGCCCACTCACTTTAGAGACAACTGTTGAAAGTAGCATTTCCAAGAAGAAAAATCCCCAGTGTAGCATCAATATCAATCAAATGAACTTTTCTCTTTCAAGCATTCTAAGCATGATTATTCACTGAACCACTTTTGCATGTAAACTAATGGCATCAGTACTCACTGAACCAACTTTGCTTCGAAGAGCATGAATAGCATCAATATCCATGTGACTCTCTCACGCAACGTCAACAAACAACCAATCAAACAAAACATGAGTTTCCTGTTTTAATCAAGAACTAAACTTTTACATTATTTACATATAATTCTGTTCAGTATAACCTTCCGTATTCACAAAGACATTTTCGATCCAATACTTTAACAGGTCCCCACGGACTCAAAACAAATATATTTTCTGTCCAAGTTCAGCACCCACAGTGTCACACAAAATATTCGATCTTCAACAAAGGATGAGGACAATTAAGTATCTTCCCAGTTTTGGCCTCCACCAGTCACAAAACCTTCCAACCACCGTGAGCTCTCTTCAACTTATAAAAAACACAAACTGTGCCTGTGTGGACCAAACGCCCCAACTCTCTTCAGGGAAAAAAACTTTCTGCAGGTTTGCTGAGCCTTCACATTTACCAAAGACACCTCCCGTATCATTCAACACACACACACACACACACACACACACACACACACACACACACACACACACACACAAAGAAACAAAAAGGAAAAAACGTTCAACGCCCATCTGGCGCCGACGTTGATAAGATAAGTGATTGCTCATTCTTTATTTTCGTTGTCCTGAGTGTTGTTTATCTTGCCTGAAGAACTAAGAGGTCAAAACCGCGTCGTGTTTTGTCCAGTAAACGTGTCGTGTTCTGTCCTGTAATTCGTTTGTCCATGTCATCTGGCGGAGTTAGTTCAAGTACCTTTTAAAAGGAAACAAGACATGACCACTATGAGGCATGTGCCTTCACCACAGCCTCACTGTCTCTACGATGCCGTGGACCAGTGTTACTCTGAGTAGTTAGATTACTAGAACAATTCACATTAATGTCGGGTCTAAAGATAAATCACGAAATGACAAACATAATTTGGATTGGCAGCATGAAAAACTCCTCCGTAAGATATATAAGGGATAGGAACTTTTGTTGGGATCCTGGGATTTTTTCCGTACTTGGGATAAAATTTTCTACCAATAGTGATAGTATTGTAGATCTCAATTTTGACAAAAAGCTTCTGCAGATTAAAAGCATTTTAGCTAAATGGAATAAAAGACTTCTAACACCTTTTGGGAAAATTACTGTTATAAAAACTTTGGCAATGTCAAAAATCGTACATATATTTAGTAATCTTCCAGATCCCAAGGATAATGTTTTACAGGAACTTGACACATTGTTCTTCAAGTTTTTTGTGGGATGGGAAACCAAATCGAGTAAGTAAAAAGTGCGTGTGTCAAAATTATGAAAATGGTGGATTAAGAATGTTGAATGTTTTCGCTTTTTTGTCGTCTGTTAAAATATCCTGGTTAAAAAGAATATTCTGTGACAACCCTAATAATCTTCAGGAATTTGCCTCATTCTTTGTTCCAGGATTGGACAAACTTAAACAGCTGGGTGGTGAATATGTCAATGCATTACTGACCAGAACAAACAATACCTTTTGGAGGGATGTCCTCAAACATTTAAAAAAATCATCTTTAAAATGTATATCGAGTAATATTCATGATTTTGTCGCTGATTGTAATCATTATATATATTAATATATTAAGAAATAGGAGGATTGTTTACGTTAAACAATGGGTGGAGGAAGGTATATGGCAAGTGAGAGATTTGATGAATGAAGAAGGAGTTTTCCTCTCATTTGAAAACTTCTGTAGAAAATTTCCCAATGTAAAGACTAATTATTTACTGTTTGCTGGCGTTATCGAGGCAGTAAAGACATATCAAAATAAAGTCCAATGCACATTGACACCAAGGTATAAATTACAGGATCCAAAAAATTGGACAATGATTTTAAAAGGGAATAAATGTGTATATTCAGTTCTTGTCGACTCGCCCATTCGTCCTGCAGGTCTTAATAAATGGAACACCTACTATGCAAACTTGTCTTCGAAAAACATATTTAGAAAATGTCTAATTTCGACCACTGACACACAGTTAAGATGGTTCCAGTATAGATTGTTACTTAGAATCCTTCCGACAGGCAGATCTATTTCTTCGCAAAATGATTGATTCGTCTCTGTGTGCCTTGTGCGATGAGGAAGAAGAAACTATTATGCATTTATTTTGGAACTGTCAGGCTGCAAAAAAATTTTGGAACAGTCTGGCGTTATCACTGATTAGGTGTTAGATCTGATACTTTTATTGGCTAAATTATATATCTACAAATGCAAATGGAAAAGGAGCAAACCACGCATTACTGCTTTCATCGGGCTACTGAAACAAAGACACTCAATAGAGTGCTACTGAAACAAAGACACTCAATAGAGTGCCACTGAAATCAATGAAAGGGGACAAAATACTTTCTGATCATCAACGGCTCCCGTATAAACCTCTGACAGAACTTTAAGACCTTGTTAACAAAGTATGCTTTTTCATATACTCTTGAATGCTGCATGAATATCTACATTATGAATGTCTCTGCCATAAGGCCCAACTTACTTCGCTGAGTTTTAACATCAGGCGTATAGTTTGTCAGTTATTTTCTGTTTTCCCTCTCTTGTCTCCACGGTGCAACACATCATTGACATCCACCCTCCCCTTAACCCCATCCCTTTACCCCTACAATCTCTCTCTCTGTGCCTGTGTTTTCCTGAGCGTATATCTTTCTTTCCACCTGTTAGCCTGTTGTATCCCCCCCCCCCCCCTCCCCAGCATCCCCTTCCCCCCTAGCCCCCCCCCCCCCTCTCCCCGCCCTCCCCCCCCCCCCCCCCCCCCCCCACTCACGCCTCCGTCCTCACTAACCCTTCCTCTCCCTTCTCTTGCTCGACCATCACCTCCAAATCTCTGTTTACTCTTCTTTCCTTCTTTGCTTTCCTCTTATTTATTTGCCATCACAACAGTAGCAGTCTCACAAATTTACGGAGACGCTGATCGTTATTATATTTTCTTTTTGTTAAAAAAAAATCATTTTGGTAATCACTGTAGTTACATGGTGATGATGTTGATAATGACGATGGTGATTATTATAATCATGATGAAGATGATTATGATGGTTATTATGTTTTGTTGTTGTTATAATTGTCTCATTACCTTGCGTATGCGTTTTGTAGTCCTTATTTGTAATTTGTTCTATTGTTATGAAATAAAATGTGATTAAAAAAAAAGTTTTACTCTGAGTCAGCTGCCCATTCTATAGGTAACAAACCAGTCACCCCGTGCCCTCTACTCACTGCTGCCCATTCTATAGGTAACAAACCAGTCACCCCGTGCCCTCTACTCACTGCTGCCCATTCTATAGGTAACCAACCAGTCACCCTGTGCCCTCTACTCACTACTGCCCATTCTCTAGGTAACGAACCAGTCACCCGTGCCCTCTACTCACTACTGCCCATTCTATAGGTAACCAACCAGTCACCCTGTGCCCTCTACTCACTGCTGCCCATTCTGTAGGCAACAAACCAGTCACCCTGTGCCCTCAACTCACTGCTGCCCATTCTCTAGGTAACAAACCAGTCACCCTGTGCCCTCTACTCACTGCTGCCCATTCTGTAGGTAACAAACCAGTCACCCCGTGCCCTCTACTCACTGCTGCCCATTCTATAGGTAACAAACCAGTCACCCGTACCCCCTACTCACTGCTCATTATGCATGCATGCTGCATGGGTTCCATGATCAGGTGAGCCTAGGCACAAGATTGTAAAATCTAGGCACAAGATTGTAAAATCATGTTTTTTGTATTGCCTGCTCAAGCGATCCATGCTTTCCGTCGACCATACTCTCGTCCCGAACAAACAGACATGGAACCTCCAGAAATTTCGGCACCGTTCCTGACAATCCGCCAAACCATCTTTGGTCTGTTGAGCTGTAATAGCATCAATATCCACCCAATTGTGTTTGCTCTCAAGAGAATAAATGTAATCGATATCCACTGAATCAGCTTTGACTTGAAAATGAAGAGAATCAAAGGCTTTAAAATTATCGATCTATCTTCAGTCTGTTGAGAATGAATCAAATCAATATCCACCAGACCAACATTGATCTGAAAATCCTTTCCTTTCGTATACATTCACTGAACCAAACTTGCTCTTAGAAGCATCCATAGCATTAATATCCACCAAACCACCATATCACATTTGTCCACAAAACCATAACAACACTAATGTCCACTGAACTAATTTTGCTTTGAATAGCATTAATAGCACCAATATGAATCGAACCAACATTTTGGTCTGAACAGCAAATTCATAACCAATATTGGCACGGAAATGTCCTCCAAATCAACTTCGCTCTGAAGCGGAAGTAGTTACACCAATAACCAACAATCCAGTTGTGCTATGAAGAGCATCATTAGCATTGATATCCACCAACAATCCTGTTGTGCTATGAAGAGCATCATTAGCATTGATATCCACCAACAATCCAGTTGTGCTATGAAGAGCATCATTAGCATTGATATCCACCAACAGTCCAGTTGTGCTATGAAGAGCATCATTAGCACTGATATCCACCAACAGTCCAGTTGTGCTATGAAGAGCATCATTAGCATTGATATCCACCAACAATCCAGTTGTGCTATGAAGAGCATCATTAGCATTGATATCCACCAACAATCCAGTTGTGCTATGAAGAGCATCATTAGCATTGATATCCACCAACAATCCAGTTGTGCTATGAAGAGCATCATTAGCATTGATATCCACCAACAATCCAGTTGTGCTATGAAGAGCATCATTAGCATTGATATCCACCAACAATCCAGTGGTGCTATGAAGAGCATCATTAGCATTGATATCCACCAACAATCCAGTGGTGCTATGAAGAGCATCATTAGCATTGATATCCACCAACAATCCAGTGGTGCTATGAAGAGCATCATTAGCATTGATATCCACCAACAATCCAGTGGTGCTATGAAGAGCATCATTAGCATTGATATCCACCAACAATCCAGTGGTGCTATGAAGAGCATCATTAGCATTGATATCCACCAACAATCCAGTTGTGCTATGAAGAGCATCATTAGCATTGATATCCACCAACAATCCAGTTGTGCTATGAAGAGCATCATTAGCATTGATATCCACCAACAATCCAGTTGTGCTATGAAGAGCATCATTAGCATTGATATCCACCAACAATCCAGTTGTGCTATGAAGAGCATCATTAGCATTGATATCCACCAACAATCCAGTTGTGCTATGAAGAGCATCATTAACATTGATATCCACCAACAATCCAGTTGTGCTATGAAGAGCATCATTAGCATTGATATCCACCAACAATCCAGTTGAGCTATGAAGAGCATCATTAGCATTGATATCCACCAACAATCCAGTTGAGCTATGAAGAGCATCATTAGCATTGATATCCACAACAATCCAGTTGTGCTATGAAGAGCATCATTAGCATTGATATCCACCAACAATCCAGTGGTGCTATGAAGAGCATCATTAGCATTGATATCCACCAACAATCCAGTTGTGCTATGAAGAGCATCATTAGCATTGATATCCACCAACAATCCAGTTGTGCTATGAAGAGCATCATTAGCATTGATATCCACCAACAATCCAGTTGTGCTATGAAGCGCATCATTAGCATTGATATCCACCAACAATCCAGTTGAGCTATGAAGAGCATCATTAGCATTGATATCCACCAACAATCCAGTTGAGCTATGAAGAGCATCATTAGCATTGATATCCACCAGGTTCACTTTGTTCTGAAGATCATATAGTATTATCATCTACTGTACCAGGTTTGCACTGGAGAACAGTAGTGGCATTGTTAGCCAATGAACCAACGTGTAAATGGCTATTCTCTCTCTCTATTCTCTTTTATCAGTGTCCTACCTCTAATACCAAGAAGAAGAAGAAGAAGAAGGAAAACTTCTAGTGTTTGCAGTTGCCTGTTTTGGTATTCAATGGCATAAATGGCTATTCTCTCTCTCTCTATTCTCTTTTATCAATGTCCTACCTAATACCAAGAAGAAGAAGAAGAAGGAGAAGAAAAAGAAGGAGTAGAAAACTTCTAGTGTTTGCTGTTGCCTGTTTTGGTGCTGGCCTTCCCACACAGTCCACGGAAAAATTGTCGGCATTCTTTTCGGAATTTCTCATTCCAGAGAGAGTAGACGAAGGCGTTGACGGCACTGTTGAGGTAGTAAGATCGCATGGCAATGGCCTTGGTATTGTAACCGCACTCCGTGTAGTTCTCACACAGGTTGACTGGGGCAGTCTGAGTCGCTCTAAACACGGAGATAAATAAATAAACGAATTAAAAACAACAACAACAAATAAACACATAGATGCATAAATCAATCAATCAGTCAATCAATGGCATTTATGGCTATTCTCTCTCTCTGTCTCTCTCTGTGGTGTATGTTGGAGGGGGTTTCCAATCCTGAATCTTAATTAGGATCATCCCCCGATCCTGAAATTTGGAGTGTGATCATCCATCCCATGAAGCCTGAAATTAATCATGATGTGCGACAGGATTTTTTTTTTCTAAAGACTTCCTCTCTCTCTCTCTCTCTCTCTCTCTCTCTCTCTCTCTCTCTCTCTCTCGGCGTGCATGTATGTGTGTGTGTGTGTGTGTGTGTGCGCGCGCACACACACACACACACACACACACACACACACACACACACACACACACAGATGGGAATAAGTATATCATCAGATACCTCGGCCTAGGCGTCATTCTGTCTTCAGTAACCTATCCCCCAATAAGCCAGAAGGGTTGATGTTACATTTAAACACACACACACACACACACACACACACACACACACACACACACACACACACACACACACAATTATGTATGTATATGAAAGATGTCTTTTTCAAGAACGAATGCCAAAGAGGTCTGAAACTATAAACAGAACAGATATCAAACTTTTTTGGTTCGATAGATCTACAGTAAACTAGCAATGCACAAGTCTCTGCACCTGTCCCTCTGTCTTGCAAATATTAAACATAATTTTTTCCCCTAGTAGATCTACAAATTAACTTGCAATGCACAAGTGTGCACACATGTCCTTTTGTAAGTTTGTTTGCAAATTTTACAGAGAATGAAAATAGAATATTATTATCATTATTATTATTACGAATACTTATATAGCGCCTATCCTCAGCCAGAGACCAAGCTCTAAGCGCTTTACAATCCACACTCGTTTACATAACGGGCTGCCTACCTGGGTAATGCCGGCTGAAGAGCTGCCAGCTGGCGCTTCATTCGGTCGTTTCACGTGTCATCCAGTCATTATCGTTCAATATCTTATTATTACTAGAACATGAACGACAAAACACTGTGACCCTTATCTAAAAAACGGAAGGGAAAAATCAAAACGTGTGGGAAAATTGCAAGCCACGTTTTTGTACATGGAATTTATTTTGTCTTTGTTATTGTAAAGGAAATATAGATCCGCCCTTGCCTTAATGAACTTGATGAGTGATGGTGTTGATCGTTTGATTTGTAATCAGTTTAATATCAATTTCTAGCCCAAATATATGCCATACCTCAACCACTAGTGTAAAATTCTAACTGTGGTGTGGACGGTGGCAGTTTGTCGGCGCTGGTGACAGACAAGAAAGACAGCGAAATGGGGAACAACACCCATTCACTACCACTCCCTTTCCATTGGGTGTTCCCCTCCCTTTGCGCCCCCCCTCCCCCCTCCACACACACACACACACTTCACCACCGCCCAATGTTCATTAACAGCAAAGCTGGATTTGTAGTATGGTAATAACTGGTACATTATGTCTGCAGTTTTCTTGTCACAGAAGAGGGTCTCCCAAAGAACCGAGATACTGGTCAATGAAAACCAAAACAAAACCAACAAAAACAAACGAAGAAGACTACCAAGCGGTTTTGTGGTGCGGTTGTTTCTTTTGTCTACTTTGAGAATCATCTCTCGACACCAAAAGAACTGACTTTTTAGCAGTGACAGAATGCTTTTATATGATGTAAGTTTCACACACAACACACCACACAACACACACACACACACACACACACACACACACACACACACACCACACATATATATATATATATATATATATATTGAATTATAAACAAAGCTTGCTCTTATGTCTTAGATTGAAGACATGATTTTCATGATTTTCTTATGCTTCTTAGACGGCACCTTTGGTTGTTTTTTTTGAAAACTCAACAAACATACTACAGTATTGCACACCAGCCTTTTCTGGGATTGCATTCTTCTTAAACTGAAAAGGTAGAGGAGTCAAATTACCACTTTCCGCGGTCACTGAGGAGAAACAACCAAGTTTCGAAATATCGGTATATGACCAGGAGTTATATGTTAGTGAGTTTCCCTCCCTGTTGGAGGATGTCTCCCCTTGGAGAATATAAGCTTGCTGAAGGCTCATTTTGAGAAGCATTTATTTTATTTTTCCCCATTCACCCATTCAAGCACATACTGTTAGTTAGGCAGAATCATCTACCACTGCATATATGAATGCGTATCTCCCCCTATTTCTTCAATCTAAGACATAAGAGCAAGCTTTGTTTATAATTCAATATTTCTTGCAGTCATTGCAACACCAAGCTGCTCTGTAAGTTGCTGGAACGGTGCTCGGTACTTATCCTTGGAATTTATTAGTTTGTTGTATATATATATATATATATATATTATATATATATATATATATATATATGTGTGTGTGTGTGTGTGTGTGTGCGTGTGTGTGTGTGTGTGTGTGTGTAATTACATATATATAATTACATGGCTAGACATAATATGATGTTGTGTCTTACCTGGCAACAAAATGGGGCAGCCAGTTGGTGATGTGCAGAACGGTCACCACACACATCACCAGTGTTATGCGTGATCTGATTTGCATCATATACTTATGCACAAAGACACTCGGCCTGTTGGAAGAGCTGCACGTTTGGAGCGAAGAGTCATCAGCACATTTCGTGTTATGAACTACGCTTTCCGATTCGGACCTGATCAGTTTCCCGCGTAATGCGTCCAGTCGGTCATAGCTTTGGGGTACTACGGTGATTTTATTGAGGCGATCGGATAATCGCCGTGATGAAGGGCCTTTCAATGGTAACCATGGGAAAGTCCAGCGCCGTCTGTGGTTCATACTGTCCAGTGATCTGCCTCTGGGACTAGAAGATTCATCCTGTCCAAAAGAAGAGATTCGGCTATCCAACGCTTTAGAAGAGACTTTGCTTTCGATGGCTTCTATCCCCTTCCGTCTGTGCTGGTCCTTGCACCAGAGATTTAAGCCAATCAAGGTGTACAGCACTGCCAGCAGAATCAGACTGACAAAGAAGGCCAGGCCAACCACGACACCGTAGGCCAGGTGGTAGCCTGTGTCATTGAATCCGTCGCCACCCCAGCACGCTCTCACCTGAATAGCGGACCCGGCCACGCTGACGCTGTGGACGCCATAGAAGGGAATGAACGGGACGAATAATAGGAAAGCAAAGCAGACGACCGCCGAGGTGAAGTACGCCGCTCCACGATGGTCCAGCTGCTTCTTCCGAGGCATGCACAGTCTCCAAAACCGGTCCCCTGCTACAAGCACGAGTACAAAGCCTGAAGCTTGCGTCGAGAGCGTAGAAAACCCCATCATGACTTTACAACTCCACGGAACCGAATTGTAAGCATAGCGGATGGTGTAGATTTCCACAGGAAGGGCGCAAGTGTTGGTGATGAGGTCCAGGGTGGCCATGAAGAGGATGAAACTTCGGGTGGCGCTGGGCTTGAATCTGGCCCCGTACACCAGGAGAACCAGGCTGTTTCCCACAAAGCCAAACAGGATGATCAGAGAAAGGTAGACAACCACCACTGTGCGGTTCTTGAAGGAAGCCTCACTCAGGTCACTGAGCTTGCTTTCCAGCTGGAAACAGATCAAAGAAACACGGCGTTCAATGATCATCCTGATAGCAGGCATGCTTTATCAAATGTAAGAATAAAATGTATATCTGCTCTCTGAACGTACCTCATGAGCACTGTGTTGGCATAGCTCACGAGTGCACCACTTTGTGTTCCTGCAGAATGCTTCCTCAAGGATCGCTCTGTTCTTTATAACAGGGGCTGTGACTGGATCCAAAGCCAACAGGGTTGCCATATTAAACTATAAGATCGGTCCTTCGTGATCGCAAGGGGAATCCTGCAGTCATAATTACCAAAACATAAACGGGACAGCAATCTTAACAAACAGATCATAAGTTCCTGAAATGTGAAGCGGGAAGTTCTCCAATCCTTTACAGTCGACAGAACATCACGACGACACACCTAATTAATCATAAGAAAACTGG
>CM031603.1:84566477-84573977 GCA_018398815.1 Conus ventricosus
TCAGTTCGCAGAACAAAGGGCTTACCTAACTGAGGTAACAGCAAGACAGGTGCTGATGACAAAATACTCTGAATCTTCTGTAACGCTACTGCACATTCAGGGGTCCAAGATATACATCTTCCAGCTCGATCAACATCCTTGATTAAATCAGAGAGTGGAGCATTCAAAGATGAAAAACTGGGAACATATCGCCTGTAAAATCTAAGCAAACCTAGCAAAGATCTGACTTGCTTTTTGGTAGTAGGGGTGGGAATTCTCATAATCTTATCTATCTTCTTTACTCAGGACGCATAGTACCACCTCCAATGATATGTCCGAGAAATTCCAGAGAATGGAAACCTGCCTCGATTTTCGAGGGACGAGCTGTGAGGTTTAAAGACCTCAGGCGTGAAAGAACACCTTTCACATGACGAACATGTGCATCCCATGAAACACTATGAACCAGAATATCATGAAAGAAACTGACAGCTGAAAACTGATCCAAAGCTAACATGCACATCATGCGTGCGAAAACAGCAGGTGCTGACACAAGACCGAAAGGCATTCTGACAAACTGGAAAAGACCCATATGCATTGTAAAAGCTGTCTTGGGACGATCCTCGGGCTTAACAACTATCTGCCAATATCCCTTTGCAAGATCTATCTTGGTAAAGAACTTAGCATCAGACAATCTTGCAAACAAACTTTCCACACCAGGAATGGGCTCAGCATCGAAGACAGTAATCTTATTCAGAGAACGGAAATCAATGCAAAAGCGACAGGTACCATTTTTTTCCTGACTAAAAACAACTGGGTAGGCATAGGGACTATTGGAGGGTTCAATGATACCGAGTTCCAACATGATGCCAACTTCTCTCTCAACAACCTCTCCAGCAGAGAAGGAGATGTCATAACACCTTTTCCTAACTGGAACATCAGTAAGTTAGTTAGTTAGTTAGTTAGTGTTTATAGGGTCCAGCGGACTACTAGGAGCCAAATCAGGACCTCAGCTGTCATATCTGAGTCTCTTGATACAAATACCCACACTAGTGGAACATCAGTAGTTAGAGGAATCTCTAATAGTACGTTGCCAGAAAAGGAGCCTGGTTTCGGAGTAAGAATATCCTGAAAATCGTCAAAGACTTTTCTTAACTCCCCAGCATTGCTGTCTGACAAAGCACTATCAAAGTGTACGGAATCAATACCTTCATCTGGCATAGAGGACGCCATGGGCACAGGGAGAGTGTGTAGTGGTAACGCGTCATCACAGTCCTGAACAATACCGACTGTGTACGCGACCACAGAATCACGAGAATTGCTTTCAAAGAAGGCGAACTTCTTGGAGAATTTCTAACAGAAACAATCTTCCTGCCAGAACTGAGTGAATTGAGAGATAGCGCCTCTGACCATGGTACTGACTTTTCCTGTGAGGTAACTGTTGGGATACTCTGAGAGGGAACAACAATCTGATCAAAAGGAATGTCATTTTTCTCAAAATGCCTGAACAGAACACCGTCTGACAAATAATAGTAGAAAGTAGCTGCACCTGATTTCTTCACTTCACCAGAAGACGCTAGCTGAAAACATGTCTTCAACGACTCATCTGCCTTTTGCTTCAAAATCAGGTCGGACCGAGAGATATTTACATCATCAGGGATCTTACACAGAGGTTTCTTCTCGACCACATGTTTAGCTCTAGCCCTGGTAACGGCAGCTAAAGAGAAAGGTTCACTCACATCAGTGGAAGCACTGTCTTCACAGACACCAGGAACATTACCTATGATGAGATCTGCGACAGGACTGTCTAGGACACAGCAGGTTAGATCACCTTCAAAGTAGGGACAACTGACATGAACTGTAGCTAGTGGGAATTCATCCACACGTCCTCCAAAAGAAACACAGCTCACTGTAGTACCTAGCATCTGGCTATCGGAAACTAGTCTCTTGCGAACACCACAAATGGTAGCACCAGTGTCACGCAATACAGAACTTAGAGTACCATTAACAGAACCAGATTCTAAGTGTAACTTTCCTGTAAATTCACCTGCAGCTAAACAAGCGAATGGGGAGCGAACAATCGAACAAACAGCAGTAGATTGATTGTCAGCTGACTTGTCGACAACAGTTTAACTGCTAGTGACAAACGGGCATCTATTGGGATGAATAAGATTACAAATCTTGCACGGGTTTTTACCCGACTTCCAAGTACATTTGGAAGCTACATGCCCTGTCTTTTTGCACAGAAAACAGAGAACAGTAGGAGACTGGGGAATAGTATTTCCTGATGAACCTCTATTGCCTGAATACTGATGAGCACCACGACCCGGGAGCGGTTACCACCGCCTCGATTAGCTGGGGTGCTGGGATTCTGAACAGGCTGAGGGGCAAAATACCTGCGACCTCTATCTGACTGACCAAGGAAGGGGAGTCTATCTGACTGTCCAGAAGTATGGGAAACAGAGGCAAAAATATTTACATCAGCCTTTCTGGAAAGAAGCTTAGTGGGGTGGGCACGCCTGTACGATTCGGCAGACTTAATCATAGCATCAAATGTTTTTTCATCCTTTTCACATAGAAAAGTAGCCAAATCCTTCGAAACACACTCTAAAAACTGTTCTCTCAAAATAAGATCAACAAGACCCTAAAATGTTTTCTCAATTTTGGACAACGAAATCCAACGATCCAGAAGGCGTTTAAGTTCAACAGAAAAAGTTTCAAAGGGTTCATCTGCCCTGGGCTTTGATTCCCGAAAACACTTTCTAAAACCATCTGGAGTACACTGAAACTTCTTTAGCAAACTTTCTTTCAACAGCTCATACGAAACAACATTGTTTTCTGCCAAACTATGAAAAAGCGTAAGAGCTGAACCTTCAAGTAATGTAGAGAGATATGTAACCCATAGATTTTCTGACCACCCTGAAGAACGAGCATGGGTTTCGAACCTGAACAGACAACTGTCAATGTCATCACTCTTTTCCTTAAAGGGAGGTAATTTGGGAAAGGTAGGACGAGGGGTGTTAGACCTGGTGCACTAGCACTTTGACTGTCCTCGCCTGAAACTACTCCCTGACGAGAATGTTCTAACTGGATTCTTTTAGTTTCTTCAATCTCTTTTTGTTGAAATCTTTTAGTTTCCTCTTGGACTCTTTTAGTTTCCTCTACCTCTTTTGCTCTTTTAGTTTCCTCTTCTGCCTGCTGTTGTGCTCGTTTAGTTTCCTGCTCTTCCTGCATTTGTCTCACTCTGATTCTCACTTCTCTTTCCGAATCTTGCCTAATACATTTATCAACATAGTCCAGTAAAAGCTGACCTTCCAGACCAAATGCCTTACCAGGTTGCAAGTATTTAGTAAAAAGTCTATCTTCATCCACAGAGGCCATAACGAAACACTAAGTCAGTGGACCAAATACAATCAAAAGAACGTTTCGACACTATGGCCACTGAAATATTTTCCAAAGAGGATTATTATAGTTTTTTCCTTTCTTTTTTCCTTTTCACACAAACATGTATATCTATCACACTTTAAAAAAAAACTACGACTAATTTTAAAGGGAATGCAACGATAGCAATAAACAGAAGCTTATGGGCTTGGGGAATGGGGAGCGACAGGAACAACAGAAGCCAACGGGTTTGAGAAATGCACTCAATAATCAATGGCAGGCAAACAACAAATGCATGAATCAATAACAGCACCAACGAGGAAACAAATGCACAAATCAATCAACAATAAATAAACAGAACTCAATCACGAATGAATATGCATAAATCAGTCAATAATCAAACATACATATGCATAAATCAATAATCAATGCATATATGAATGAAGACAATCTTGTTGGTTGTTTGGTGGGGTTTTTTTGGGTTTTTTTTTTGGGGGGGGGGAGGGGGGTTATCTTTTTGAAAAATGGCCCAGGCAGCCAATCATGCACACATTCATTCAAGAGAAAAGAATCCTCAGAATGCGAGAGAAGCAACACAATCCCCAAGTGAAAAGATAGAAACAGAAACAATGAGAAGGGTAACAAAAGAGAATCAAACCAAAACCCACAGAAGATAAAGAACTAGGCCCTCGTATCTCCAGAAACTATACAAAGGAGATACCCCGTTATGCTGGAGAGGGGAAATCAACTCAAGAAACAGTCGTACAACAACACAAAACAATCAATACACTCAAAAGGAAAGTCTGTCAACGTGTCTTAACTTAATAACTGGGGACACTATAAGGGGTCACAAAAGAAATCCTAATCCTTACAATTCGGAAGGTTAATGCGAAAAAGTACTACGGGGTCACCAGATGTTACAGATGGAAATGCGTGTGTGTGGAAGTCCGACTGTCTGACTCACTCAGAATTATGGATGCATGCACGACTTTTTCTAATTCACATACACACACCCACTCATCCGAACATGGACAGCCAGGCAACAAAATAACACTTCTTTTTTATGCTGCCCGAGCCATCAAGCAAAACACATACAAAAATAAACACACAATTAAACGTAGGTTGGTACACCCACCATCAGGTGTACACACACAACAAGTCAATACAAATATAGCTATCAAAACTGCCGGGTCCAACGCTGATGACGACGGCGGCAGCGACGAGTCAAGTCTGACAACAGAGTCTCTTCAAAGCTGTGGCTCACAATGAAGAAAGAAGGAAAAGAAAACTAACACATTCATGGCGTCTCTGTTAGCAACACGGTGACAGTTTCACCCACGAGCTGTGGCTCAAACAGCTAAGAGCTGTGGCTCAACACCAACCAAGAGCTGTGGCACACATACCACACACACAGCGACGGCCTCGAACGCAGGTCGCTGGCACAAAAGTAGGAGCGACGTCCTGGCTCACCAGCAGCGACGTCGCCAACCCACTGGCCCAACAGTGGTCGGTCACGGGCGCAGTGGCAGGTAGGGCGATTGTCGGCGCTCAAGCCGGCCTCTCAACACCAACAGGAAACAGGTGGAGAACGGTGCGTCAACACAGCTACGGCCCCGGCCCTAACCTGGTAGCAGCCAGTCCCCGTCAGTCCAGGGAACTCTATCAACCTGACTGTTAGCAGCAAATGGCTGAGTCCCTCTTCAGCCTTCTGTGACTTGTATTGCCGGAATCATTGCAGACTGCCTAACCGGTGCAACTCACCCGGTTTATAGCAATGCGCCGGTGAGTAGCAGTCAGCTAAATTTTTGCAACCGGCTTCCGGACAACTACCTTCCGGTAAGCACGGTCGCATATGAACATTTGTGACCTGACGAAAAACTGTCCGTCACAATTGAGAGAGAGAGAGAGAGAGAGAGAGAGAGAGAGAGAGAGAGAGAGAGAGAGAGAGAGAGAGAGGAGAGAGACAGACAGACAGACAGACAGAGACAGAGAGAGGACCTTTTATTATTAATGAAGTGAATTAAGCAAATGCACATGTATGTATACAGTTCAGGTCGATTTTGTGCCCAAAGAAAGAGTATCAAATAATGAAGAAGCTCGAGCGCCAAGCGACTTAATAGCTCTATAGCTCTGGCAACATATTCAGTTCTGCCGTTCTCGTGAGACTGTAATAATATTTAACAAACATTGGGGGAAAAAACACCTTCAGATTGGGTATCAGTGGGTGAAATGTTTGTGATGATAATGTCTACTTTACACTTTAGCGTACACACACACACACACACACACACACACACACACACACACACGCGCGCGCGCGCGCGCACGCACACACACACACACACACACACACACACACAACACACACACACACACACACACACACACACACGCTTACCTACCACCCCCTTTTACCGCTGCTTGCTGTTAAGTCAGATATGTTAACATGAAATCTAACTTTTACTAAGAAAATCTGTTTCACAGGTAATGTAAGTTAGGCACTAATTTAGCGACTAGGAACGTAAGCATTCAGTCTTCTTAATTTCCCAGCTATTAAGATGTTCGGCACCCGATTTTAAAGGTTCAGATTTGATGGGGTTATATGCAAATGTAATTAAATCTATATAACTATCTATCTATTTATCTGTCTATCTTTCCATTACGTACACTTCATATAATGCATTAGGTGTATAAAACATCACGCTGTGCCCTTAGGTCTGTTCTTAGCAAGAAACACATCTCCCGCTTTCTAATTGAAAATCTCATTGCTCATTAAAAACAAAATGAGGCAGGGAACAGTAAACAATAAACAAGTAGGGTAACTCTTGCTCCCATAAGAAAACCTAACACAGAGTAACTTTTATTCCAGACTGGTACAGCCTTTTGAACTTGAATGAAGTCAGACAAATACAATGACAAACAATCTAATAGTGGGGGAAAAACAAGCGCAGGCCAACAAACCCTCCGCCATCACAGCAACGACCTATGGCATGCAAGCAGTATACAATGTAGGGGAAAATCTTTGACTTTGAGCCTACGCCTGAGGATCCACCCAAGGATACAAGGGAGATCAAAAAACAAACACAAAGACGGACAGATACAAATACAAATAGCCTCGATTAAACTAAAACGAAGTTGAAAATATAATGAGGCAGGAAACAGAAAACAATGAACAAGTAGGGTAACTCTTGCTCCCATAAGAAAACCTAACACAGAGTAACTGTTATTCAAGACTGGCACAGCGTTTTAAACTTAAATAAAATCAGACAAATACAAAGACGAAGCATCTAAAAGTGGGGGAAAAAATCAGCCGTGTCTCCCTGATGAGTCCGATCCAGCTGATGGAAGGCCTAGGAGCAGGCAATACAAATAGAACTGTCTTCGAGAGGGATTACGATGGTACTGATGATGCCACTCTCACCCTTCTCCACAATGCTTACTCTCATTTAGAAAAGCCTGGTTCATTTGTTCGCATATTGTTAATTGATTTCTCTTCTGCCTTCAATACTATCCAGCCTCACTTAATGGCCCAAAAACTGTTGTCTTATTATGTTAATCCTCATCTTGTTCTGTGGATAATTAGTTTCCTTGTCAATAGGTCACAGTCTGTTCGATTTCAGCAAGCTATTTCATCTATTTGTAACACATCTACTGGCTCTCCTCAAGGTACTGTTCTTTCACCAGTGTTGTTTACTCTATACACAAATGATTGTACTGACAATGATACTACTTCTCTTGCGAAATATTCTGATGACTCTGCTCTCCAAGATCTGTCAAACTCTCATTCTATGTACTGTGATCGTGTGAATATGTTTGCTGCTTGGTGTGAAGACAATTATCTCAACATAAATGTTCAAAAGGCAAAAGAATTGCTGATCGATTTTAGGAAAAATCCCCCAGATGTTCCGGTCATTTATATCAGCGGTGAGAAAGTTGAACGTGTGAGTGAGTATAGATATCTAGGTACAATAATTGATGACAAATTAAATTTTATAGCAAATACTAATTTTATCCACAAGAAATGTCAATCAAGGATCTTTTGCCTTCAGAAGCTCAGAAGCCTCAATGTAAATAAAAAAGCGCTGCAAGGATTTTACAGATGTTTTATTGAGTCCATCTTAACTTTCTCTTTTATCTGTTGGT
>CM031603.1:84578977-84583977 GCA_018398815.1 Conus ventricosus
TCGACTGTTTCCAAATAACTGTCGATGTTTGTGACAGGCTTTCCTTGCTTTATAATTGGGATTACTATTGACTGTTTCCAAATAACTGTCGATGTTTGTGACAGGCTTTCCTTGCTATATAATTGGGATTACTATTGACTGTTTCCAAATAACTGTCGATGTTTGTGACAGGCTTTCCTTGCTTTATAATTGGGATTACTATTGACTGTTTCCAAATAACTGTCGATGTTTGTGACAGGCTTTCCGTGCTTTATAATTGGGATTACTATTGACTGTTTCCAAATAACTGGCATAAGACCATCTTTCCAAATCTTTTTAAATAAAGAGAAAAAAGTTTTCTGGCATGTGTTGTAACATTTGATTTGAAATACCGTCCAGCCCTATTGACGATGTTTTATTGCATTTAAAAGAGACGGCATCCTTTAATTCTTGTGTGGTTATGGGTGCATTTATGAAATGGTCATTATCTGGAACTGGTTCATCATAAAGTTCTGTTTTTTTTCTTGCTTTTCCCGATGTTGTCTGCATTCGTGCGGAAGGCTTTCCAGGCGCATAATCTTACAAAACATATTAGCAAAAGTTCAGGCTTTTTCATATGGAGTCGGGAGTTTCTTAGTCTCTAAATTAATAGGATATCTTGGAATATTTATCCCCTTTTTCATAACTTGAAACTTTTTCCATACCTTTTGAAGATCTTTATGCTGGGAAACTTCTCTTGCCAAAATGATGACCAGTAAAGCCGCTTTGCTTTTGCAATAACTCTGTTAGAGTGTGCCTTTGCTTTCTTCATTTCTTGATGGTTTTCTTCACTTTTGTTTTTAATATATTCCTTGTATTTAAGCTTCTTTAAAGCTACAGCTTCTTCACAATCTTTGGTCCACCAGACAGTCCCAGCATGACGTGTTTTTGTATATGATTAGATTTAGGTATGGAACCATTTGCAGCGAAAAGTATCAGTTTGTTGAAGTTTGAATACGTATTATACACACTCTCTTCTATTCCACAAACACTATCTACATCTATGCTGGTAAGGAGAGTTTTAAACTTGTCCCAGTCGGCAAATTTATAATTGTATTGGGAATTTTGTCCTCTGGTAATTCCTGAATATTATACATTTCATTGACTGTTATTATGATCGGCAAATGATCACGTCCGAGAGTGTCCTCGTAAGTTTGCCAAGTGCAATCAAAAGCTAACTGAGGAGAAATCAAAGACAAGTCAATAGTACTTGCTTTATGTGTAGAAATATCTGGAATTCTGGTTACACTTCCATTATTGAGCAAATACAGATCGGAATCGACAACATTTTCAACAAAACGGTTGCTGGTTACCGTAGAACAACCCTTTTCCCCAAAAAGGAGAGTGTGCATTGAAGTCACCGGCAATCAGCCATTTTTCATTCTTGCTTTGTATTGCGTGTAGCCACTCAGTGTTTTGGTCAGTTGGCCCTTTCGGCAGATATACAGAAACAACATTGAGAACAATGTTGTTAAGTTTGACACTGGCCGCGCATGAATATAAGTGTGGTAGATCAGATGGTGCAGGTGATGGACAATGAATATATTCTGTACCTTCTCTGATATAAATAGCCGTGTTGATTTTTTCTTTTGAATCAGAAACTCTATTATGTACTGGAGGGTAGTAAAAGTGAGGTATCTTTGGTAAGTTGGATTTGCATACATTTAGAGATTGCAACACCAGTATATGATAGCTATGATCTGCTAGATGTTGAATTAACCACGCTTCATTTGTCAGTATCGATCCGGCATTCCATTGTAAAATTCTCATTGATTTATCAGGCATGTCACTGATGAAATATCAACAATTCAACTTAGTATTAAAAAAAATTAAGAAAGGAAGTAATGTTCCAAATTGAACACAAAGATGGGAAGGATGAAAGGAATATGAATACGTTTGAATGTCTGTTGATTAAAGTAGGCCCTGAAGCCTTATAACATATGAGAGAGAGAGAGAGAGAGAGAGAGAGAGAGAAGAGAGGAGAGGAGAGAGAGAGAGGAGAGAGAGAGGAGAGAGAGAGAGGAGAGAGAGAGAGAGAGAGAGAGAATCTTCAAGATAACGATGATTTCCAACAGTTCAAAATGAAATCAGTCAGACAAGATTGTGCCCGAGCTGAAATTAGAACAAATCTACTTCCTTGTACAATGTTCTATCCAGCCAGATCTTGACCTAGCGCCAGTTTCTGAGGACATCGTAATAGTTCCACCATGTGCCTCTGTCTTGCGGAAAAGGTAGATCACTATGCCTTTGGTAGGATGAAAAAACCCGGGGTGGATGCAGCACGATGCGTCTTGCTGTCTTCCTCGGTGTCTTCCAGAGCAGCCGTCGGAGGTGTCTTCCCAGGTTGCCGGCGAGCGTACTGGTTCCTCTTCGGGTCGGATGGATGTCGTCTCTCAGCGTCCTGGCGTTAGGATGGAGATAGCCATGGTTGATGAAAGACACTCTGGAAACACCGAAGAACTCAGAGGTCGTCAGAGCGTTAAACAGGTCTCGTTTTATTTCCAGCTCTGAATTCCTGACCGGGGCGATTTTGCTAATGATGATTTCCGCTTCTGGGTTTCGGGTGGCAATACCTTTTACAGTTTTGGCAAAGTCTGCACTGCAGACGGCTGGATCTTTATTTTTGATGTCATTAATTCCACAGTGGATTGATTTTTTGGATTGATTTAATTTAGAGTCTCTTCACAACTATGGTGATATTAGACTTAAACAAAAAAAAATTTAAAAAAAAGTGTATGTGTGTAAGTGCTTATATGAGTGCGTGTGCGTGCATGCATGCGCGCGCCCGTATGTATGTGAGTGTGTGTGTGTGTGTGTGTGTGTGTGTGTGTGTGTGTGTGTGTGTGTGTGTGTGTGTGTGTGTGGTGTTGTGTGTGTGCGCACGGACACAAATGCATGAAAGCTTGCCTATTAACGACCAAACAATAATTTTAAACTGATAAATCAATTACAATAAATGAATGATAACAGAACTCGATATAGCCTTTGCTATATCAATCATTTTGGGGCTGTAAAGTATTTCTTGTAAAGCCCCTAAGGAATCAATATCTATCCTTTGAATATTATATAAAGATGTTAGAATTGGACATTCAAAAAGAATATGTTGAATAGATAATGGGAGACCACAAGCGCAATATACATCCTTAGAAAATTTGGTTTTCCACGAGTTTAAACGCATCTTATAAATTATACTGGACAATGATCTTTGACATAATAACACTTTCGTTTTTGCAGGAAGTTTTTCATTGTTCATACAATTTTCTAATAGAGAAATGATTTCATGTTTATCCAATTTTAATCTACTTTCTGGATTTTTTCTAAGAGCACCCTCTTTGCTAATTTATCAGCTATTTCATTTCCATAGATACCACAATGAGATGGGATCCAGCAAAACTCTACAAAAGTTCCTTTCGCCATAACGGAATGTATCATAAATTTTATATCAAAAATTAAGTCTTTCCTTACATTTGCATCCCAATTTCGTAAGCTATAAAGAACAGATTTTGAGTCAACACAGATTAGAATGCTGTAAATTGCCACATCAAGATCAGATATCCAAGATAAGGCCATAAGGATTGCATATAGTTCAGCAGTGAAAACTGAAAAGTTCTTTCCTAAACAAAATGATTTCTTTGCTTTTAAATCGGGAATTACAAATCCAGCTCCTGTATAAGATTCTAAAACTGAACCATCCGTGTAGATTTTAAGATGATGTGGATATGTGTTTTCAAGATGTTCTTTTGCTTCTACTGATATCAAATTAATATTGTCTTCTTTTTTTAGAGTAGTATAATCTATATCAAAATTTGGAGAGATATGCTCCCATTGAGGAACTGTGGGCATAATTCCACAGTGAACAACAATGGCATCCACTGGTCTTTGCAGGGTGGTTAGAGTTTCATTAATTGTCGGTTCCGTCTTTGACATTGTAAGTTTTCTTTGATATCGTTTAAAAACCATAAGACAAACCCAGTCTCTCTCCATCTATTCCCTTCAACACTGAGTCGTGCAGAAGCACGACCAGAGGAACGTCTGGTGTTCCTTCCGCAATCTTTTCTTTGTTTTGACGTTGTACTGCTTTGACGTCATTACTAGTTACATTCTTAACAGGTGTTCTTTTATTTTCTTTTGCTTCTTTTTGATGTGTTTCAGTTCCACCAGCCCCGAATCTGTTGTTGGTGATTTGGGACTGGGGGTGGTGGAACTGACCTTGTTGCATCAGCGTAAGTAGGCCTACGATGGTTCGTGGAGCTGGCGTTTTGTCCCCTGTTCAGGTCTGTAGGCCTACTTACTGGACTTTTCCCGAGATTGGCGATGACATGCTTTTGTTCATTTACAGTTTTTTCAAGTGAAGCAACTTTATCGCATAAGTTTTTAATCAAGTCTTTTAACTGTCTGATCTCACTTAGGCTACTGTGTCACAGGGTGGATCTTCAGGCTGACTTTCTCCGTCGCTGACAGTCTGGGAGCGGTTAGCTTGTCGTGCAGCCCGCTCCAAAACTTCTTTTTGCAGACATAATTTTTCTTCATAGTTATTGTTCGTACTGGGTTGTTCTTTGGGAGTCTGGCTGTTTTGGCGTCCTCCCCGACTTCTGGACCTGGTAGTTCTTGTCATGTTTCACGTAGATTCGTCTAATTTCAGCAGGACCTAAGTTTAGGCTTTGCCTATGTCCGCCATCTTGAATCCGTCGATAATTTTTTTTAATTCAAATTCAGATACCTTTATTTTGAAGGAAATTCAACATTTAATCCACGTCTTGATATGTAAAGGAACAGATGTAACTTTCTTCTGGGTTCCTTCACACTGTGGAATTTCGGGCAATGAACTTGCTGACAGATGTGCGAAAAAAGGCGCTGAAAATGGAACGAGGGTACAAACTATTTCCATACCGTTCACTTTGAAAGAGAGTCAACAAATTTTAAAACAAACAGCTTGGGAATATTCTAGAAACGGGCAGAACAAAGCTGTTACTCATGTTCAG
>CM031603.1:84586477-84593977 GCA_018398815.1 Conus ventricosus
ACGAACGCACGCGCGCACACACACACACACACACACACACACACACACACACACACACACACACACACACACACTACCACACTACACACACAAACACACACAAACACACACACAACACACACACACACACACACACACACACACACACACACACACACACACACACACACACACTGCGTACTATATACAATTCTTACGCGGGAAGAGGATATAAGAATGATATCAGTGAACTAGCGTCGTCAGCATGGAAGAGGGATCACCAACAGGAAGCTGTGTTCAACAACACTTGCTTGTATTCGTATTCCACATCCTTGTTCGTAAAGCAAGACTGGTTTCCAAAGCAATAAAGAAAAGAATACCATATCGTTATTGATGGTGGGATAGGGGTTATTGGGAGGGGGGGGGAGGGAGGAGAGAGAGAGGGGGGGGGGATTAAAGCATACATTATGAGGAAAAAATGTAAGAAAGCAAAACACAAAAACGTAGGAGATGAAGGAGGAGGAGGAGGAAGAGAAGGAGGAGGAGGAGGAGAAAAAGAAGAAGAAGAAGAACAACAACAACAAGGGAAAAACATTCATTATTGAGAGAGAGAGAGAGAGAGAGAGAGAGAGAGAGAGAGAGAGAGAGAGAGAGAGAGAGCCAGTAATGAAAATGAAAATGAAATATTTTAATATTCTTGGGCTATTGGCACATAACCTTTGGGGGAGATGTAAAGGAGCGGATAATCAAGCAACCAAAATAGTGATAATAGCAATATTAAAAATACTAATAATGATGATGATAATAAAAATAGTAATAATAATAATAATAATTATCATAAAACGAAACAAAAATATAAGGTATAAAAAGCAACTTCATAGGTTGTTTACTCAGGATAGACACTAAACTAGTTTCATACAACAAACAATCCTAATGATCAAAGTGTTTACTGCTATGGCATTGAAACTTGATATTTAGCCTTCCAAAAATCGCTGCATTTGTCTGATGGCGTAAAAAAAATATACTTGGAAACTAAAACAGAAAGCGTTTTATATTCACCATCCAACTAGTTTCTCCAGTGGAACATTGATGCCATTAGCAAAATACCTTCTTCTCAGCTCTGAATACAAAGGACAATTATACAGAAAGTGCTGTTCATCCTCGAAACCGTTTTTACACTTCGGACAATATGATTGTGTTTCATCTTAATATGATTGTGTTTCATCATATCTGTTCATATTTCTATTAATTGGCAACACCCCACATTTAATCTGAGTTAAAGCCACACGGAAGCAAAAAATGTCGATTTCGTTTAAATAGCTACAGAGAGTGAGATAGTTTTTAACCAAGCTGTACAAGCTGTATCTTTCCTTATCCCTGATAGTACCGGACCACTCTTGAAGCAATATTATGTCTATCAAACGTTGTTTAAATTCACTTAAAAACACCTTAATATTCACAACACTTAATTCAACCAAACATGGTAGAATTCTGCATTTGAAAGCATTTCTCTTACTTCAGTTACCCAGCACCTTTTACCATTACTATCCAATGACATCCCCATTAAGTAAGATTGTTTAGGTAATCTATCATTATCCATATGCAACAGTCTAAACCAGTATCTAATGCATCGTATTCGTGAATTTACAAACAGTGGTATCTACGAAACTCTCCATGTATCATGTTATTTGGCGTTTTCAATGGTAATCCCAGATATCTCTTGCAGGCTAATAAATGTACTTTATCAATATTTTCTAGCCTTTTACCCCCCCCCCCCCCCACCCCCCACCCCCGCCCCAATTTCTGAAGAATACAATAAAACAGATTGAACTTTAGCATCAAATATTCTGAAAAAATATTTTTTGTAATATTTCTTTACATTTTCTGAATGCTTGACAAAGCCAGTATAATGCCTTCTTTTCTTTGGCAACTAAATGATTGGTACCTAGTATTAAACTCATCATATTTGTAAAAGAGAAACCTAAATAACAATAAATATTACAATGACTAACTCTTCACCCTCGTAAAACCACCTTCCCCGCTGCTCCAAGTAACCTCCCTTCCTGATCACAATTACTTTGGTCTTATCTTTGTTAACTGTTAATTTCAAATTGTCACAACAAGTGTTAAGCGAATTTACCTGGGATTGTAAGCCCCTGGAGTCGTCGATATCAAAACCACATCATCTGAAAACAACAGTATGAAGAGTTCAAGCAAAATAGGTAACAGTTGTACATCATGGGAACCTGTGTTGTTTATTTGATTTGCCAACTGATCAATAAAAAGTGGAAACAAAGTAGGGCTCATGACACAGCCCTGTCGCACGCCTACAGGGCACTTAAAGAAATCTGAGAATTCACTATTCACACACACACACACACACACACACACACACACACACACACACACACACACACACACCACACACACACACACACAAGAAACTAGAGATTCATACATACCTTTTAAAGCACTGAAAAAATTCCCTCTTATACCTTCAATATATATCACCTCCAATAATTTATCTTGATTAACTGAGTCGAATGCTTTTTTAAAATCAAGAAAGCAAACATATAGTTTCTGTCTTCTTTTATTAAAGCATTTCTGGACTAGAGCATATAGATTGAATATATGATCGACAGTGGAATTTTTTTTTTTCGAAATCCTTGGTGGTTTTCAACGATAGTTTTATCATTCTCTAACCATGCGCTTAGCCTTTTGTTTAAGATAGATGTGTAGCACTTGCATGACGCGTTGATAAGTCAAATTCCTCTATAATTGTCTGGCTGGTCGTGGTCACCTTTCTTAAAGATTGGTATAACAATTGCTTTGGACCATTCTTGTGGATAACCCCCAGTGTCAAAAACCTTGTTAAAAAGCTTGGTGAGAAATTTAGTAACTTTCTCACCTCCTGCTTTTAACATTTATGAGACTATTCCATCTAAGCTTCCCGACGTTCCGTTACTTAATATATTTAAAGCATCTTCAAAATCTTTTTTCGTTATTTCCTTATTCAAAGAGTGATCACTTGCCTCATTTATATTATTATCAATGTGGTTATCGTTAAGATTACCATCACGACCTTGTTGGAAAACTCCTTGAAAATGATTAAACCAGTCATCTAAACTTTCATTATCACTTGCGTTCTTTCTCATATTACCATCGCCAAGCTTCTTTATTTCTTTCCATAATTCTGCTGATTTATTTACGTTTGCTGCCAAAGACTCAGCTGTCTTTCTACGGAATTCACACTTCTTTTTTTGAGCAGTTTCTCATAAGCGTATCTATGTTTAACATATTCTTGCCCATCATCATTCACACTTTTCTTCTTGAGTTTTTTGCTTCTCCTAAACACTCTTGACAGCCTTTTGCATTTGGCCTTTGCATGCCTATATTCTTGGTCATACCATGGACCTTTATTCTGTGAAGATATATAGCATTGTTTAACCATGCAACCAGCAGCATTTTTCAAACAATCGTTAAGAATTTCTAACGCATGATTGACATCGTCTAGTTCTTGAATAGCAGTATGTAACCCATTTGCAAAATCATCACTATCAATGTTGGCCACAAACAGTGGCTCTTTATATTTGTCCCACAACCTTATTAATAGGGACTGACCTACCAGTTTCTGTTGTTGTTTTCTTGCTAGGTGTCTGTTCAGCATTGTAACGCACACAAACTGACACTGTGATAGGCAAATGATCAGAGTCTACCATCTCTGAGACAACAAAAGATTCCCACCAAAGTTTATACAGGAGCTCAATCGAAATGTCAAAGTAGTCAATAAGACTGGAACCGGCAGCTGAAACGAACGTACAACTATCATCAAAACCAAACACATCAAGACCATTAATTATTAAGCAGTCTTTTTTTCGCGTTCGCAGGCTGATACTCCTGCGGACACTTCCTGTATAGACAGGAAAGGATTAATCCCATCTGCCCAACAAAAGGAGTGGAGTTTTGTGTGTATGACCGTTTTTTTAATCCCGCCATTAAGGCAGCCATACTCTAACTTCGAGGAAATTAAGCAGTCAAAAATATTACAAAAGTCAATAAGTTTGTCACCAAAGAAATCTGTTTCATCATTTTGTGAATGTCTCTTTACTGCTTTGCTTGCTTCATCAAAGTCTCTTCTGTCATCAGATAAACTAAAGTCATTATTCTTGTCAGCCGTCCTCGAGTTCAAATCCCCGCATTTTAAGACATGAACATCATCAAAAGATTCACAAAGATCTAACATGCACTTTTCTAGCGATTCTAAACCAAACCCGTTGGTTTCAAATTTCCAAGATGGTGAATTGTAAGGAGGAGTGTATGTAGCAATGAAGAAAACATCTTTATCGATGTTTAAACGTTCATTCGATGTTTTCAAAATCACCGTATTATTTACATCACTGTGGACTCTCTCAACGAAGCCAAAAAAAACAACCACCACTTTTTAACTAACACCATCACACCCCTTGGCACACCTGCCCTGTTTTGATAGCTTTCTAGCTTTAGATGAAAATATATGATAGTCTGGAAATAAACCCTCCTTTATTTCACCATCTATAAAAGTTTCAGCCAAACACACGAAAGATGCTTTCGCATGAAATTAACGAGAGCTTTATCCGCCAATTTTGACTGCAAACCACTTACGCTATAGTTAAGAAATGTGATGTGTGATTGAAGTGTTTGCTTTTCATGTTGCACAAACAGGGAGATGTTTGCAACTCTACTCTGAGTGTCTCTTTTTCCATGTGCCCGGCCTAATCCCTATTCATTATCATTGTTCGCTGATGCTTCTCCTGCGGAGGAAAGCTCTCTATGATAGCTTTCATCCCTGCTGTAGGTGCTGTCTATCCGTCCAATTCTGAAGGCGTCCCTAATGCTGGTCTGGCTCAGGGAGCGCTGCTGCGTTGTCCGGGAGCGTAAAGCACGACCTTCACACGTTTAGTTCTTGGGCGTGATTGACGCGAAGCAGACTGTGGAGTAGAATCCGCCCTTTCCTTCGCCTCCTGTTCAGGATCAGACAGTTCTTGTAGAGAGTCGTTGGGGTCGTTCAGTTCCTCACCATGACATTCAACCATTAGTTGTTCAGTATTCGGGTCCTGGTTCGGTGGTTTTACAGGTTGTTGGTCATGAACGGTTTGTGTTCAGTTTGAAGCTGCTCTGTTTGAACATTTTGATCTTGAGGTTGCCGAGTGTTATCTTGTTGAACAGCATGTTTTCCCTGGCCTTACATATCACTCCCCCCCCCCCTCTGCCCACTGCCATCTCGTTGGTTACCTTTATGATGCTGATACTGCTGTTCTTCCTTATTCGGAGTCACATTGTTCCCTTCTTTCTGTTTGATTCTTTTGCTGGCATTCTTGTTGCTGTCTTGATGGTTGTGGTTGACTTTGCCGGCATCGTTCCTCATTTCTTACAAAGACTTGTTCTTTGCTCTTATGGCAGTGTTTGTTTTGCTCGGCTTGATTTCTCCGCTGCTTTTCGAGTTGGTGGCTTTGTGTTGCCTTTCCCCTTGCTGTATTTTTCTGAATTTTGTTTACATGGTTAGGTGACCGACGTGGGGTGGGCAAGGCCCTGAATTCATGGGATGTTTCCAAGAGTCTCACTGGCGACGTTTCCTCCCTTTGTGCCAGGTTTTGCCTGTTCAAAAGTGGGGGCCATTAAACTGAATCTAGTAGAGGGGGTGGTCCAATTTCTTGCTGTCCTGGTTTGCAAGATACCCGTCGAAGAGTTCACGTGATTGTTAGAGAGAGAGAGAGAGAGAGAGAGAGAGAAGAGAGAGAGAGAGAGAGAGAGAGAGAGAGAGAGAGAGAGACAGACAGACAGACAGACAGACAGACAGACAGACAGACAGTTTCACGTGCGATTTTCTGCCTCTCCATTGCAGAGGTTAGATTGTGATTCCACTATCAAGACATCTAGCAGCTTGTTTCACTGGGGACGTGCTCATACACTGTTGTGGTCCCTGAGTGTGTGTGTGTGTGTGTGTGTGTGTGTGTGTGTGTGTGTGTGTGTGTGTGTGTGTGTGTGTGTGTGTTTGTTCATGTTTAGAACTGACCATGCTCAAATGCCAGCACTGACCGTTCTGAGTGAACTGGACTAATCTTAAGGAAGACCTCTGTTTTGGTTCGTGCAGACCTGTCGTTGCTTTGGTATACGCTTGTACCACAATGTTGAGGTCTTCACCCTGCTGTCATCAGTTACGTATAGAGATGGCGGGTGTCTGTCTGTTGCCTGTTGCCTGTTGCCTGTACCGCGCCACTCTTTTCACAGAACGAATTTCAAGCTGGCTGCAAACTGCTAATCATCGTACAAACTGTTTCATTGTTGCAGGTGGAGAACTATTTGAGCTATCTCAGTGAAGCTTCTTTCAAGAACCGTACGCCCGAAGTCTTCTATCTCTCTGCAATCATCATAGTGGGCTTCACGGGCAACTCCCTGGTCCTCCTGGTGTATGGACTCAGGTTCCGACCAAGCGCTCCCAGAACCTTTGTACTGATCATGGCCGTCATGGATCTGATCATCAACATCGTCACGCTCCCTCTGCAGATTGCGACGATCCGCCATGCGTACAACGATAACGACTGGCGGTGCAGAACCTTTTTTGGCTTCTCTACAATCAGTACTCCCGCCTCTGCGGCTGTCCTTGTGCTCGTAGCTTTGGATCGGTTTCGGAGGGTCTGTGCTCCCTTAAAGAAGCAGCTGAAATCCCGTCAAGCGTTTCACCTGTCTCTGGCCTGCATGTTCTTAATGATGATTATTTTTGCCCCCTTCATTCCCTATTATGGCGTATACCGAGTCAACACGACTGAGCCAGGGGTCCAGGCCCGCATGTGCTGGTCAGCAGACGAGTACAAGGACACGTTCTATCCAACAGCTTACAAAATCACCGCAGGCACTGTGTTCTTCACGGGGCTTGCCATCCTGGTGTTCTCCTACACTGGTATTGGGATCAAACTTTGGAGGAGGAGGAGGAGGAGAGCAGCTAAGAAAACCCAGTCTCTGAGACTGCAGCAGGTCCAGGAAAACCAGAATGTCCCAGAGACAGCTGCATCTGGAACAGTCAACACCGTGAGACAGGAAAACGCAAGCGGGCGACAGGATCAACACCAAAGTCCTTGTGGTGGGTCAACCACACATGTGATTGCTGCAGTGCACGAAGACAGGAGCGAAAACATCTGTGAATCCACCAGCACCGAAAACCGTTTATCAACCTTAGCATCATTTAACCTTGTTATGACAACGTTGAATGGACCAGAACAGGCTGAAATAACTGCCGAGGGCAACGAATCAGAACGTGACACACGGAAGCACCCCCAGAGTCAGACAGAGTGTGGGATATCTTCCAGACAAGATCGGTGCTCAGGAGCAAACGCTGACAAAGAGCGAAGCGACACCATAGGGCAGAAGGATACGCGGGCCACACGAAGGTCTGTGCCTCGATACATGCGACGTGTCAGATCACGCACCACTCTCATGATGGCAGTACTGACGTCCGTGTTCCTCATCAACTGGCTGCCAAATTTT
>CM031603.1:84606477-84608977 GCA_018398815.1 Conus ventricosus
AGATAATGGGTAATTTCCCGAGATTCGATATTCCCCTAACGGAATTCATTTTACAATTTCTGTCAACAATGCTGGTCAGCGTGACACTTTTATTCTTTTTTTCCAGGTGGAGAACTATCTGAGTCATCTCAGTGAGGCCGCCTTCAAGAACCGCACGACCGTAGTTGTCTATCTCTCTGCAATCATCATAGTGGGCTTCGTGGGCAACTCCCTGGTCCTCCTGGTGTATGGGTTCAGGTTCCCACCAAGCGCTCACAGAACCTTTGTACTGGTCATGGCCGTTCTGGATCTGATCATCAACATCGTTGCGCTCCCTCTCGAGATTGCGTTGATCCGCCAGGCGTACAATAGTAACAACTGGCTGTGCAGAGGTTACGTCGCCTCAGTGCTCAGTGCTTTAGCCTCTGGCGCTGTACTTGTGCTCATTGCCTTGGATCGGTTTCGGAGGGTCTGTGCTCCCTTAAAGAAACAGCTGAACTACCGTCAAGCGTTTCACCTGTCCCTGGCCTGCGTGTTTTTAGCTGTAATTATTTTTGCCCCCTTCGTTCCATGCTATGGCGTACACCGAGTCAACACGACTGAGCCAGGGGTCCAGGCCCGCATGTGCTGGTCAGCAGACGAGTACAAGGACACGTTCTATTCAACAGCTTACAAAATCACCGGAGGGGTTGTGTTCTTCACTGCACTTGCCATCCTGGTCTTCTCCTACATCCGTATTGGGATCAAACTTTGGAGGAGGAGAGCAGCTAAGAAAACCCAGCCTCTGAGACTGCAGCAAGTCCAGGAAAACCAGAATGACCCAGTAATGAGTGCTTCAGGTACGGCCAACAGCATGGGACAAGTCAACTTAATTGGACAACAGGATCAAAACGTATGTGTGGGGAAAGGGCTTGTGCCTACTCGTTTGGCTGCAGGACACGAAGAAAAGTTTGAAACTGCGTTTTGTGATTCCTCCAGCACCGAAAACCGTTTATCAAACTCAGCGCCATTCAGCTCTGAGACGACGCCAAAGGGACCCGCACAACTTGACACTAAAAAAATTACCCATGGCAACGAATCAAAATGTGACCTACCTAAACACGACCAGTGTCAAACAGAGTCCGGGGGATCTTTCAGAGAAGGGGAGTGTTCAAATGGACCACCGGACGAAAAGCGAGCCACCACTATTGAGCAGAAGAAACTACCGGCCAGGAGTGCCTCTGCCCATCAGTACTTGCGACGAATAAGATCCCGCACCACTCTGATGATGGCTGTGCTGACCTTGTTGTTTGTCATCAACTGGCTTCCACATGTCATCATGAGGTAAATGGTTCGCGTTTTTATTTCTATGATGAGCAGCAAAAAAAAAAAAAAAAAAAAAAAAAAAGGAGTCAGAACCTGACTTGGTGGGAGAAAAAGGAAGGTAGAAAGGGTAGAAGATGAAAAGAAGGAAGGGGGAGAACTCAAGAATAACACACTTAAAAAGAAAATGGCCACAGTTTATGGACGATAGACGAAGAAAAGGTAATTACTGGTTCTTGTAGTAGTAACAGCCAGAAAACCGATTTGAAAATGCAAATACCTCTAGAGAAGGAGCCATAAATTTTCCTTACAGTGACTAGAATTGCAAGATACCGAACAGTTTGATGGCGGAAGGGTGTGATTTATTTCACTCATTTGATGGTCACAGCTTAATTCATTGATATTTAGGAAGAGAGGAGAAATTAAAGAGAGGGGTACGGGAGAGGGTGGTGGAGGTGGGGAAAAGTGTTATGGTGTCCGGGATGGATGAAAAGAGAAGTGGATGGGAAATGTTGAGGGGGAAGAGAGTGTGGGAGGAGGGTAAAAGAGCAGAAAAATGAGATGTGGAAGGAAGGGGTGGAGAAGGAGTTGGCTGGGGGTACAATGACACTCTCCAATGTCAAACTTTCATGGCTGCAAGATATTTACACTGGAATTAATATGACTCTTCATCAATCTTCGGTAATATTGACATTATTGAATAAGTGCAATAATGTTAAACACTATTATTATCATAATTATCATTTCTATTATTAGCATCATTATTGTTATCATCATCATTCTTATCATTACTATTATGAATACTTATATAGCGCCTATCCTCGGCTACAGGCCAAGCTCTAAGCGCTATACAATCCACATTCGTTTACACAACGGGCTGCCCACCTGGGTAGCGCCGACTGAAGAGCTGCCAGTTGGCAATTCAATCAGTCGTTCCCCGTGTCATCCAGTCAATATCGTTCAATGTCATTCACTCAGTTTCCTTACTTCCTTCATTCTTTCCATTTCTTACGCAGGGTGCATGCTATGTGTAACGTGTCATCCATACCAACGGCCAAACTGGCCTCTTCCGAAAGATGGTGATGGGGTTTTACGTGTGTGCAAGATGTTATGTGTGCGTTCACACACGGAACCTCGGTTTATAGTCTCATTCGAAGGACTGTATGAGCAATGGAGTCAGAACCAATGTTAACTCCAAGGGGGAAAATGTCCCTGAACT
>CM031603.1:84611477-84614127 GCA_018398815.1 Conus ventricosus
AAATCCAACAAAACAGGTGGTTCATTTTTCAGTAATTGATGATACACTGAGTTTAGTCGACATTCGTTTTAAGAAACGACTCAAAACTATGTCATACCTGTTTCGTTCCAATTTCTGCGAAATATCTGTTTGGCAACATCCTAAGTGTGTGTGTGTGTGTGTGTGTGTGTGTGTGTGTGTGTGTGTGTGTGTGTGTGTGTGTGTGTGTGTGAAATTGCTTTTAAACTATGCGTAAGATTTGCATTTTGTATTTCATCTTTGAGCATCGTTATCCTCCACGTCTTCACAATTCCTTACCGTCTCACCTCTATCCCCTTTTTAGTGTTTGTATTATGGCTCATAGATTATGTACTGCAAACCTCCAGACTTTGACATGGGTGCAATCTGTCTGTATGAAACTGGGTAACTGACCAACGGAAATTTGCTATATTCACTCCGGTGAGTCTGCAAAAATGTTGTTTGCATTGTGACTATCAGATGGTTTTCTTTACAATGTTTATATGTGTATGAAAGCCTATGCCTATGTCATTCAATAATTATCATCTAAGCCCTTAGTAGATCATGATAATGAGCGCCTACCACCTGGTTGGCCCATAGTTTGCTCTGCCTAGTTTGTCTGATGATGGATATAAGCTGCAAGTCTTTGGGACACAGAATTTAGGATATTTGTTTCAACGAACTGACAATGACAATGTGCTAAATGATCTCTCAAGATAACTTGGACTTTGTTACCAAATGTATTTCATGTCTTGTGTACCTGAGCTCTGGAATAATAGTGTGGAAAAGGACAGCTGTTTTGAGAATTTCAGTTATTTGAATTTTGTCCATAAAACTATTCATCTGCTCTACATTTCTCTAGAAAGTAATTTCCTTGGTCAAAATGGCTGGAAACTTTCCTCTGTGAATGGACATACTACTGGGTGATAGGAAAAATATCTCCTACTTAATGCTATATCAAATAACTCGGGAAAAATACTTGGTTCATTAGATGGTATAAAATTAACATAGGATACAATTGTTTTGTGAAATTGACATACACGGATACAATGCAGCGTTTGTGCATGTTACATGAATGTTTTTTTTCCATCGATGTATACACTCAAAATACAGCCTAAAAAGGAAAATCAGCACCGTCGCACGCTTTCGTGTACAGTGCACAATAGAAGTAGTTTCCCTTGTCAGGGGTTAAGCAAGTACATTTACAACTGCTTGGACTTTAAAAGGAAAAGAGAAGAAAAGAAAAAGAAATGAAAAACAAAACAAAAAAAGAAATAACAAACAAACAAAAAACAAAAAACACCATCTCCTGTGTACATGAAAACCATCAATCAGTAAGTCATGTCTCTATCAGCAAAACAAAAAACAAAAAACACCATCTCCTGTGTACATGAAAACCATCAATCAGTAAGTCATGTCTCTATCAGCAAAACAAAAAACAAAAAACACCATCTCCTGTGTACATGAAAACCATCAATCAGTAAGTCATGTCTCTATCAGCAAAACAAAAAACAAAAAACACCATCTCCTGTGTACATGAAAACCATCAATCAGTAAGTCATGTCTCTATCAGCAAAACAAAAAACAAAAAACACCATCTCCTGTGTACATGAAAACCATCAATCAGTAAGTCATGTCTCTATCAGCAAAACAAAAAACAAAAAACACCATCTCCTGTGTACATGAAAACCATCAATCAGTAAGTCATGTCTCTATCAGCAAAACAAAAAACAAAAAACACCATCTCCTGTGTACATGAAAACCATCAATCAGTAAGTCATGTCTCTATCAGCAAAACAAAAACAAAAAACACCATCTCCTGTGTACATGAAAACCATCAATCGGGTAAGTCATGTCTCTATCAGCAAAACAAAAACAAAAAACACCATCTCCTGTGTACATGAAAACCATCAATCAGTAAGTCATGTCTCTATCAGCAAAACAAAAACAAAAAACACCATCTCCTGTGTACATGAAAACCATCAATCAGTAAGTCATGTCTCTATCTTTATTTTAATTCCCTGACTTAACCAAATCAAACGTGAATTCTTCTCAGACAGAAAAAAAAAAATCGGAACAAACCACCCATGCAAATGTTACAAAACTGAATGAATCGGGAACTATGCCCACTGAGTCAGCAATGGATGAGCGGAAAGTTGGAGCGGACAGGAACCGTGAACAAAGAAACCACAGAGAAAGATAATGCAATTTATTTGTCCCCACCATCTTTTTCCCTCGCTGAATCCCACCAACTTCGCTAATCATAATCAAAGAATGATGATGGCAGTTTTATTGGCACTGACTCTCTCTCTCTCTCTCTCTCTCTCTCTCTCTCTCTCTCTCTCTCTCTCTCTCTCTCTCTCTCTCTCTCTCTCTGTCTGTCTGTCTCTCTCTCTGTCTCTCTCTTTGTTCTCTCTCTCTCTCTCTCTCTCTCTCTCTCTCTCTCTCTCTCTCTCTCTCTCTCTGTCTCACTGTGTGTGTGTGTGTGTGTGTGTGTGTGTGTGTGTGTGTGTGTGTGTGTGTGTGTGTGTGTGTGTGTGTGTGTGTTGGACAAAAAGCAGACAAGAGAAAGACACACCCAAAGGCGCGGGTAGGACCCAGAGACGCACTGTCCTCAAGTGCCGAGCAAGCCAGCTGGGAGCAGTCCTGACAC
>CM031603.1:84614227-84619227 GCA_018398815.1 Conus ventricosus
CTGCGTGTGTGTGTGTGTGTGTGTGTGTGTGTGTGTGTGTGTGTGTGTGTGTGTGTGTGTGTGTGTGTGTGAGTGTGTGTGTGTGTGTGCGAGTGCGTGCGTGCGCGTGTGTATAAAAAAAAAGAGAAAAAGTCTGACCTGGCAGGAATGCAGGAAGAAGAATGCTAATCCCTTGCAACAGGTACTGGATCTCCAGGTACTTTCTGCATACAGGTAGGAACTACTGCATAGTTGGTCGTGAGGAAAGAACCACTGCATAGTGTGTGTGTGTGTGTGTGTGTGTGTGTGTGTGTGTGTGTGTGTGTGTGTGTGTGTGTGTGTGTGTGTGTGTGTGTGGTGAGGCAGGAACCACTGTATAGATGGTCGTGAGGTAGGAACCACTGTATAGATGGTCGTGAGGTAGGAACCACTGTATAGATGGTCGTGAGGTAGGAACCACTGTATAGATGGTCGTGAGGTAGAAACCACTCTATAGATAGTCGTGAGGTAGAAAACCAGTCTATAGATAGTCGTGAGGTAGAAACCACTCTATAGATAGTCGTGAGGTAGGAACCACTGTATAGATGGTCGTGAGGTAGAAACCACTCTATAGATAGTCGTGAGGTAGGAACCACTCTATAGATAGTCGTGAGTAGGAACCACTCTATAGATAGTCGTGAGGTAGAAACCACTGTATAGATGGTCGTGAGGTAGAAACCACTGTATAGTTGGTCACTCACACACTGCGTAGCCAGATACCCTCCCATCAACAATTTGAACCCACACATGTGAAGTATCACGATGGCGATAGTGTCCTTTTTTCGGCTCTCGAAAACCCTTCACGACAAGCAGGCCATCGCCAAGCAGAGTACACAACACTCGAAGACGAAGAAGGTCGTTCGTTGCAGTCTGGTTCCTAGAGGGTGCTGGCTGGTTGAGAAGATGGGCCGTGGGGCATGACAATCTTTCAGGGTAGAGGTGGTGTGGCAAGATCTGGGACACAGCATAGCTTGAAGTCGTCAGCGTGAATTTCCGCCAGCTGCTTGAGATTCTTCAGCATGACGCGGGGGGAAGTCTGCCATGTCTCTGCCCCGGAGATCCATTTTGGTGAGTTGTGGAAGAGGGAGCATTTCCCGGGACATCATGCTATGTCTTTTGCTGCCAGACATATTGAGGATCATTGGTCCGGAGACAGGCTGGGGTCTTTTGAGGTCCACATGCACCATCTTCACGACAGACAGGTCAAGAGTTATATTACAGTAGATTATATTATATTATATTATATTATATTATATTATATTATATTATATTATATTATATTATGTCATGTCATGTCATGTCATGTCATGTCATGTCATATGATATTATATGATGTGATATGATATGAAATAATATGATATGATATGATATGATATGATATGATATGATATTCTTCTTCTAATGAATACTTATATCGCGCCTATTCTCGGCTAGAGACCAGGTTCTAAGCGCTTTACAATCCACACTCGTTTACACAACTGGCTTCCTACCTGGGTAGTGCCGACTTTACAGCTGCCAGCTGGCGCTTCATTCAGTCGTTTCCCGTGTCATCCAGTCCATATCATTCAATATCGTTCAATCAATTTCCTTACTTCCTTCATTCTTTCCATTTCTTACTCAGGGTGCATGCTATGTGTAACGTGTCATCCATACCAATGGCCAAACTGGCCTTCTCTTCCGAAAGTTGGTGATGGGATTGTACGTGTGTGCAAGATGTTATGTGTGCGTTCACACACGGAACTTCGGTTACTAGTCTCATTCGAAGGACTGTATGGGAAACAGAGTCAGAACCAATGTTAACTCCGAGGGAAAAATCCCCCTGTACCAAAACGTCCCGGTTGAGATTCGAACCCGGGATCCCTGGATCACCAAGATTACGAGTCCGACGCTCCACCACCTGAGCTATTCCGGCCCCACAATTTTTTAGTTTTTAAGTTTAGGAAAAATAAGATCTTTACCACCTGACTGACTAGGATATAGAGAAGTAAAAGGATTGTTGGAGAGGACGAAATGATTTAAGTTACAGCTTTTTTTTTCTACTTTTTTGCTTGTTTTTGTTTTAAAATTACCACAGGAATCGTTTTGAACAGATTCCAGCTAACGTTGAGAAGTATCGCATTGGGAAGTTCTGGAAGCATCACTTCATTAAGACTGCAAGTAGTCAAGTTCTGGTTTTATTGTTATTACTATTATCATTATTATTATTATTATGAATACTTAAATAGTGCCTATCCTCGACTAGGGATCAAGCTCTAAGCGCTTTACAATCTACACTCGTTTACACACCGGGCTGCCGGCGTCATGTCGATGTGACCAAGTGTCGTTGTGACCAAGTGTCGTTGTGACCACGTGTCGTTGTGACCACTCACATGTAACCACGTGTCGTTGTGACCTGATCGGAAGGACAAGAACACTATACATTTGGTCACAGTGACACGTGGTCACAACGACACGTGGTCACAACATGTGGTTACAACGACACGTGGTCACGACACGTGGTCACAACGACATGTGGTCACATCGGAATGTAGCTGTCTGTTCATCTGATTGATGTAGTGACTTTAGAATATAGACTACAACAATCAAATGAACAGTCAGTGCAGAAAAAAATATATATGCACAAACGTTTTCATCCACACGATAGTGTCATCTCCCCTTGTACAAGGGAAATTCTTTTATGATGTCGCCGCAGCATAGTTTACAAAAACTTCATCTAAAGACATCGTTCGTATAAATAATCAGGTCAATAAAATCGCAACACATTTCGGTTCAAATACAAACAACAACACTGGATAACGTGGATGCGTTTGACATAATTATGAGAAGGGCAGAGAATAAGCTGAATGTGCTAAGGCTACGTTCATGGCACGTCTTGCTTGTGCGGCGCAAAAGAGAAACGCAACCTCCGTTCTAACACTCAGGTGTGCATGCTGACACGGCTGGCGGCGCACGTTTTTTTGACTCGGGGGAAAAAAAAAACAAGCAAAAAAAAAAAAAACAAGCAAGCGTGCGGACATGTCACAAATTGGTCCAGCACGTCTAGACTGAAGGAAGGGCGAAACCATTTTGCGGTTGAGGCCAATCCCTTATTTTTTCTCACTGAAAGGGGGTGCAGGTGTTCGTGGTGCAGCGTAAAATCGAGTCGGGGCGCGAATGACTTGTCTGCTGCTATCGTTGTCACAACATCCGGTCTAATCATTCATTCCCCTTCTCGCACTAAAAGATGAAAGACGAAAATGTCATTGTTGCAGTGCGTCCTCGACCATTCTTGTACCAACATATCCGACAAAGCTAAAGACCATAGCAATCCAGACCTGATTTCGAGAGCATGGAAAAACCGTGCCATGGACTTGGGAAGCGAAGGCAAGTTTCAAGTTTGTTATTTCATTAACACATCTCTCTCGCTCTATGAGGCTTTTGCATTAATGGGGGGTAAAAAAAAAAAAAAAGAAGGAAACAAGAAACAACACAGAACTGCTTATTTCATACCACGTTTCTGGAGCCAAGAACATCTTCCATTAAAATCGAATGTCGCGGACTGCAAGCTGACACTTGTCGCTACCCACGCTTTCTCTCACTTTCCGAGATAATCACGAGATTGCGAGAAGGCGCGGTCATTTCTCCTACCATGCTATCTCTTAGCTGCGAAAAAGCGTGGATAGGCAGGGGGGTAGGGATGAAGTGTGGGGGGTGTTATTATCTTTTCCAGCGTATGTCCAAAAGCCGTTCTAAACCAACCGATATATGCGTACGAATAAATGGCGGCGACCTATTTCGGAAACAGCAGTTAGGAGGAACAGAACTTCTGGCTCTTAACTACCGCTTTTACATCATCAGCTAACCGCTGCTTGATATGCATACGACCTTTCCAGGCAAAAAAAAAAAGGCTGCCTACGACAGCGATGTCGAAGATTTTGTTGCAATTCTGGAAGTAAATGGACAGTTAGAGGACTTGGAGAAAGATCAGATGGAGAGAAAGAGAGAGGCAACGTTGCCTTATGTTCTTCAGCGACATGAGTACGGCGCCTATCATCTCCTAGTGCAAGTTTTAGCAGAACAGGTAAGCATGCTTCATACTTTGCGGTTTTGTATCATGAATCGATAAATAGACGTGTCCAATTTACTTAAACTGAGCGGCGTAGGGTGTCAGCCATTTTGCTGCAATAGAAAGACAGAAATGGTTCTTAATCGCAAAAGAGTTCGACCAGTCAAACTGGAGAAACACACAAGTTCCTAGAACACGGCTTGAGAACCCCAAAACTGTTCGCAAACACACTTACCGAACCTCTCGAAACACGTTTCCGAACATGTGCTAGTGCGGTCCAGATGCAAAATTGTTCGAAGTCTTCTCAAACTTAGTTTGCAAACTCATTGTTCGCCCTGTTAAGAACGGCTTAAGAAAAACATGAAGAGGAGAAGAGGAAGAAGAAGAAGGAAGAGGAGGAGGAGGAGAAGAAGAAGAAGAAGAAGATGAAGAAGAAGAAGAAGGAGAGAGAGAGAGACAGAGAGAGAGAGGAGAAGAAGAAGAAGAAGAGAGAGAGTGACAGACAGACAGACAGACAGAGGCAGAGACAGATAGAGAAGAAGAGAGGGGTTCCGTTTTCAAATGTGATACGGTGATTCCGGGGGCATGTGACTGAACTGCAGATAAGAAACGGCCAACTCCCACCTGCCTCTCCCTCGCCCCCCCCCCCCCCCCCCCCCCCCCCCCCCCATCCACCCCTCTCCCCACCTTCCCTACCCCTCCTTTAATCTCTCGCCAACACACAACTGATGCCATGAAATATGTGTGCTGTCACGTGGTATGGGTGATGTGTGATTTGTCAAATGTCGTGTAATACGAATACTGCCAAGCAATTGTGATCTCTCTCTCTCTCTCTCTCTCTCTCTCTCTCTCTCCTCTCTCTCTCTCTCTCCTTCGGAGTCAGTGAAATTTCTTGCAAGTTTTCAGCAGAGGCTTTGAACATTCGAAATGAAGGGAA
>CM031603.1:84621727-84646727 GCA_018398815.1 Conus ventricosus
GTTCCAGCAGGAAGGAGCCTGAAAAGAAAAAGAACATTCACCAAGTGTTCTGGCCCGAAAACGAGGGATTTGCAAAATGCGAGTGTCAGAGGAAGAGCGAAGCTGTCTAGAAGGAGTATAGGTCGACAGAAGTTTAGAGAGGTAAGATGGAGCGAGGCCGTCCAATGCTTTGTAACAGAGCAAAGAAAGTTTGTACTTGATGCGTTTTTCAACAGGAAGCCAGTGCAAAAATTTAAGCAAGGGAGAAACATGAGAGGTTTTCGGAGATTTCGAGACAAGGCGAGCAGCATTATTTTGAACTTTCTGCAATTTTGCAAGAAGATTCTGTGGACAACCAGCAAGAAGAGAATTACAGTAGTCAAGTCTTGAAATAATGAAAGCAGAAACCAGAGTCTTGGTGGCTTCTTCAGACAGAAGGTGGCGCACAGAACTGATTCGCCGAAGCTCCGAGTAGCAAGCACGGCAGATAGAAGAAATCTGATTTTGAAAAGAGAGTGTCTGATCAAGTACAACGCCTAGATTTCGCACAGTGGTAGAGGTCTGAATGAGAGAGGTACCAAGTTGGACAGAAGAAGGAACAGAGATTGTAGACATGAGCCGTTTTGGGAGAATGAAGATCAGTTCAGTTTTGTCATTGTTTAACTGAAGTTTGTTGCAAGTCATCCATGCCTTTATGTCAGAGATGCAGAGCTGTGAGCGATCGATGATGGAGGAGAGGAGAGAAATGTCACCAGAGATGTAGATTTGATTGTCATCAGAGAAGCAGTGGTGTGAAATGTTATGATGAGCTACGATGTCAGAGATGGGTTGGGTATATAGAACAAACAGAATGGGACCAAGGACAGAGCCTTGGGGAACACCATAATTCAAGTCAGCAGAGCTTGAAGAAAAACCATTAACAGAGACAATTTGGGTTCGACCAGAAAGGTAAGAATAAAACCATGCCAAAGCGTGAGAAGAGATGCCAAAAGTATGTTGAAGTCTAGTGAGGAGGGTGGAGTGATCAATGGTGTCAAAGGCAGCGGACAAGTCGAGAAGAGAGAGCAGTGAAACCTGACCGTTATCCAGAGCAGAGAGAAGATCGTTTATTATTTTCAGCAGAGCAGTTTCTGTACTGTGTCCAGTGCGATAGGCGGACTGCAACGAACATCTTTCTAGAATAGATCTATTTAAATCAAGCTTATCTTACTCAGGTAGCGTGGTTTGGAATTCACTTCCACTACATTTCCGATGTACTCATATTACAGAATCCTTCAGGGAAAAACTAATCACACATTTCACAGCAGACCATTGCTATTAGAACAAAATACATATACCAGGGCACACCCTCTGTTTTGCTGCATGTTAAACAGATACGCCGTTTCCTTTCCACTGATGTTTTTAAAACCAGATAATGATAAATGAGAGATATGGTTGCTATCGGTTTGTGGTCGCTGGTTTTATTGGTGCATTGTCACGAATTGATTGATGTCTTAATACTTTGATTTCTTTGAGCACTGTAAATGCATGGTGATAAATGTGTGTCCGGATTACTGTTGATCATATTGATGTATTGCTCTTTATTCAAATTTATAGTAATGTTTAGCATGTGATATTTTGGATAGAAAAATGGAATTATAATCTCTCTCTCCTCTCTCTCTCTCTCTCTCTCTCTCTCTCTCTCTCTCTCTCTCTCTCTCTCTCTCTCTCTCTCTCTCTTCGTTAACTACGGCTGCGTTTCGATGGATTGTCGCTTAATTAATAATTATAAATTTGGGTAGTGCATGAATGGTAAAGAAGAAAACAACAAAGATGGGGGAAGGTAAATAATAATGGCATCTCTCTCTCTCTCTCTCTCTCTCTCTCTCTCTCTCTCTCTCTCTCTCTCTCTCTCTCTCTCACACACACACACACACACACACACACACACACACACACACTCACACACACACACACACACACACACACACACACACACACACACACACACATACACGCACGCGCGCGCTCACGCGCGCGCACATGCACACGCACACATCATGAAAAATAAATGTTATAATTATTGATGCTAGGAATTTATTGCTGCTTATTGATAACTGATTGTTCGTTCTCGTTTTGCCTTATAACCACATCATATAAATGTAAAAAAAGAACAAATGTTGATATTATTGATGCATTGTAATTGTCTTAGTTTATCATCCTTAGCAGTTTGTTGTATGTTAATCTTTTACAAAAGGAATGTAACTCTCTCTCTCTCTCTCTCTCTCTCTCTCTCTCTCTCTCTCCTCTCTCTCTCTCTCTCCCCCTTAGATAGGAGGATCGCTTATTCCATATATCTGTGTGTGCTAATTCTTTTCTTCTTTGTAATCAATTTCTTTATTCTTGTTTGTTGTTTAAATCGTTTCTTTTTCCTTTTAAAGTCATCTACGCCTTAACTGTTAATGCATAAACTTTTTAATGTTGTGAAGATATGTGTGTTTGTTAAAAGTTTTGTAAGTCTTCGTCGCTAGTCATACTTAGTCCCTTAACGGGGCAAGGGCCGGATGAAAAAAAGCATGTGTTTGCTTATCTGTTACCCTTGGAAATAAAGATTATCATCATCATCTCTCTCTCTCTCTCTCTTCTCTCTCTCTCTCTCTCTCTCTCTCTCTCTCTCTCTCTCTCTCTCTGTGTGTGTGCGTGCGTGCGTGCGGTGTGTGTGTGTGTGTGTGTGTGTGTGTGTGTTTAACTTTTGGTTGATAGCAAAGCCTATTCTTTCTTGGGGTTAGCTCGTTAGGGCCCAGTGCCCTCAGGGCAGAAAGAGAGAGCGACACACACACACAGAACGAGAAGGAGACAGACAGACAAACGGAGGATGTTCTCTCTTGCTGCAGTTCTCCTTCTCCTCTCTCCCCTTCCCAAACCACCAATGCAATCTCCCTCTCTCTCTCTCTCTCTCTCTCTCTCTCTCTCTCTCTCTCTCTCTCTCTCTCTCCCCTCCTCCTCCTCTCCCCCCTCCCCAAACTACCAGTGCAATCTCTCTCTCTCTCTCTCTCTCTCTCTCTCTCTCTCTCTCTCTCTCTCTCTCTCTCTCTCTCTCTCTCTCTCTCTCTCTCTCACGCTGTTTCTGCATCTATCGGTTTTTAGTTCTGCTGCTCGGCATGTGAGTAGATGAACCTCGTCAGTAGAATGTGCGTTGGGTCCTTATTAGTATTAGACGCTATTTTGACTGGTGTTTGTTGGGACTGGGCTCTGTTGGTGATGAGAACCATGGAGTGGACTTACTAATTCAAGGTATTTTCAAGTAAGGATATGGATCATTATCATGATTATTATAACTTCTTCTTCTTTAGATCCTGTTGTCAGGTTTCATTTCCCCGAATTTTTGTGGCCTGTTTTTAATGCTTCGAAGTTCAGGCGGAGTAATCACTGTCAGAAATGCGACAGCCCTGCCAGACGCGAGTATGTTCCCTTTGATCAGATCAACTGCATCTCTCTGTCTGTCTGTCTGTCTCTCTCTCTCTCTCTCTCTCTCTCTCTCTCTCTCTCTCTCTCTCTCTCTCTCTCTCTCTCTCTCTCTTCATTTTTCGTTTTTCACACTGTCTCTTTTTTTTTTTTGCTTGTGTGTTCGTCCGTTTGTCAGTCAGTCCGCCTCCAAATCTCTTTGCCTGTTTGGGAAAAGTGATTTTTACAGTACATCAGCGACCAGTTCTTGGGTCCATGGGAGGATCAAAGAACTAAGTTGTGATTTCATCCGATTCTTTTTCTTTTCCTTTTTTTTTCTTTTTTTTTCTTCTTTTTTTCTTCTTGTCTTTAAATCAAACTCCCCATCCTCATGCTTCACAGTACCAGGAATCCCGATTTCTTTCCAAAAGAAGCGAACCAATAAACAAAGTCGATTTGTTGCAATTCCGTATACAGTAGGGTTGATAAAAAGCAAGTTGAAGAGTAATTGGTGTTTATCATGCCGTCCTGAACATGTAAAAAGATAGTATAAGTAAGACAAGTTAGTAAAGAATCGGTACAAATAAGATCAGTAGGTAAAGAATGAGCAGAAATAAGATCAGTAGGTAAAGAATCAGCAGAAATAAGATCAGTAGGTAAAGAATGAGCAGAAATAAGATCAGTAGGTAAAGAATAGGTAGAAATGAGATCAGTAGGTAACGAATGGGTAGAAATGATATCAGTAGGTAACGAATGGGTAGAAATGATATCAGTAGGTAAAGAATGGGTAGATATGATACCAGTAGGTAAAGAATGGGTAGAAATAACATCAGTAGGTAAAGAATGGGTAGAAATGATATCAGTAGATAAAGAATGGGTAGAAATAACATCAGTAGGTAAAGAATGGGTAGAAATAAGATCAGTAGGTAACGAATGGGTAGAAATGAGATCAGTAGGTAAAACAATGGGTAGAAATGAGATCAGTAGACAAAGAATCGGTAGAAATGAGATCAGTAGGTAAACAATGGGTAGAAATAAGACCAGTAGACAAAGAATCGGTAGAAATGAGATCGGTAGGTAAACAATGGGTAGAAATGAGATCAGTAGGTAAACAATGGGTAGAAATAAGACCAGTAGACAAAGAATCGGTAGAAATGACATGTGCAGAAGAGACAGACAGGCATCTGGAGGGGAAAAAAGAAGAAAAAGAACGCATGGAAATAGTCTCAGCCCCGAAGAGGACCATTAGGGACAGACACATGGAGATTCCCAGCAGGTGCGTCTCCTCCTACGCCGCTGCCTTCAGAGCTGTTTACCGCCTTCCCTTATTAGCCTCATGCTGAGTGTTTCGTGTCAGCGCTGCGAGCAAGATCAGCTCCCCTCCTCTTTCTATCGCTAATTTCAGAGTATTCTTTTTTTTTCTTCTTCATTTATACTACTTGAGGATTACACCCTTGTGTTTGTCAATAATATTTGAAGCATGCGCCAGTGTTTTCTGTGAGGTAATTCAACAGTTTCCGATTAGGGTTTTTTTTTGTTTGTTTGTTGTTGTTTTTTTAAGCGAAATGGCAAACCAAGGAATGCTTCATCTGTTTCTCTTCAGATTTAATCTGACTGAATGGTCTGGGGGATTAGTGCATCTTTCAAGTCTCTTCAGATTTAATCTGACTGAATGGTCTGGGGGGATTAGTGCATCTTTCAAGTCTCTTCAGGATTGCCCCCTCCCCCCCCTTTTTTTTTTTTTTCCATTTCCCTATCTTAGTGTCCGTGTCGTGATTATTGAGTGGAATGTGCATTAGGCTGAAGCAAATTTGGGTGCTTTGGAAACTGAAATACCTCTTTCCGTTACATCTTCTTGATGACGACAAAAATGGAGAAAGAGAGAGAGAGAGAGGATAGTGTGTGTGTGTGTGTGTGTGTGTGTGTGTGTGTGTGTGTGTGTGTTCTGGAATTCTGTGTGTGTGTGTGTGTGTGTGTGTGAGAGAGAGAGAGAGAGAGAGAGAGAGAGAGAGAGAGAGAGAGAGAGAGAGAGAGAAACTGGGGAAGGGTGTGAGGTGGCTGGAAGGAATTAAACAGCGTAGACTACATCTACTATTTTACTATACCATTTGATACTTTGTTCTTAAACTCACACGAGAGATCACACTGATCCAATATACACCAGTAGTTCTAACAAGAGTGTCGAATACTTCGATCGCCTCCATGCTCACGATGAAAACACAAGATTAACCGTTACAATTGCTGCAATTGTCTCTCTTGGTCCTACACAGAGACCTTACCAGCATTATTTTGGCTTTACCAACAGTGCTGCTTTTACCCCTCCTTCTTCTTGTTCTTCCTATTTCTCTACCGTGACCCTCCTTTTCAACGGGACGTTGGCCTGGTTCTGGTTTCCCCTAGTCGTCTGCGATATCAGTCAGGCTTATCTTTCATTATTGGTTCTGGGAGTCTGGGAAGGGGATGAAGTGTGTTGGAGGCGATGCGTGGCTGTACAGAACATAATGATCAAAAAGGGATTAATAGTATTGACAGAAAGGAGAGAGGGTTGTCTTCTCCTCAGCCCTTACCCCACCTTTCTCCACCATCTCCCCTTCTCCACCCTCTCCACAATGCCATCCCCCCCCCCCCCCCCCCTCCCCCCGCGCTAGACCGCTCTCTGCCCTTAACGCTTCGCTTTTACTCCTTTCCACGCCACTGTCTTTCGCGTCTATGTCTCATACTAAATGATAAAAGCGCGTGGTCTTTGACAGTGACAAGTGTTGTTTTTTATTTTTATTTTTTATTTAAAGAAGGCTTCTGTAAATCTTGTGGCCAGTTTGCTTCCAAATCAAAACGTCGTTCACGTGCGTTGTGTTCCTGTTGTTCTGTATGTACACATGTACCTGTCCATCTTATCTATCTATCTATCTATCTATCTATCTATCTATCTATCTATCTATCTATCTATCTATCTATCTATCTGTCTATCTATCTATCTATCTATCTATCTGCCTATGTATGTATGTATGTGTCTAGCAAGCTGTCCATCCATTCATCCATCGATCTGCCTATGTATGTATGTATCAAACTATCTATCTATCCGTGTATCTATCAATTAATCAATCAATAAATTAGTCTATCAAATTATCTGTCTTTCTATTTATCAATCTATCTGTTTGTCTGTCTGGCTATCTGTCTATCTACAAACAAAAAAGCAACAACCACACCACTTTTCCCCCCGATATTACCTTAGCTTGAAGTATTCCTCAAGGGACTTTAATCTTCATCTCTGTCAGTCTGTCTGTCTGTCTGTCTGTCTACCTGCTTGTCTGAATGTCTGTCTGTCTGTCTACCTGTGTCTCTTTCTCCCTCTCTCTGTCTGCCTGTCTCTTTCTCTTCTCTCTCTCTCTCTCTCTCTCTCTCTCTCTCTCTCTCTCTCTCTCTCTCTCTCTCTCTCTCTTCATTTTTTTTTGTATTCCCAGTTCTTATAGAACAGGGAGTACTTTACAATGGGAATGAAGAAATACTGTGTGTGTGTGTGTGCGTGTGCGTGTGCGTGTGTCCGTCCGTGGTAAAAATGTGTTCCACTTGCTCCAGACAAAACTACTGGGCCGATCTTTCTGAAAATGTGTAGGTATGTTCATTATGGGTCACGGATCATGCCCGATGTTTTATTTTACCGTTATAGCCGTTACAGATATAACGGCCCATAACGGATTTTTCTTTTTTTGGAATATCTCAGAAAGTACTTTGCCGATCTTTCTGAAAATTTGTGTGCATGTTCATTATGGGTCACGGATGATGCGCGATGTTTTATTTTTACCGTTATAGCCACGGCCCATAACGGTTGTTCTTTTCTATGGAAAATCTCAGAAATTCCTTGGCCATCTTTCTGAAAATTTGTAGGTACGTTCATTACGGGTCACAGATGATGGCCGATGTTTACCGTTATATCCGTTACTAATGGCTATAACGGCCCCAAAACGGTTTTTCCTCTTTATGGAATATCTCACGCGTATTCGCGTATTCAAGATAAACTGGGAGTACGTTTATATGCTTTGCGTCTTGTTTTTCCAACTGAAAAAGGTGTTCTCCTGTCGCGTCTCCTGAAGTAATTCTAAGAAGCCATCCGTCACCATGTCAACACCATCCCAACCAGTGCATGTTCATGCCAAGTAAATGACACCAACGGGAAACACATATCATGGTTCCCACGCATGCTGAGACCACTACATGCGTATAACTTCACGCCAATGCTGCTTGGTATACATGGTCACATGGCACGTATCGCGGGTAATAATCGCCAACCACGCACAACAAACAAGAAGCCCGTGGATCTGCTGAACGTACTTGGGTTAGGTGGTTGTGTTTTACGCAACTTAAAACGCGGATGTCTTAGACATCTTCAGAAAGTAGTTTTCGTCAGCCGCATGTTCGTGCGCGTGACCAGGTAAAAAAAGAAACAGGTCATGCACGAGGATGAGAAAGGATCGTGTTGTTGTTTGATAGGGCCAGTGTAAACGGACACACCGTCTTCCTTTTGGACAATAGAGAGGGGGGAGGGGATGGACAGAGTGGGAGAAGAGAGGCAGCATGTCACCCTCGTCTGCAATCTATATTTACACTCTCACTAAGATCTCTTCCTCACGTCCCCCCTGTCAAGACCTTCTTCTTTGTTAGTAAACACCGGTGACGGTACCAGTAATCGCTCCCCTGCCAAAATCACTCCCTGGTGTGTGAGAAAGGAAAGGACACGTATCCAAACTCACCTGACGTGAAATAGATCATAGACCAGCCTCCACGTGTGCTCCACAATTACACCCTTCCGTCAAACTTCTCAGTGTCCCAAACGACACAACATAGTGATCAAATCACGTCGTCCCTAAACGTGGGAGCAGTATGAATCTGGATCTGAGCCAGAACTATTACCCCCACCCTTTCTCAATCCCCCTCCCCCTCCCCCGTGAGTACTTTGAGGCATGATGTTGGTACATTCTTTGAGTACATAAAGCCGCGTGCCAAATCTAACTTCCCTCTGGACGAGTCAGGGTATGTGACTATAGTCACTGAAAGAGGTGCTTCTGCTCCATGCCCAAAATATTTCACCAGGAAGTTTGTTTCTGGCCATATACCCAGAATCTTTCACCTGGCCATACCCGAAATATTTCACCAGAACATCTGTTTTGGCCATATCAGAATATTTCAACAGGAGTTTTTGTTTCTGGCCATAGCCAAAATCTTTCACCAGGAAGTCTTGTTTCGGCCATACCAAAATCTTTCACCAAAGAGTGGTTTGGGGGACAAGGTGAGATATAGTTCTGGCTCCGATCCAGAATCAATCTTCCCTCATATTCAGGTGCAGTGTGTTATCATTTATGTATTTAGTTACTTTGGATACTGGTAGTATTTTTAAGGAGCAGGGTGACTTTGGAACAAAAGGGGAGGTCGGTCTGAGTTTGAGCCTGGGCACGGGCCTTTTAGCCACTAGCTGGAGAGTGATTTCATGTGAAGCATGGATACAGCACTTTTGCATTGAGCCCTGGTGCTCACTGGACGTGTGGAAATCAAAAGAATAGCCACTTCCTGACGACTTTGATAAAAATGATAATGCTCGGATAAATGGTCACTTATCGAATCTCCGCCACGGTGTCCGTACTCAGGAGAGGAGAATTAAACTGACAAGCCAGATGAAAATATCAGAGATCTTTCTTTTTTGTGTACAAGTGTACAAGCATGCTCTCTCTCTCTCCTCTCTCTCTCTCTCTCACACACACACACACACACACACACACACACACACACACACACACACACACACACACACACACACACTCTCTCTCTCTCTCTCTCTCTCTCTCTCTCTCTCTCTCTCTCTCTCTCGTGTAGAAAGTACATTGAATAACTGTGCTTCAACAACAAAAAATCCGGATACTATAATCGAACTACGTGGGCCCTCCTCAAATAGTAAGCTAGTTCAGGAGGAGATATTGTAGCGCACTAGTGTATGAATGTGTGATCATTGCGTGAGTGTAAAAAAGAAAATATAAGGGAGAAAAAAGGTTTTAGAAAACATCACGTGAAAAGTGTGCTGCAAAGCGCTTTCTCTCGTTTGTGGCGTGGAAGCAAAGTGTCCGGTAAAGAGAAAATAATACAAAAGTTCATTCTCGGTTTTGTTTTGTTTTCTGAGTCGGATACCCCCCCCCCCCCCCCCCCGCCCCCCCGCACACACACACACACACACACACACACACACACACACCACAAGCAAACAGCACGTGACAAACAAACAGGGAAGGGGAAAGTTTTGTGCTGATAACAACAGGCAGCCGCTTTTCAAATCAGCAACGGTCCCCTCTTCACGTGGACAATGGAGAAGTGACGAACTAGAAAACGGAAGGATACTCCCCTGTCACGTGACTACGATCGACCCCCCCCCCCCTCCCCTACCCCATCCCTGCTTATTTGTTTTTATTGTCATTCTTGTTTCATCCATTTTATATCAGCCTGTATTTGTTAGGAGCCGGAATAGCTCAGTTGGTAGAGCGCCTGACTCGTAATCTTGGTGATCCTGGGGTTGCGGGTTCGAACCTCCGCCGGGGCGTTTCGGTACAGGGGGATTTTTCCCTCGGAGTTAACATTGGTTCTGACTCCATTTCCCATACAGTCCTTCCAATGAGACTATAAACGAGGTTCCGTGTGTGGTAACGCATGGATAACATCTTGCAACACCGTAAAATCCATCACCACTTTCGAAAGAGTAGGCCGTTTGGCCGTTGGTATGGATGACACGTTACACATAGATGCACACTGCGTGATAAATGGAAAGAATGAAGGAAGATAGGAAAATGAAGTGATCGATATTGAACGACACTGAATGGATTGACACGGGAAACGACTAAATGAAGCGCAGCTGGCAGCTCTTCAGTCGGCACTACCAGGTAGGCAGCCGTTGTGTAAACGAGTGTTGATTGTTAAGCGCTTAGAGCTTGGTCCTAGCGAGAATAGGCGCTAGGGAGTTTCGTTGGCTGATGGGTGATGCATCAAAATTTCGTTCCCACATTCAGGGTTCTAACCAGTCACGACAGCATCTGGAACAACAACGGTGTGGGACACTGAAAACCAACAACACTGCTGGTACTTTTTTGTTGTTTTCGTTTTCACAACAACGACATCTTTGCATGTGGTAAGGATTTTTTTTTTATATGTAATCTTATTATGCATATCAATGTAATCATTACTATAAATATTCATGTGACTCTACTAAATGTCGGGGGGGGGGGGGGGGGGGAATCACAATGTCTGCATTCTCTCAGCTGTTTAAACGACCCACCCTTCTGTCTGACAAACGTTTTTGTCTGTCTCTCCTTCCCTGTTGCACATTATGTATTTATCGGTCTGTCCACCCTTGCCAAGTTCTCCCGGACATGCATAGACTTCATTGTAGCATGCATGCCTTATTGAATAATACGTTGTTGTATACCACATCGTAGCCATGTAAAAAGATAGATCATGCATAAGCAAGATCATGCATAAGCAATCTTTGGTCAACATTTCGTCAACAGCGTCATGAGGTGGGGGGTGGGAGTGGAAGTAGATGGGGAGGGAGGGAGCGGGTAGATGTTTGTTAAGAGGGGGGGGGGGGGGGGGGTAGGTAGGAATGAAATTTTTTTCCCTCCTTTTTAACTTTTGTTTTACTTTACTGTGTAACACATTGTAAAAGGTTAATTAATTTTTATTTTAAAGGTAGCCCAAAATAGTGCTCTGAACTCTACACCAATCAGGGTAAGGAGATTCAATGAGTTAACAGCACAGGATTCATCACATGAGGATGACTGTTCAACACGCCACGAAGGAGTCACAACAGCTGCAGTAAAACAGCATGAAATTGAAGGAAGGCTGGAAGCATCCACAGCATCTCTCGACAAACACTGAACTCTGGCACCAAGGCAGAGATGCAGACTGTCTCTAAAGAAGAAACATCCGAGCTGACTCGCACTGTATGCGAGGTCCAGGGCGTGAACGCATGCAAAGAATCAAATGATCTTGCTCGCTTATTAAATCCCATTCCATGTCTGGGAGTAGAGTAGGATAATGTGTACCAGTGGGGGTGAACAAACCGAAACTCTACCACGCAATGCAGATCGATGTCGTGGTTTGATAGAATCTCCGAACATTGAATGTGGATACCTTACTAGTTTGTTTTAAAACCGGTCGCATATGCAGAAGCCTCACCGATGCTGAGCTTGGGAGATTTACCTGAGAAAAGATGGGGGAGGGGACGGGGGGAGTGAAAGAGAGGAGACATTAACATCGATAGAAAGGAAGATAAAACAGGTACATACATTTATGGAAAAAGAAATATTCGGTATACGATATTATGGTGGAAGCCAGTGAAGTTTTTAACATAAGCGCCTTTGTCAAGCGGGAACAAAGCCTTCATATTCCAATTGACTGGATAGAGGTACTGAAAAGGATAAAGAAAATTAAAGAAACGAAACTGAAATAGTTCCAATCAAAACATGCCACAGAATTTTAGTAACAAATAGTGTGCTGAAAAGTATGCAAATTATTGATAGTGACAAATGTAATTTCTGTAATAGAGAAAAGACACTCAATTAATCATAACCTGTGGGAATGTGAGTTTACACCCGCTTTCTGGAAAGACCTTGAAAAAGGTCTAAAAATTAATTGTTCACACTGTGAAAGATTATCCCTTAATGCGGAGATGATATTATTTGGTACGGATGAGAGAACAAAAACCGATAATATGCTAGACCTGATATTTTAATGGAAAAATATTTCATCTATAAATGTAGAAATTATCGAAACAAAACCTAATGTAAACATGTGTTTTAAGGAGCTGGACTACAGATATAAAATGGAGAAATATATGTCCTTAATGGAGATGAATCGTGCTACCTACCAAGAAAAATGGTCACCATAAGGTGCTATTGGTCATATTAGGTACTATATATAATTATATGTGTAGCTATGTTTTTGTGTATGTATGTGTGTGTGTGTGTGTATGTATGTGCATGCACGCGTACACACACATATATATGGACGTGTGAATGTATAAATGTATGTTCAAAATAAGTACTGTATACATTTTTTGTTTACTATTTAAAGTCATCCGTGGCCTTGGAGCCTCGAGAAAATAATGGTAACTAAAGTGTGTCTGTACGGTTTAATTTCTTAGAATGCCATACTTCGATGGAGTCGAGGTAATGATTTAAGTAATACGTTTTATAACCTTGCATTATGTTTGTGTGTATTATTCGTTATGCATGCCCTTTTAAAAGATAAAAAAAATTCTAGATTAAGAAAAAAAACCCCTAAGTAAGCAAGATAATAGTTACTGTATAATTGTGTGAATAGTTATTATTAAAAATCTAATTCAAATGACATGCAGATTTTTTTTGAGGGGGGGGGGGGGGGGGGGGGGGGGATACTTTTGTTGTCTTCGTTTTATGTGATCTTTGTTACTGTTTGAAATGAAATAAAGAGCTCTTAAAAAGGTATGCAAACAAAATATTCGGTATACCGATACAAAGATACGTATGATCCTTTATTTTCACACCATTACCGGAAAAGGACCAAAAGGGAAGAGCATTAGGGGAGTATCATGACGTCATATTATGCCTCGGGCTGATATATGTAAAACACATTACCTGTAAATATCATGTCTCTCTGTTTCACTCAACTGACCCTCTGTAGCTATTATGTCTGTATTCTACTGTGTATGCGGGGGCGGCCCTTTAGGTCTATTCCCTTTAGGTCTATTCCCTTTAGGTCTATTCCCTTTAAGTCTATTCCTTCCAGGTCTATTCTCGTTAAGTCTTAGGGATAGGGTTAGGGATAGGGTTAGGGATAGGGTTAGGGATAGGGTTAGGGATCGGGATAGGGTTAGGGATAGGGTTAGGGATAGGGTTAGGATCAGGATAGGGATAGGGTTAGGGATAGGGTTAGGGTACTAACCCTATCCCTAAGACTTAACGAGAATAGACCTGGAAGGAATAGACTTAAAGGGAATAGACCTAAAGGGAATAGACCTAAAGGTACCTCCCCGTGTATGCTACACTCAGTAGCGGTTTCATGTTTCACTGCGTCCATGTTTCACGTGACACCAACTGAGGGTTTTACACATCACCGTGTCTAAGTTCTCTCCTGTGCAGGCAGTACGCTTAACCGCATCAATATTTTTCTGCTTGTTCCACCCAGTGAAAGTTCTGATCTGTGTACGATGTGGTCATTCAGACATTTGATTTGACTCCTTTCACTGTCGGCGGTAACGTCACTCTGGATATACAATCTACGGCGAAAATGAGTCCACGGCGAAAACGCGTCCACGGCGAAAATGACTCCACGGCGAAAACGAGTCGCGGAGTTCACAGGCCGTCAGCATATATACTTTAAAACGAAACGCACACACACACACACACCCACACACACATCGAATCCGACATGTATTTCGTACAATATGAGCGGTGTCCGTCACCGAAACGAATCCGGCACGGCAAAAACTACAGGCGGAGTTAGGGTCTAGACGACGGCGGCGGTTAAAACAGGCGGGGGAAAAAAGTCACCGCTTTGCCACAGCCTACGGTGGGGGGGAGGGGGGGGGGGGGGGGGGGAGAGGGAGGGGGGGGGGGACCTGCCCACTTTTTGTGAAGAGATGGAGACAGCTGGGGTAGCGAATGTCATTACAGTGCCCCACTCCCCTCTCCCTCCATCCCTCTCCCCAACATTCACCTGGAGACCCGCGAAAAGCAAGGGCATCTGTCACTCTCCCACCTCGTCGTTTCCGTGCGTAATTGAACATGTGTAGCTTCCTCTTAAGTTACCGGCCTCTGCATTTCATCACAATTATTTCTGTTTGTTGCAAATTAGCGAGCTGTGGTGCAGAACCACTCGCACTTATCAAGAGAACAAAGTGTGTGTGTGTTGTGTGTGTGTGTGTGTGTGTGCCTGTGCGTGCCGTTGCTTCGTGCATGCGCGCGCGTCCGTGCGCGCGCGCGCGCGCATGTGTGTGTGTGTGTGGTGTGGTGCGCGCGCGCCTTTGTGCATGATGTTGCTTCGTGTATGCGTGTGCGCTCGCGGGTATATTGATCACCGCTCTTCGTATGTCTGTCCACTTATCTGTTTGTCTCTGTGTGTCTCTCTGTCGATTGATTTACGCGCTCCGCACACGATTGTACATGTATGCCTGAAAATGACAAAACGCATACACTCATATAAGGACAAGTGCGCACGCGCGCACAAACACAAACACACACATATGCTTACCCGCCCACCCACCAACCTTACACTCACACACACACACACACACACACACACACACACATCCGCCTGAGGCATTTGTGTAAGAGGACGCGCGCGCGCTAAAACCAACACGATAACGTCTATCCGATTAATGGTTGCTATGCGGAATGTGTCACAGCAGTTAGAATCTGACTTTTTGTGCAAGGTTCAGTAGAAATACCCTTAATACTTATGTGAGGGAGGAGGGGGTGGGGGGGGGGGGGGGAGAGAGAGGGAACAAAAAGTTCGCATTCGCAACCAAACTCGCCGCTCACGTTGTCGCCGAGCTTAGTGTGAGACAACCCTTAGCGCTGAGCCGTCCATTGAGTAATAAGTACGAGTTGACATCTCAAACCACATGTTCCATTATATCGCAAGTACTCGGTCTATACAGACGAGATAAGAGCGCGCGCGCGTGTGTGTGTGTACGTGTGTTCGTGTGGCTAACTCTTCTGGATCAAGGAAACTAGATCATAGCGTTTCTGTCTGTCTCTCTGTCCATCTATTTGTAGTCTAGCTATTTCTTGATACCCTATGTAGTCGGTCTTCTGACGTCAAGATGGTTTTGTTTTGTTTTGTTTTACTTTGTTTTTTTGGTTTTTTTTTCTTTTTTCTCACATTGCGGGACATTGGCGTAAGCAGATGCAAATGTTGGAATGATGCTCGAATAAGGTATTGGATGGTAAATACGAGCAAGTCGTCTTCATTAACTACGTAGAAAATACTTTCTCGAGAAGCAAAAAAAAAAAAAAAAAAAAAAAAAAAAAAAAAAAAAAAAATCTACTTTCCAATATTCAATGTGAATAATGTACGTGTGTATTTCTTCTCTTGGTCTTCCACCTCTCCCCGTTTAGCCTCTTTTTGTTTATTTTTGTTTGTTTGTTGTAGTTTTTTCACGTATTACTGTGTGGTCAGTCAGCAGCGTTTGCAACCTGTTAGGGAACCCAGTGAAGGCTGATTGTGTACGATGGTTGGTTACTGGCTTGCGTTATTTAAAAATTTAGAGCTGCCCACTCTTGGTTGTTGTACAATTAGGCTATCTTAATCTCCTTGTGTCCTTGATACCACACACACACTCACAACACACACACACACCACACACACACACACACACACACAAGGCGTGCGCGCATACACACGCATACACAAAAAATACCAGACGCTCACGCGCGCGGCACATACCGCGCGCGCACGCACACACACACAGGCACATACACACACCACACACACACCACACACACACACACACACACACACACACGACACACACACACCACGGAGAGAGGAGGAGAGAGAACGCACGAATTTCATTTATCCAGGTAATGAGGATAAGCAAACTGCACATGCTTTTTTTCACAGCCTGAGAAAAAAAGAGAGATAGCAGAAGAAGAGAAAAAAAAAAGAAAAAATTATTCTGCACCGTCACTATAACAAACAACAGGGAAAAAGGTGAAGAACACAAATCAATAATCGACTGTCGAAAAGGATTGATGCTACTAACGCAAGATAACAGGATCTGCATGCATGTTACAAGTACGCACGCACACACACACACACACACCACTCACCACACACCACACACCACACAACAGAGGTCCAGCAAAATACAGAATGTGGCCAATGGCATCTTTGGAATATCAAAAAATCTACCCCACGAACTCACCTTCCTGCTTTTCCTCCGCCCCTTTCAGCCTAGTGCATATCAATCCCTTACCATTTCCGTAAATGTGTGGACACGCCAGCAACATTCATATTGCGCCCTCCCCCCCCACCCACCCCACAACTCTTTCCTCACTCCCTTTGTCCCCCACAGACACGTCCACCCCCACCCGCCCTGTCCCACATCTCACACGACCAAAAACTTCTTATTTTAGCAGAAGCGGCGGTCGTTGTGTCACCCACGATTCGATGGCATAAGAATTTTGCCTGTCCTCTACCGCCGCCCCCCCCCCCCCCCCCCCCTTTTTTTTTTCTTTCCCCGTCACCCATGTTCTTCCGAGCAAAACTAACCAGTTCACACACACCCCACACACACACAACACATAACGAGAAGTTGTTGTGTTCCTCAATGGATTAAAAATTTTAACAGCAATGAGTCCAGTAAGTCATGATGATTTTTTTTTTGCGCGTGGCTGTTGTGTGCGCGTTCGAGTGCGTGTGCTTGCTGTGGGTGTGCGCGCGCGCGTGTGTGTGTGTGTGTGAGAGAGGTAGAGAGAGAGGAGAGAGAGAGAGGAGAAGGAGAGTCCGTGCGCGCGCGTGCGAGTGTGTGATGGTGTGTGTGTGTGTGTGTTGTGCGTTGCGTGTGTGTGCGCGCGCGTGCAGAGCAATGTGATCGAGGCGGCAAGAGCGAAAGAGGAGAGAGTAAGGGGGGGGGGGGGGGGGGGGAGTTGAGGGGACTGGGGGTGGGGGGGGGTCAAATCCTATGACAAAAACCAGTTGGTGTCTCGCATTCAGCATGCACGCTAACAGGACGCATTCATCGCTTTGGCATGCTGCTTCAATCTCGAAACCGAAGTCGTAACAGCTCTTTTTTTAGGAACGAGCGTTATCTTTGCACGACGAGAAATTACGTAATCCAAGACTTGACCGTTGGGGCCTGGATAGATAAACTCTAGTTTGTTTTGTTGTGGTGGTGGAAAAAATTGGCGAAAGTAGGAACAGTAGGAGGGCTGGATATGTCAGGCACAGGGTCGAAGAGAAGAATATGAAAGGGAGGGGGAAAAAAGTAGAAATGAAATGGCTCGGAGTAGAAAGAATAGGGAAAATGAAGAAAGGCGAGAAACAGTTGGTAGATGACGAAATTAGGCAAAAAGGAAAAACGATGAGAGGATAAAAAAAAAGAAAAATGTGTGGAAAATGCAGTAAGGTATTAAGAAGGTGGGAATGGTTGAAAGGTCGAAAAAGGTAGGGAAAAGAAAGAAAAGCAACAACAACAACAACAACAACAAAAAAACAGGTTAAGAATAACAATCTGAAAGACTTATAAACGCAACATGAGGTAGAAAAAAGTTATGAAAGTAGTAACAAAGAAAAAGTTATGAAAGATCGACCGCACAAACACAACCACAAAAACTGGAAGGGTTATTGAAAGTAGGGGCATGTTTGAAAAAAAAAAAACCCACCAAAACAGCAGGAAAAAGTAAGAAAAGGGAGAGGAAAATAATCCCCTCCATGGACACCCTCGAAAACGGTTATGAAAAGAAGGAACAGAAAGTAAGAAAATCATTGAAAGAGTAGGAAAGACCAAAGAAAGGAAAAACGTTAGTAGATAACGGTAAACTGTAGGACAAGTTAGGAAAGAAAGAAAGAAAAGAACACATGGGGCGGGGGGGGTGGGATCAAATTCAAAGAAGGATTGTGGGGGTTGGGAGAAGATAAGAAGAAGAAAAAAACTGGTTAAGTTTGACAACAGTAATAAGAAAATGGGAGAAAAAAAAGGAAAAAAGAAAGGAAACATATGTTGGAGAAGACAGAAACAGAGAGAGAGAGAGATGGGGGGGGGGGGGGGGGGGAGGTTAAAAACAGGTAAGGAGAGTGGTTAATCGGAAAATGTAAGAAAACGGCAGGAATGCGACAACTAGCACTTAAACCATCGCTGACTGAAGAAAGCCTCCCACTGTATTCTTATGGTTACACTCATCAGCAGTGAATGTTGCATATCCTGTTGAATTTGTTCGCTTGTCGGCAAGCAGAGTAGGAGATCTCGAACTACATATGTATAGGAGGATATTATCCAGTATTGTTATTTTGCTCCGAACCCAGAAAGATTGAGTCGCCTGGTTGGTAGAGAGGTAATATCATAGTTATTCTCCGCTTGCCTCCTTTCTATCCTGATGTATTTAGGTTTCGTGGTGTTGTTGTTCTTCTTCTTCTTTTCTTCTTCTCTTCTTCTTTTCTTCTTTCTCGTCGTCGTCTTCGTCGTCGTCGTCTCGTCAGTCTTCTTCTTCTTCTTCTTCTTTTCTTCTTCTTCTTCTTCTTCTTCTTCTGGGTGTTGTTCTTTTTCTGTCCTTTCTGTTATGTTCTGCTTTTCTTTTCTTTCTCCTCTTGTTTGCTGTTTTCTTGTTGTCTTTGCTTGATTGCCTTCTCATTTTTTGGGGCATTGTCTTCTTCTCTTTCCAATATTTCTCTTTTCCATGTCATCTCCTCTGTCTCCATTTGATCTGCTCATATACTACTACTACTTTACTACTACTAATACTTCTAACTACTACTACTACTACTATACTACTACTACTGTACCTCTTCTTTCGCGTGTGTATTCTTTTTCTGCGCCTTAAGTCTTCTACGCTTCTTCTTCTTCTTCTTCTTCTTATTCTTCTTCTTCTTCTTCTTCTCTCTCCTCCTCCTCCTCCTCCTTCTCCTCTTTTCTCCTCCTTCTTCTGCTTAGTCCATTTTTTGTTTTCAGCACCAGTCTCAGAATTATTGTTCCTAAACCTAACATAGATTCATTTTAATGAAGTTTACCTTTTAATGGCAATAAGAATTGAACAAATTTTCTTACCAGTTTATCGATGGAACAAATTTCCTGCGTTTTATCGTCAGATTCCCGTCATTGTTTGATTTCAGGTCTAAAAACTAAAACTTCCTCTCGGACATGTCAAACTGATCTCGTCCAGCGCAAGGTTTTGTATCAAAGTTTAGTGTTCTTCCCTTTTGGAAATGTGTGTTGTGCACTAATGAGTGTCTGGTTTTATGCTCGAGCAAGATTTTACCCCCAGTCAGGGACGAAATAGCTCGATAAAATGTCCACGTTGTAGCAATCGTATCAGCAAACAGCAGCGGCACATCCGTAGATTTTCTATCAAGCCTGTAGTTGTAGTGTTGTAATTTCACTAATGCATTATCACATAGGGTAAAAAATGTGTATTGTTTCATTTACCTTTACCAATTATCGTCATTATTTTATCATTATTAATGTGGGTGTCGTCGTTTAGTTTGTATTATTGTATTATGTTTTTTGTATTCGATTATCAGTAGTAATAGTGTATCAGTATTTTGTATACTCAGTATCAGTTTAGTATTGTTATTGTTGTTGTTCTTGGTGTTTGTTATCAATATAATCTAATTATTATTTAGTAGTGTATTAGTGTAGTAGTAGTTATTTACATTATAAGTATTATTTTGTTTATTAGCGTTATACTCGTATTATTTTAATAGTTGTTGTTGAGTGTGATTTCATCCTCTGTCGCCATTTCTCTTCTGTTCAGGGTGTGGGTTGGCCGCTTACCCTCCCCCGCCCCCCCCCCCCCTCCCTCAGCCCCTTCCTCCTCCCCAACCATATCACGAGAATCTCTGCGTTGACTGGAGATAGGAGGGGGGGTTTTTTTTTTTCCGTTTTTCTGCCTTCCAACCCGTCATCCTCATCCCACCTTCTCCTGTTCTCCTGTCATCAACGTCTTTTGCAAAAGTTGAATGATAATGACCCCACCCTCCCCTCCCATACCATCGCTTCTCCTCAAGCCCCCCCCCCGCCCCCCCCCCCCCCCCTTCCTCCTCCTCTTCACTATCATCTATGGTGCTGATAGAGGTCGAGTGGTGATAGGTAAAAGGAAGCTTAGCACCCCGCCCCTTTCTCCCCCCCCCCCCCCCCCCCCCCCCCCCCCCCCCCCCCCCCCCCCCCCCCCCCCCCCCCCCCCCCCCCCCCCCACCCCACCCCCCCCCCCCCCCCCCCCCCCACACACACCACACCCATGCAATCCATTCACTTCACCTTCCTCATTCCCTTACCTCCATCCCTCTTCCATCTCTCCACCAGCTTTTTTTTCAGAATGCCTTTCCTGGTCACAGTCAGACACAGGCCTCACGCCATTATTAGGATTTTGCTCTAAAACACTGTAGAATCCATGTAAGGTTCTGAGTCCTAACACGAGCTTGTCCCAGCATTATTTTAAGCTGATGATTGTTCAAAAGAACAACTTCCCACAAAAAAACTATTGCCTTTTTTTTTGTGGGATGTTCATTGATGTAACCACAAGAATCTTCACTTCTTCCCGTAGTTGACGTCACATTTCAGGCGCCTTGGCATCCCCCGTGACCGGTCTTTGAGCAGCTGGAAACCTCTCCAAATAGTCCTCCATTCCTTTTGGTTTTTAATCGGTCTGCTTGGAACACCTGGTTCTACTTCATGGCCCCAGTGAAAGAAAATGAGGAGAATAACTTTCAGACACCAATGAAAATTCTCAAACAGTTTGATTGCGACAAGTCTATGAATTCTCGGATCCCCCTTCAGCAAAGGCCTGGGGCATTAATTATTTTTTTTGTGTGCAGCCATTAGTTTCGGGGGGGGGGGGGGGGATTGCCCTTCTTCCACTCCCCCTCTTTCCCTCGCCTCCGGACAAAATGATTTGTCCTGGGGTGTATTCACTACTTTTATATGATGTTCCAGGACTTCCATTTTTTGTCCAACGCTCTGTCCGTCTGCCCCCCCCCACCCCCTCCTCACACACACACACACACACACACACAACACAACACACACACACACTCCCTCCCGCTCTAGCTCTTCTTCCTCCACCGTTACCTGCAGACGTGTTCATGTTGTTATGGTGACGACAGACAGGTTGATGACCGGCGTCTGGCAACGCCCTGAGGGGATTTTCGGTTTGTCTGTTTGTGTCTGGGGGGCGATTTGTTTGTCCCACAAGAAAGCCCATCCTCTTTCGGTGGTCCTTGCAAGTCCTTCAGTGGGGGACCCTTGTATATGTCACTGTTTTGAGAATAGCTGTGCTGGTTTGTTTGGTCGCCTCTTTATTACAGACCGTACATGATCAAACGCCCAGAACCTCAATGGAATGTTATAGCTGTAAGTAGGTCTTGCAGGTATGTTGAGTTGATAGATGTTCATTACCTCTGCAAAAGGATTTGCGTTTTGGCTGGGTCTGTTCGTTGCTTGTTTGTTTGTTTCTTAACAATATTACTAGTAAAAAAGAATAGAATGGTACTGAAGTGGAATTTAAACGAAATTGGGAGGTTCCGTCTGTTCCCTCTCTTTCTCTCTCTCTCTCTCTCTCTCTCTCTCTCTCTCTCTTCTCTCTCTCTCTCTCTCTATCTCGTCCTGTGTGGGTTGTGTGTGTGTTGTGTGTTGTGTGTGTGTGTGTGTGTGGGTGTATGTGTGTGTGTGTGTGTGTGTGTGTGCCTGCGTTCCTCTGTGTGTGTGTGTGTGTGTGTGTGAGTGTGTGTGTGTGTGTGTGTGTGTGTGTGTGTTGCTGTGTGCGTGTGTGCCGTCCGTGCGTGGTGCGTGCGAGCAGTGCGTGTTTCTGTCAGCATTATTAACTTCTCTGTTTCGACTGGGTGATCCTGCATGCCACGGGGGTTCTGAAGGATGATAGGCGTGCAAACAAAACCCGTGAAGGCATTGGACCCCACACTCTACTGACGGTCCAGAGAGCAGGATGCGGGTTCCAGGCGGTTTTCCTCGGCAAGGTTCTGCTTCTCTGCTCCTTGCTTCAACTGGTGAATGGTATGAGCCAAAGTCAAGGGAAGCATCTGTAGGTATTGCCATTTCAGACACGCGGGGTTGATGTAGAAATCATATGTCACCCAGTCTCTTTACCATTGAATTTATGTTGCAATATCTTTTATGAAGGGGTTAGTAAAGAATGAAGTCACGTGTAGTTTTCGAAGTATGATCTGTAGAATACCATTCACGCATTAACCACTTCGGCACAGCGGATTTTTGGCTAATGAAAGTTGGAGTTTTTTTTACAATACATGTGAGCAGAAGAGAGGATAGGGCCCACTTGAGGAAGAACGGATGCGCTGCAGACGGCGAAGAATTGCATCGGCATCACAGTCACTGATGACCTAGACTTCAACTTGCAGCAACTGCAACAGAGTCTGCGCTCGAAGATCGGGCTTCTTAAGCACAGCAGGCGCGGCAGCTGCCACAAATGACTGATTCCACGGCGCAAACACCATGTCTCTCCAGAACAGACGGATTGCCAGCAAACTACATCGTTTTAGTGCGCCAGTCGATACGCACAAACAGATTAATGACAAAACAACAATGCATTTTCGACCTCTTGGGCCTTCTTCAGGCAAAACAAACATATTTATGACAATGAACACGGAGAAGGGCAAGCACTTATCTTCTCATATTCGGCGCAAAAAGGTTGTTTTTTCCATCCCATTTTGCGCCGATATGAGAAGATAACGCAAGCATTTATCTTCTCTATTTTTTTCCGGTGAAAACAAAACCCCCAAACATTTTCATCCATTTTGCGTTGAAATATGTGAGGATAGTGCTTGGCTCGATTCTTCGTTTCATTGTCATAAACGTTGTCTGTTTTTTTTTGACGAAGAAGACCCAAGAGGATCGAAATGCATGGTGTTTTGTCCTGTAATCTGGTCCGCATGTCTGGCGGAACTACAACGATGTAGGTTGCTGGCAATCCGTCTGTCTGGAGAGACGATGGTGTTGCGCCGTGGATCAGTTCATTGTGCAGCTGCAGCGACCTGCTGTGGCCTGAAGAGGCCAGATCCACGAGGCGGCAGACTCTGTTGCGTTGTGCAGTGTGAAGTCTGCGGGTCATCAGCGTCTGTGGGTTGCCGACGCAATTCTTTGCGTCTGCAGCGCATCCGTGCTTCCTCGTGGGCTCCTCTTTCTTCTCTGTGCCCATATCGTTTAAAAATTTGCTTCATTTTCCGCCCTCAGTCGCTCCTGTAGAGACCTACATCGCGTTAGTCCGGAGGTGGGCGGCTCCTAAGCTGCGGCACTACTCAGGGTCGTTTTCCATCGTTTCTGTTGAGAACCAAAGTGGTGAAAGAATTGCTCAGTACTGGACTTTGTGTGCAGGTTATAAAGATGACTAGGGGGTTGAACTTCACAGGTCTAAAATATCAGAAGATTTTGCTTACAGGAAGAAGCAAGTCGCGCCTGGCACGCACGCATGCATTGCACGCCACGAACGCAGCATGTCACACACACCCCCCCCCCGCCCCCAACCAACAAACGCGCGCACATAAGCACGCACCACACTCACGCGCACGCTCGCACGCACGCACGCGCCGCACAAAACACAACACCACACACACACACACAGACACAACACCACACACACACACACAAACGCGCGCGTGCGAGCGACGAGAGAGAGAAGAGGAGAGAGAGAGAGAGAAGAGAAAACACACACTCCACACACACATCACACACCACCACAACACACACACACCACACACACACACAAATTTCTTTTTCTTTGTATATAAAAACAGTTTTACAAAGTCTGTGTACAGTAGAGTTGCGAATTATTCAGAATTCACAAGAGATTGCATGTTAAATGACATGATACTAGCCACAGTGTGAAAAAAGGACTTCAATACTTGCATACGAACGAAAACAAATTCCACGATAGCAAAAACGAACATAATTACTTTGATAATTATATTGTTGCCGCATGAACAAATTGCATAAACAAAGTGAAAGGGAGTACGACTGAAGCAGCGCTTCTGAACTAGACACCATCGCACTGTGCGATTGTTATGAGCAACAGGTGAAGAACGAGTTCGAAATATACAACACGCACTGAATTGAAACAGGCAGTCCTCCCCCCTCCCCAGAAATAGACAGCAGCGCTCTGAAATAGACAGCAGCGTCTGAAATAGGACAGCAGCGCTCCTGAAATAGCTGCAGCGCATGTACGATGGTGGAAGCAAAAGGTTTGAATAAGAGGCAGCGATAGAGAGCGGCGCTCTGAAATAGGACAGCAGCGCTCCTGAAATAGACAACGCGCTCTGGAAATAGACAGCAGCGCTCTGAAATAGGCAGCAGCGCTCCTGGAATTAGTATGCGCGCATGTACGATGGTAGAGCAAGGTGAATAAGAGGAAGGAAGAGACACAGGGTTCCCTAATCTCAAATAAACACGTAGAAAACATGCTGGCAGGAGTTAGACCCAATGGTTATTTTAACACACAATATGAAACCGGGTAGATAATTTCAAATCTGTCTTCCGTCAGACGCAAACAATTAACCACCAGGGGGGGGGGGGGTAACTGGACCACACATTACATCGTCAGGGTTCACTGACATTGCGACTTGAGCCGCTACATGTATGTACTATGTTACTGATTGATCTAGTGGATTCGATCATGTTTGAACTTCTGCATGTGCCGATGATCATGGTTCCATGTCTGCGTATCGTGCGTGGTTCGCATTAGAGTCATATTTTCTTTATGTGCTGGGGTGGAGCCGCGCGAACATTACCGCTCAGTCGCATGCGTGTGTGTGCGTCAGTGGATATCTGTGTGACAGCACAGCTTGGGGGGGTAGGGAGTATCGAGCTTTTTAGTGTTTTGTCCGTGGAAGTGGGGAAATTGGG
>CM031603.1:84651727-84654227 GCA_018398815.1 Conus ventricosus
AGGTGAACTGTCGCTCAGTGTTATTTTGCAGCTGCTTCAGAGTGGAAGTCTCTGACGTTGTGTGTGTTGATTCTATGTTGAAGTCCTGGTGAACCCTTTTTAGGAACCTTGTGTTCAGGGTTCGGACTTAAGGATTAGCGGAGCTGCCTTGAGTCTGGAGAGGACTGATTCTGTGTTTCTGTGTGATTGTATTCTTCTCGCTGTTGGAAGTACAGTAGAAGGACGGTCTTTACTGTAATTTGTGAAGACGTGGTTGCTGTGTTTGTGTTAAACTGTAACCGGTGTTCCTGAGACCCTGGTGGGGTGAAGACTTGGTTGCTGCATTTGTGTTAAACTGTAACGGTGTTCCGAGACCCTGGTGGGTGGAAGACTTGGTTGCCGTGGTTGGGTGCTGTAGACGTGCTGGTCTGGGGGTGGCCTTGGTGGCGCTGGACAACCCATCTCGGAGTTGGGCCGGACACATGTTGGTTCAAGGTACGTTTGGTTAATTCAGTGTAGACATTTTAGTAATCCTATCATCTGACCTGGTTGTGGTTGGATTGAGCCAGGATACGGGGGGACTCAGAAGGAAATCCTTATCTGTATTGGTTGATTTGGGCAGCTGGAGGCTGGAAGCTGTCCGAGGTGCCAGGCAAGGGGCGCGTTAGTGCCAGGAAGGGCTATGGGTGTTGTAATTAAACAGTGTAATGGTTGCGTTGAGTAGTTATATTGGATGATATGATTTTGGGCATGTAAGATCAAGGTAGGGTGTTTTGTGCATGTGTGAGTACATTTATTCGTGTGATCTTTCAGTAATTTCAGCCACTGGAACCTGTCGGTGTCAGTATGATCTGTTAGTCTTGTTAGCAGGCCTTAATGCCAGGCCAGGAATTATATAGTATTTGTGTGGTTGCTAGTACTGTTGACACCTGTCTGGAAGTTGATCAGGGGAGACAGCCCATTGTTTGAAATTGTTGGTTTTAAGTTGTATATGATGATATGTTGTCAACTTTATGATGATGTGTTTGTCAACCTTATGTGCATTGCTCAGTCAGGTGGAGCAAGCCAGCTGGATATTTCAGCTAAAGATCAATTTTAACAAAGATTGACAGCCCGGAAGTGTTTTGGGGGTAGTGATGTGGTGTGTGTGTGGTTGCCCCATGGTTTGGACATAGGCTGTAAGTTGCAAGTGATGTTTACAGCAGTGGCAGTGACCGTGACCGACAGATTTATTTTGGGCAATAAGTATCTGCATATTTTATCTCTTGTTTTCCAAATGACATATGTTTGGACCTTGTTCATAACATTGGGAATTGTGTGGGAAGCCATGCATGTTTTTTTTAAGGTTGTTCTGCTATCTAAGGAAAGTACTTAATAGTGGCCGTGGAGTTGGACCGGGCTAGGTGGTTAAGTTGGACTGAAGTTTGACTTAGATTGTGTACCACTGTGTGGCACTGATGTTTTGTAAAGTAAGCTGTATATAGTCTGTCTGAAAATTTCTTTCCTTTTATACAAATGGATAATAATTAGACTAAAGCTAAGTGCTAATGCTGGTTTTCATTTGGATAAAGTTACCATTGGGTGCATCTTGTGATTGGAGTAGGTTAGTTAGTTAAGACTACAATAAGAGACAGAATATTCACAGTAGTGACTTTGACTCCCCTGGGTGGTGCTCATGATGAACATGAATCTAGTATGTGTAGGGCACCATGAGATTCACGATAGGTTCTTAGTGGGGATGTGCCTGTATGTGTCCACAGATATCTCCCTGCAATCCTGCCTTAGCTGGTGCCTGTAATCCTGCCTTAGTGGTGACGGGATCCCTGTGCTAGGAGTGACAGAGCGTGGGCTACTCTTCCTGTTGCTGTGACAGGCCCAGTGGTGCATGTGAATGTTGACGACAAACAGGGGCTGTGTTGAGGTAACAGCGTTGAACATTATTTCCAGGATCAAGGAAATGAGCCGTCATTCATCAGTCGTGCAGTGGACTACCCAGTGTGTGAAAGACACTAGCAAAAATCTTTAGTGACTTTAAATTTATTTAGTAATATTATTGTATAGCTGGTTTAGTTGTTGGCTAATTAGTCATTACTTGTGTGTGTCGCAGGCTGCACAGGTTTTCGAGACAAATTTTCTTTTGTGTGGTGGCAAAAAAAACATTTATATCAACATTTGTATATATGTTGGACAACTTGGTTGCGCCATTCTCTGCGAGTAGTTCATAGCAACCCAGTTACTAGGTTATTAATTGGTCATGCGTGCTTTAAGTGCCCAGTTGTTGGAATGTGACCCGGTTTAATTAATCTTGAAAGTGTGTGAACATTGCAGAATTGTTGTAGTTTTGTGCATTCTATATCAGTGATTGGTCTGTCACTGTGTTACAAATTGTAGTTTTGGGCATTCTATATTGGTGTTTGGTCTGTCATTGTGTCGGAGTTCATTCCCTGGTTGCTGGCTTGTGTATGAGCCGGTAAGTGAATTTGTTGAGTAAGTCTCGGATTCACAGTGTCCTGTTGGGCCA
>CM031603.1:84666727-84669227 GCA_018398815.1 Conus ventricosus
TCAAACAAAAATCAGCTGTAATCAAACAAGAGTAACACATACATAAAGTAAACACACATCACCGTCAATTAACATACGTTGCTTTTTTCATTTAGCCTTAACGTATATGCGTATACGCCACATCAAATCCATGTTGTCAAAATGTCGTGTTCTTGGTGCCTGCCTCCGCTCATTTAATTACCGTCTTAGTCGGAAATCCCTCGAAATAATGTATAAGTCATTTATTTTGCCCCATTTCGATTTTTCGGATGTCGTGTGGGATAATTGTACAAACAAACAAGCTGAAGATTTAGAAAATGTGCATCTGGATGCGATTAGAACTATAGTCGGCTCAGTCCGAGGGACTAGCCACCAAAAATTATACAAGGAATCCGGTTTTACATCATTAAAAGAGAGACGACGACGTCATAAAATCATTCTGTACTTCAATATTGTCAACGGTATTGTTCCGATTTATCTGTCTAATCGACTTCCCCATCTTATATCCTCTGTAAACCCTTATCACCTCAGGCGCCTCCTGGAAAGGCAGATGCCAAAGTGTAGATTAGATATGTACAAATCTTCCTTCTTTCCTTCATCTACTGCTCTTTGGAATGACCTCCCTGACAATATTAAAGTATCTAATTCTCTTAGTTTCCTCAAGCGTTTCCTCAGCAGTACCGATAGTATCGTGCCTAGATGTTACTACTTATCTGATAGGACGTCAGAAATAATTTTGTGTAAGTTGAGATTGGAAATGAGTGACTTAAACCACGATCTTTTCAAACGACACCTTAGAAACAACCCTTCATGTGACTGTGGCACGGCAGTTGAAGATGCAGCCCACTTCTTGATTAATTGTCCACTCCATCAACAGGCCCGTGCTCTGACAATAGAAACTCTTCACGACACAGCAAAACGTGATATTTCAACATCATTGACTGGTAACCTTGACCTGGATGTGGACGCAAAATACAGAGATACTTACTATGGTTGGAAATTTTATTAAGTTTTCAAATAGGTTTGCACTTTACTAAACTTACTCGGCTTACCGCAATCTAGTGTATTATTTGGAACGTTCAAATAGAAAATGGAATGTATCTTCGATTTTATAAGAAAATGGAGAGACAGAGAGAGAGAGAGAAGGAGGCAGAAGGGTGGGGTGATGACAGGTGGATTGGAGGGGAGAGAGAGAGAGAAGGAGGCAGAAGGGTGGGGTGATGACAGGTGGATTGGAGGGGAGAGAGAGAGAGAAGGAGGCAGAAGGGTGGGGTGATGACAGGTGGATTGGAGGGGAGAGAGAGAGAGAAGGAGGCAGAAGGGTGGGGTGATGACAGGTGGATTGGAGGGGAGAGAGAGAGAGAAGGAGGCAGAAGGGTGGGGTGATGACAGGTGGATTGGAGGGGTGGGGGGAGTGGGTATGCAAGAGCCGCGGTAGTCCGTGCATGTCATCATATCATAAGGTCATCAATTTACGTCACGACATGACGTGTACAGGGTTATCATTTTTACGTCACTACATGACGTGTACAGGTTATCATTTTACGTCACGACATGAGGTGTACAGGGTTGTCATTTCACGTCATGGCCTGACGTGTACAGGGTTAACATTTTACATCATGAATGACGTGTACAGGGTTAACATCAGAGCACGAGGACTGTCGGCGTTGCAGGCAATATGGACCGCTCTTGGCCGCCTCAAAACTTTTATGGAAAATGTGAGTCTGTCTCTGTCAGTTTGTCTGGCTCTCTCTCTTCTCTCTCTTCTTTTCTCTCTCTCTCTCTCTCTCTCTCTCTCGCTCTCTCTCTCTCTCTCTCTCTCGCTCTCGCTCTCGCTCACCTTTCCTCCCGCTGTCTCTTTGTCTCTCTCTGCCTAAAATCTCAATCGATCTTGATCAAATCTTGATCGAATAAAGGTGTTCTATGTTCTCTTTCTCTCTCTCTCTCTCTCCTCTCTCTCTCTCTCTCTCTCTCTCTCTCTCTCTCTCTCTGCCTAAAATCTCAATCCTTGATCGAATAAAGGTGTTCTATGTTCTCTCTCTCTCTCTCTCTCTCTCTCTCTCTCTCTCTCTCTCTCTCTCTCTCTCTCTCTCTCTCTCTCAAGTCTTGAGTCTTGAGTTCTCTTGAGTCTTTGTTCCTCTCTCCTCTCTCTCTCTCTCTCTCTCTCTCTCTCTCTCTCTCTCTCTGCCTAAAATCTCAATCCTTGACCGAATAAAGGTGTTCTATGTTCTCTCTCTCTCTCTCTCTCTCTCTCTCTCTCTCTCTCTCTCTCTCTCTCTCTCTCTGGAATTCAACAAGGCATCATTTATGTTTACAATCTTGACAGATACTATGCCATGTTATATCAATGCCCTTTTTACAAGATCGAACAGCTTTTCTGGCTCGACGAAATTCCTTCTTCCCAACCCACGCATTGATCTATACAAAACAAGCCTAGCTTACTCTGGACCATATGTCTGGAACTCACTTCCACCGAATCTACAAAACATGAATACTTTAAAACCTTTCAAGGAACATTTGC
>CM031603.1:84686727-84689227 GCA_018398815.1 Conus ventricosus
CTTTTTCTTCTTTCTCCGTTGAACTGACGCTATATGATTTCAGGATGGGACATTATAGGGAAGAATTTTCTTTGTTTCTTCCTTTCTTCCTCTTTCCTACTGTCTCACAGTCTTTCTTTCAATTTTTCCCTTTCCTTCTGTCTGTCTTTTTCTCTTTCTTTCTTTCGTTCTTTCTTTCTTTCTTTCTTTCTTTCTTTCTTTCTCTTTCTTTCTTTCTTTCGTTCTTTCTTTCTTTCTTTCGTTCTTTCTTTCTTTCTTTCTTTCTTTTTCTTTCTTTCTTCTTTTCTTTCTTTCTTTCTTTCGTTCTTTCTTCTTCTTCTTTCTTTCTTTCTTTCTTCTTCTTTCTTTTTCTTTCGTTCTTTCTTTCTTTCTTTCTTTTCTTTCTTTCTTTCCCTCTGTCTGTCTTTTTGTCTTTCTTTCGTTCGTTCTTTCTCTTTCCCTCTGTCTGTCTGTCTTTCTTTCTTTCTCTCAGTCTTTCTCTCTCTCAGTCTTTCTTTCTTTCCCTGTCCCTCTGTCTGTCTGTCTGTCTGTCTGTCTTTCTTATCTAATCCCTCTGTCTGTCTTTTTGTCTTCCTTTCTTTATTTCCCTTTCCCTCTGGCTGTCTGTCTGTCTGCCTTTCTTTCTTTTTTGGTTCTTTCCCTCTGTGCGTCTGTCATTTTGTTTTTCTTTTTTTTCTTTCTTTCGTCGTTCTGTTGACAACGGCTATGATTTCAGGATGGGGCGCTTTGGAGAAGAAATCTTTCGTGCCTGTCGCCTTGTGGTGGATACCGGCATGCACTACTTCGGGTGAGTTATTGCGTCATATAGATAGATGGCTGGTTGGCTGAATAGCTTCCGGTAGGACTGCTACTTTCGATTTTGATGAGAGGAATGATGACAGGGTCACCTCACGCTATTTCTTTCAGGAACTGTTTGACATCATTAATCTGATACCATAAAAGAAAATTGTCATATTTCTGGAGAGAAAAAAAAATCAACCAAATGACGTCATTCTACATCAGTTTGTTCCTGTTGCCTGCTTTCTCCAGAATCAGCTCCCTCCCTCCACCCACCCCCATCCCCCACCCCTTTATTGTTCGAACATACATGTACATTACATTCCCTTTCCGTTGTAAAAAGAAAAGTCAACCGAATGACCTGATTCTACATCGATATGTTCCTATTGCCAACTTTCTCCACAACCACACCTACATACCCCCCCCCCCCCCCCTTCCCTTGCCCTCTATCTTGTTCAAAGAACATACATGTAATTAATTTTCTATTCTGTTGTCATCCTGTTCCTACCTTGGCTTCAGGTTGTTTGCTCGTTATTAGATCGTTTCTTTATTTCCACGTTATCCCCAGACCCCGCGTTTGTCCTTCTCGGAAGACAGAGGCGCCATCTACCCCCATCGCTGTACCTTTATACATCCTTTCTTTATTCTCACTCTATTTCCAGACCCCACGTTACCTCTCGGTGAAGACAGATGCGCCATCTTCAGCCCAATCACTGCTTGTTTATTAAATCGTTTCTTTATTTTCACTTTATTACCAGACCTCTCATTTCCCAACTGTGAAGGGTGAAGCGTCATCTAACCCCATCACTGCTCGTTTTTCGCAACGTTTTTTTTTTTTTTTTTTTAAATTTTCAAAATTTCACACTCTGTTTTAAGACCCCTCGTGTCTCCTCTGCGAAGACAGAAGCACCATCTAACCCAGTCACTGCTCGTTTATTGGATCGTTTCTTTAGTTCCACTTTATTTCCAGATCCCTCGTTTCCCCCTTTGTGAAGAGAGAAGGCCGTCTAACCCCCATCACTGCTCGTCTGTTGGAAAACAAAAAGTCACATCCGTAGGTGCGGGTGGGACCCAGGGACGTACTGTCCTCAACTGCCGGGAAAACCCAGGTGGGAGCAACCCTGCCCCACCCTTGGAACACCCTGCGCTGTGTTCACACAGGGTTGCTGGCACGCACAGGGCGTTCCATTGACACGTGAGGGGGACATGGTTGCTCCCTGGCAGATGCCATTGTGTAACGGCCACCGATGTGACACGACAGAACCTCCACGGGAACGTGTACCAGCCCATACTTTATGACTGCAAAGCCCAAAGGAAAAAAAAAAAAAGAAGAAGAAAAAAAACCCACGCCACCATCAAACAACTGCCGTGTGCATCTCGTAGCCTCCTCACTAGTTGGTATTCTTTTATTTTCATTCTGTTTCCAGACTTTCGTTTCCCTTTTTTTTTTTTTTTAGAGAGAGTGAACTCTCATAGTGCCTGTCCCCGGCCAGAGACCAAGCTCTAAGCGCTTTACAATCCGCATTCCCGTTTACATAACGGGCTGCCTACCTGGGTAGAGCCGACTGAAGAGCTGCCTGTTGGTGCTTCATCCAGTTGTTTTCCGTGTCACCCAGTCAGTATGGTTCATTCAATTTACAACTCTTTTCATTATTTCATTCTTTGGATTTATTACGCAGGATGCATGCTATGTGTAACGTGTCATCCATACTAACGAACGATG
>CM031603.1:84694227-84709227 GCA_018398815.1 Conus ventricosus
ATGACTGACCGAAGACAGTCTGTGACCGAAGACAGTCTGTGACCGAAGACAGTCTGTGACCGAAGACAGTCTATGACTGACCGAAGACAGTCTGTGACCGAAGACAGTCTATGACTGACCGAAGACAGTCTGTGACCGAAGACAGTCTATGACTGACCGAAGACAGTCTGTGACCGAAGACAGTCTGTGACCGAAGAGAGTCTATGACTGACCGAAGACAGTCTGTGACCGAAGACAGTCTATGACTGACCGAAGACAGTCTATGACTGACCGAAGACAGTCTGTGACCAAAGACAATCTATGACTGACCGAAGACAGTCTGTGACCGAAGACAGTCTATGACTGACCGAAGACAGTCTGTGACCGAAGACAGTCTATGACTGACCGAAGATAGTCTGTGACCGAAGACAGTCTATGACTGACCGACGACAGTCTGTGACCGAAGACAGTCTATGACTGACCGAAGACAGTCTGTGACCGAAGACAGTCTATGACTGACCGAAGACAGTCTGTGACCGAAGACAGTCTATGACTGACCGAAGACAGTCTGTGACCGAAGACAGTCTGTGACTGACCGAAGACAGTCTGTGACTGACCGAAGGCAGTCTATGACTGACCGAAGACAGTCTATGACCGAAGACAGTCTATGACTGACCGAAGACAGTCTATGACCGAAGACAGTCTATGACCGAAGAGAGTCTATGAATGACCGAAGAGAGTCTATGAATGACCGAAGACAGTCTATGACCGAAGACAGTCTATGACAGAAGACAGTCTATGACTGACCGAAGACAGTCTGTGACCGAAGACAGTCTATGATCGAAGACAGTCTATGACCGAAGACAGTCTATGACCGAAGACAGTCTATGACTGACCGAAGACAGTCTGTGACCGAAGACAGTCTATGACCGAAGACAGTCTGTGACCGAAACGTTGACGGTAAGACGGTCTTTGACGGAAACGTTGGCGATAAGACAGTCTTTCACCGAAACGTTGGCGATAAGATAGTCTATGACCGAAACGTTGACGGTAAGACAGTCTTTCACCGAAACGTTGGCGATAAGACAGTCTTTGACCGAAACGTTGACGATAAGACAGTCTATGACCGAAACGTTGGCGATAAGACAGTCTATGACCGAAACGTTGGCGATAAGACAGTCTATGACCGAAACGTTGGCGATAAGACAGTCTTTGACGGAAACGTTGGCGATAAGACAGTCTTTGACCGAAGCGTTGGCGATAAGACAGTCTATGACCGAAACGTTGGCGATAAGACAGTCTATGACCGAAACGTTGGCGATAAGACAGTCTTTGACCGAAGCGTTCTGTTCAGTTTGTTTGTGTTTGTTTTTGTTTTTGCTTTTTTTGTGTTTTTTTTTTTGTTATTTTTTTTTTTAATCTTCTGAACATCCTCAAAGGTAGTACATCCGATAAAGTGTTGGGCAAAACTTTCGTGCATGTATCAGACTGGCAATGACACAATTCAGAACCGCGGTGGTTTGAACACTTAAAGCTTTTCACCTCCACCTCCACCACCCCCACCACCCCCACCTCCCTTTTTTTCTCCTGTCTGTCATACCGTCTCTTTAATCAAGACTATTCCCATTTCTATTTTTTTTCAAAAGATATGATGCCCCATAAAAACGGCACTTAAAAGCATGGTCAATTTCAAAGAGAGCTGACTGCAGTCGGAAATTGAAACAAATTTTTAAAAGAATTTTATTTAATAATAATAATAATGAATACTTATATAGCGCCTATTCTCGGCTAGAGGCCAAGCTCTAAGCGCTTTACAATCAACACTCGTTTACACAACGGGCTGCCTACCTGGGTAGTGCCGACTGAAGAGCTGCCAGCTGGCGCTTCATTCAGTCGTTTCCCGTGTCATCCAGTCAATATCGTTCAATATCGATCACTCATTTTCCTTTCTTCCTTCATTCTTTCCATTTCTCATGCAGGGTGCATGCTATGTGTAACGTGTCATCCATACCAAAGGCCAAACTGGCCTACTCTTCCGAAAGTTGCTGATGGGATTTTACGTGTGTGCAAGATGTTATGCATGCGTTCACACGCGGAACCTCGGTTTATAGTCTCATTCGAAGGACTGTATGGGAAATGGAGTCAGAACCAATGTTAACTCCGAGGGGAAAATCCCCCTGTACCGAAACGCCCCGGCGGAGGTTCGAACCCGCAACCCCAGGATCACCAAGATTACGAGTCAGGCGCTCTACCAACTGAGCTATTCCGGCTCCCAAATAGATTTGAGTAAGTCCGCCAAACGACATGGACAAACAAATAACTACAAGACAAAACACGACGCATTTCGACCTCTTAGGTCTTCTTCAGGCAAGAAAAACAACATCAAGACAATTCAGCGCCGTTTTTGCGCCGAATTTCTAAGGATAAGTGATTGTTCGTACTTCGTTTTCCATGTCCTGAATGTTGTTTATCTTGACTAAAGAAGACCTAAGAGGTTGAAACGTGTCGTGTTTTGTCTTGTGATTTGTTTGCCCCCGTTGTTTAGCGGACTTACGAATAATACTTTTTAGAATTTGGGACTTCCATAGTTGCAGTTCAGTGAGCTCGGGTCATGTAATGCCACACGCTTTCTCTCACCATTTCTATGAGATGCTTTTTTTCTCGGCTGTTGTCAAGCTTACTGGCCTGTAGAAGAGTTCTTCACTTACTTCTGATATGACATGAGAAAAGACACCAAAAAATCGTGGGAAAATGACGAGACACGCCTCATCCATAAACCCGTCCGGTTAGGCATCGATTCGCTCCACGCTCCTGTCAAGATTAAATAGACAAATATATATATATATATATATATATATATATATATATATATATATATATATATATATATATATATACATCCCCCTATTTCTTCAATCTAAGACATAAGAGCAAGCTTTGTTTATAATTCAATATATATATATATATATGTGTGTGTGTGTGTGTGTGTGTGTGTGTGTGTGTGTGTGTGTGCGTCTTCAAGACGGATTACGATGGATCCCATATGCTGCTAGTGAAGGTTTAACATTTCTAATTCATTGTGCTAATTGTATGTTATCATTTTATTCCTCTCCCTCACGCCTTTCCACTCCTGTTTTTCGTCTGTTTCTTTTCTTTCTTGTATTTAAATATTTGCCACATCATTAATATGATGACGGAAGAATTGTTAGTCTGCACTCGTTTTCCCCAAGTACTAAATTGTTCAGGATGATCTCTCTCTCTCTCTCTCTCTCTCTCTCTCTCCTCTCTCTCTCTCTCTCTCTCTCTCTCTCTCTCTAGGTGTGAACGGAAACTGCTGTGTGCAATACCATCACTGAAGTCCCCTGAGGTCGAAATATTGGAAAATCGTCAACGTGATTGCTGTTTGTGTCTTTGTTTGGATGTTTGAACTGTGCAGAAGCATAGATCACCCGTAACATACATACCCGGATTTCGGATAGATTCTGAAGAAGGTGATGCAGTGAAGCGAGATTGCCTTTTGTTTTTTCTTTACAGTGTTCGTGAAGTGAGATTGTCTTTTTACAGTGCTCCTGAAGTGATATTGTCTTTTTACAGTGTTCGTGAAGTGAGATTGTCTTTTTACAGTATCCATGAAGTGAGATTGTCTTTTTACAGTGTTCGTGAAGTGAGATTGTCTTTTTACAGTGCTCCTGAAGTGAGATTGTCTTTTTACAGTGTTCGTGAAGTGCGATTGTCTTTTCACAGTATCCGTGAAGTGCGATTGTCTTTTTACAGAATCCATGAAGTGAGACTGTCTTTTTACAGTGTTCGTGAAGTGAGATTGTCTTTTTTTTCACAATGTTCGTGAAGCGAGAATGTCGTTTTACAGTGTCCATTAAGTGAGATGGTCTTTTTACGGTGTTCGTGAGTCGATGTCTTTTTACACACCACAGGCACCAACTTCGACGTCCGCGACTTCCACTCTCTGCTGCTGACCAGTGGCGCGGTGCCTCTCAGTCTGCTGGAGACCATAGTGGACGACTACATCGCTGACCACACTGGCCACTCCGGTGGTGCAACCATCGGCTGAGCAAAACGTACCGCGTGGCAGTTGCAAGATTCTGGAGCTAACGGCACTCTTGTACATCCCTACTCTCGCTTAGAGTGATCATAACAAAATTATTCATTGTAAAATTGCTGCTGATGACTTCAAGAAAAATACTGTGTGTACATTCGCTAAATGTCAAAGTGGGTGTGCCTGGGTTTCTGAGCTGTGAAAAGACGATGACAGATTGTTTTCGTGGTAAAAGTAACAACCGTCTTACTATCTGAATCCTCGTTCTCAGGAGGAAAAAAAAAACTACTGTGTATTAAACAGATGTCATTAAAATCATTGCCAAAAAAACACGCACCGAAAGTGTGTGGTGAGTGTGTGTGTCTGTGTGTGTGTGTGTGTGTGTGTGTGTGTGTGTGTGTGTGTGTGTGTGTGTGTGTGAGGGGGGGATGTGACTGTGTGTGTGTTGTGGTGACTGTGTGTGTGTGCGTGCGTGCACGCGTGCGTGTGCGTGCTCGTGTGTGTTTGTGTGTGTGCGTGCGTGCGTGCGTGCGTGTGTGTTTGTGTGTGTGCGTGCATGCGTGCGTGTGTGTGTGTGTGTGTGTGTGTGGTGTGTGTGTGTGTGTGTGTGTGCGTTTACTTATATGAGCGATCTCGTTGAGATCGTGTGGTACATGTACGAAACAGAAGAAAAGATATGCAAAGCAAAAAAACACTCCACAGACAAGCTAACCAGAAAGACACCACCACCACACCAAGAGGGGGGTGAAATGAAAGCGGGATTGAGGGAGGGGGGGGTGGAGGTGTGAGGGATAGAGGCTGGGTTAGGAGGCGAAAGGGGAAGGTGGTGTCTGGCTCGTTGGGGAGGGGGGGGGGGGGGGGCTCTCTCCTTGGAGACCCTTCGTACTGGGCGGTTTGGCGCGTTTTATCGGAGATGTGAGATGAGTTCCAAGATGTCTGATCTGGCCCACTGACGAGGCTTCTTCTGGAGTAAAAAAAATGCCAGTTTAGAAAGATCGAACATGATGGGGGAGAGATGGCGAATCTTCCGTCACAGGGAAGATGAGAGTCAGGTAATCAATCAATAACCCCGCTGCCCCCAAAAAAACAAACAAACAAACCAAAAGCGAAAAAAAGACCGCAAAAAACCCGAATGAACAAGCTAATAACGAAGCCTACACAAGAACAAGATGACGAAATGAAAGGAACGAGTTATACACATGTTGCCTGAACTAGATGATTGGGATTTTTGGAAAAGCTATGAAATAAGAAATGTGGATGTGATTTGATTGATCCCCCCTCCCCCCTCCGCCGTGATATATAAATTGTTGGTGTTTTTTTTCCCCACAGTGATATGAAAGGACGCTGTATTATTCCAAACAAAATAATGCATTATGATTGTACTTTATGTATACAGCATGATGTATAAGAAGTGATATGATAATGTTGTGATGTAAAACATGATTCATCATTTATACTACATTGTGGTATATTATATCATACTGTGTGATAATCTATTACATTATTTCATGTTATATCATATGATATCATATCAAATTATGTTAAATTGTATTGTGTTGTATCACAATATATCATGTTACATATTATAACATAATGTTTTAAGTAGTATAGTATCATACATTTACATTATGTTAAATCTATTATATTATGTTGTATTGCACTGTATAGCATCGTATTTTTTTTGTATTGCACTATACTATCCAATATAACATTATATTGCAGAGTATTATGGCATGTCATGTAATATTATATTATATTGAGTCATGCTATATTATGTCATATTATATGATACATTAAATATTTTTATATTATGTTATGTTATATAATGCTATATCATGTTATATTATTCTATATTATATTATATTACATCATATTATACTATATTGTATTTCATTATACTGTGTTATATTATATCATATTGTATTATATCATATGATATCATATTACATTATGTTATATTACATTATGTGATATGATATTTTATATTATATTATATTATATTATATTATATTATATTATAGCAAAACGATACTCCCGAAGGTGTGGGTGGGACCCTGACAAGTACTGTCCTCAACTGCCCAACAAACCAGCTGGGAACAATCCTGCACCACCCTTGGAAGCCAGCACTGTGTTCACATAGGGTGCAGGCACGCACAGGGCATTCCATTAAGACGTCAAGGGACATAATTGCTCCCTGGCAGACGCCATTGTGTAATAGCCACTGGATGTGACGCGACAGAACCTCCACGGGAGCGTTCCCACGGGCGTGCAAACTATATTTCATTACTGCAGAGCCCCCCGGCGTAAAACGTCTCCGTCAAGCAACTGCCGTGTGCATCCTGCAATCTCACTCGATGTTATTCCACTGCCAGTTAAAGACAGACGAGTATCTACTTTTTTTTTTAAACTTTAGAACAGATGAGAGAAGAAAAGTACTTTCTGAGATATTCCATGAAGAGGAAAAACCGTTTTGGGCCGTAATAGCCGTTAGTAACGGTTATTCTGGTAAAATAAAACGTTGGGCATCATCCGTGACCCATAATGAACATACCTACAAATTTTCAGAAAGATCGTCCCAGAAGTTTTGTCTGGAGTGAGTGGAACACATTTTGACCACGGACACACAGACAGACACACAAACAGCATTTCTTTGTTCCCATTGTAAAGTACTCCCTGTTCTATAAGAACTGGGAATGCGAAAAGGGTCTGCCGGTATGACATTCCCTATGGCGTCAGATGGTTACTTCGTTTTTCTCATTTAATCTTCATCTTCTTCTCAACCTGTTCTCGCCTTTTTTCTCTCCTCGCATCCTCTTACTCCACCTGTTTGTCATATTCACTCCCTCCTGTTTCTCTTTCTTTTCCTCCTCCTCCTCCTCCTCCTCCTCCCTCTCCTCCTCCTCTTTCCCTTGTCCTCTTCCTCCACCTCCTCTTGTTTTCATTGAAGTCCAAATTGTGTGATAGAAGAAGACATTTAACAAAAACAATAAGAGGAGCGATAACAGAACATCCTAAAATGGATAAGAAAAATCTGATAAAACAAAAGCTTTGAAAGGCTTATCTCAACACACTGTACCAAAAAAAAAACAAGATGCGAAGCATATAAACGTTATCCCAGTTTTCCAAACCGCTTATAAATCAGCCAAGTGCTTTATGAGATAAGAAATAAAGGCAAAATAACGGTTTTAAACGGTTATTTAACCGATGTACACTTTTGAAACTGGTATTTTAGTCCTCACTGGGCTAAAGCCTGTGTACATACCAAATTTCATCCAAACCGGACAATATGTCAAGAATAACGGTTTTTAAATAACGGTCAGATTTTGAAACACTGCATGGAAGTGCCATTTGTGTGTGATGACCTTTCTATATACAAAATTGCATTAAAATCCACCAATATATAAAAAAATAACGGTTTATCGTTATATAACCGATATACACTTTTGAAACCGGTATTTTAGTCCTCACTGGGCTAAAGCCTGTGTACATACCAAATTTCATCCAAATCGGACAATAATATATTCTTCTGACCCGTGCGTTTTTAATGGCGCTAAGTATATTATGTCAAGAATAACGGTTTTTAACGGTCAGATTTTGAAACACTGCATGGAAGTGCCATTTGTGTGTGATAACCTTTCTATATACAAAATTTCATTAAAACCCACCAATAATATAAAAAATAACGGGAAAATAACGGTTTAACGGTTATATAACCGATATGCACTTTTGAAACCGGTATTTTAGTCTTCACTGGGCTAAAGCCTGTGTACATATCAAATTTCATCCAAATTGGACAATATGCCAAAATAACGGTTTTAAACGGTCAAATTTTGGAACACTATATAGAAGTGACATTTGTGTGTGATAACCTTTCTATATACCAAATGTCATTAAAATCCACCTATATATAAGAAATAACGGTTTTTAAACGGTTGTTTAATCCATTTTCAGCATTACATCACTTACATATGGATAGAGGATCCGTGTCACGAGTTTGTCACGAGCCTACGACGATTGACCCATCTAGGGGGTGGAATTGTTCATTTGTTTATTATCGTTGTTGTTGTCGCGTGTCCGTCCCTTGGTGTGGCTTGTGGTGCGGTTGCACCTTGGTGTAGTTCAGCTCAAGTTCGGTTTGCTTTCTCTCTCTCTCTCTCTAATTCCACTGCCCGTGCAATTCATCCAGCAGGTTCACGGGTGGCTGGTACCTTTCTCTCGAACTTGCTGTCTGTCGGCCTCTCGCCCGTCTTTTTACCTGTCGCACGTGCTTCATTTCTTTTAGCTTGAGGTATGCTCACTCTGTGACGTAGCGTGGCATGTTGGCCGCCATCGCTTAGGCAGGTTTTCTCTTGACTCGAGCGGAAGATGTCTCTGGGAGCGCCTGCTCCGGTCCTGGTTCTTCACCATTTCGTCGAAGGTACAGTCGGTACCTTCATTTCCTACAGTCGGCCTGTAGGGGAGAGACATCACTTCATCTTTTTTCCGCATCTGCGCTGCTGTCCTCTCGACTGGACAGAGGGCAGAGAGAGTCGTTTGACCCGCCTCTTCTGGGTCACCCACGGGTAGCTGTGCCCTTCCCTCCTCTCTTCTTTCCTAGCTGTTACCTTTTCCCTCCTCCCGGGGGCTCCACCCGGAGCTTGGACTGGATGGTGCCACGCACTGGTTGGGGCCACGCACTGGTTGGGGCCACGCACTGGTTGGTGCCACGCACTGGTTGGGACCGCGCACTGGTTGGTGCCGCGCGCTGGTTGGTGCCACGCACTGGTTGGGACCACGCACTGGTTGAGGCCACGTACTGGTGGAAAAGCCCGTGGACTTGACTGGCCGGTCCTGATCCCCGTCCAGGACCTCCAGCAACAACGCCACGTTTCTTCCCCCCCCCCCCCCCCCCCCCCCCCCCCCCCCCGGGACGCACTCTCCACCGTCTGTTTGTGTGTGTCAAGGGTGTCGGCCTTGAACTCTCTTCGAGAACCGACCCGGTTTGGGGCACCTAGTGCGACAGGGTGCTCCCAGTAGACTTCGGGAGGCAAGGGTGTGGGGGCACTACATGACATAGGAAGGGATGGGTGCTGGAAATGTTTATTTATACATGTTTATTTATGTGTATATGTCGTATAGTGAAATGCTTGATTGTGATTGTGCATGTTGAGTGTGTTGGAATGCTTGATTGTGATTGTGCATGTTGTGTGTGTTGGGATGCTTGATTGTGATTGTGCATGGTGCGTGTGTTGAAATATTTATTTGCGATTGTGTGTGTCGATGTGAATAAATAGGGTGTTGTATCGTAATTTTTCTTGTGTGGGCTCTTGCGAGGCGTGTGAGGTCAGTCACTCCCTTCACTCCCATCTAAACTGATCCTGTCAGGGCAGACCTCCAGGGGTCGGTCGTGACAATTGTGGGGGCTCGTCCGGGATGTGAAGGGCTCTGACTGTCTCTCTCGTTTCGCGGAGTACCTGTTTAGTTCCGTCTGTTTTGTATACGTTTAGTTAGTTTGTTGTGGTTGTTTGTGGGTGGTTGGCTGGGTGACTCTAGCGTGAAGGGAGTCTTTTGGTGGCCTGAGGGAACATCCGGTGTGACTGGGGAGTCGGGTCGAGACGAGGGGGGATCGACCGCGCCCAGACCTCTTTCCGCCGGGTACCTCACGCAGTACGGCCGTAAGTCTCGCCTTTCTGTTGCCACTCAGTCTGCTATTCCTGTCTTGTGGTAAACCAGTTTTTTTTACCGGGTGGTTATTGAGTACAGGTGGGTGTATCGGACGTTGGTGTCACTTTTTCCTCTCTCCGGATTCCGTCTGTCATTTTGTTTTTTTTTTCCGGTGAGCCCCACCGCACTGTTGCTCGTGCTGTGGAGCGCGGTGTTGCCAGAGTGGGAGCAGCCGGACATAGTTTTTTTTTTTTTTTCGGTGAGCCCCACCGCACTGTTGCTCGTGTTGTGGAGCGCGGTGTTGCCAGAGTGGGAGCAGCCGGAACACATCCGCACACACACACACACACATCCCTAAAATATTTGTTTCTTTTTAGTGGAATTGTCTTTCCCCTGTATTTGAGAACCGTAGGATATTGTTGTCATGGCAACGTCCGGTGCTGGTGGTATGGCGACGCGTGCGTCAAAGAAGAAGGGTCTTCAGGAGGTAGTCCCTACTATTAGTACCAGTGCTGCGACTACAGTGACTTATACTTATTCCAGCGCTGTAGCCGATAGTCCCGCGAGTACTTTCACTACCTCTTTGCTAGGGGATCTTCCTGTTGAGACCCCGACTGGCACTTCCGCTCGGAAGCGTCAAAGTATAGCGAAGCAACTGTGGGCTTCTGTTGAGTCACAGAAATCAAAACCCTCTTTTCTTCATGCTTCCCCTCGTAAGGAGTATGTCCCGGAGACTTTCCTCATAGGAAAGTCGAGACCCAAGGGACGGGTCAAACGGGTCATCCTCCCGGTCACATTAGGAGAGATTGCCCTAAAGCCGCCGGTAGTCATGGGGCTAGTCCTTCCCCGCGTCCTCGTGCCTTGGCTAACGTGGGGTCCATCCCAGCTTCTGGTGGTACAGAGTGCCCAGTGTTTCTCTCTGTTGTTGGTTCCTCCTTGGTCGACACCATCAGGGATTCGGGAGCATCAACGATCTTTGTGGATAAGGATTTGGTTTCCCCTAAGGCCCGGCGGGGTGCTAGTTATGATGTGTGCGGGTTGGAGGCTGGTTTTACCTCCACTCGTCCTTCTGTTCTCATTTCTATTTCCACCCCCTACTTCTGTGGCGAAGTATGGGCCATCGCGGTGGAGCGACCTATGTATTCCCTTCTCATAGGGAATACTATCACCTTTGCGGACGGACGCAGTCAGTCCGTGTCTACAGATCTGCCCGTACAGGCGTGTGTGGGAGTTACCACACGCGCCAAAGCTAAGAAGCAGGAACAGGAATTGCGTCCCGTTCTTCAGCCGATCTCTGACGAGGTTCTGGCCAGGGCCGATCCTGCTACCATGATCCGTCTTCAGGCCAGGGACTTGGATGTCCAACGCCTGCGACAACTGGTGGGTCGTCCCGCTCAGTCGGCCCGACACGCCAAGGTGAGCTTTAAGCTCCACAAGGGGATCCTCTTTAGGGTTTTCACTCAGGCAGATCGTGTGGCCAAGCAGCTTGTCATTCCCCAAAGCTTGAGAGAATCTGTTCTCCGGCAGGCCCACGATTCACCCATGGCAGGTCATATGGGCTCCAAGCGGACTCTCGAGCGAGTAAGACAAGACTTCTTTTGGCCAGGGATGAACTCACAGGTTAGGCAGTACTGCCGCAGTTGCGATACCTGCCAACGGACAACGCCTAAGGGGCGCTTGAGGCGTGTTCCCTGGGGTCAGTGCCACGGGTTGGGGAGCCATTCAGCAAGGTTGGGGTCGACATGGTGGGACCCATTAATCCACCATCCAATCGCGGTCACCGCTACATTTCGGTAGCGGTAGACTATGCGACTCGATGCCCAGAGGCTGCCCCGCTTAGGACTATCGATACCCCTACTATTGCTGAGGCTCTCCGGCAGATTTGGACACGCACTGGCGTGCCAAGAAGAAGTACGGCCGGAAGTTTGTACTGGAGAGCGATCATCATCCTCTCCAGTGCCTGGACCGGATCCGGCCAGTCAGTCGTCGACTCATGAGTTAGGCAGTGGAACTGCAGAGTCATGCGTTCACTTTTCGCCATATCAAGGGTTCCAGCAATACGGATGCTGACTATCTCAGCCGAGCTCCGTAGTCAGCACTCCCATAAGGGAAATCAGTCAGGGACAATTCCCCTCAACCAGGGTTATATCCCCTTTTGGTCTCTGTATCAGGTGTAGTGACAGTTTTCACTTCAGTGATGTTAACGGTAGTGGATCGCCAATGGTTCGGATTGCTATTTTTTTTTTTTGAAGGTTTGCTTAGTTGTTTGATAAATGTAGTATTATGTATCTCCCTGTGTAATTCTATCGTGGAATGCTTGCATTGGATGTATCGTACACTGTCGATTACAGAGGGTTGGGTTTGGTCCCATTGTTGTGAATTTGCACATGCGTCGAGGTTCAAAGGAGCACTGTATCTCAGAGAAACAGATGCTTTTAGAAGGGGGGTTTGTCACGAGTTTGTCACGAGGCCTACGACGATTGACCCATCTAGGGGGTGGAATTGTTCATTTGTTTATTATCGTTGTTGTTGTCGCGTGTCCGTCCCTTGGTGTGGCTTGTGGTGCGGTTGCACCTTGGTGTAGTTCAGCTCAAGTTCGGTTTGCTTTCTCTCTCTCTCTCTCTCTAATTCCACTGCCCGTGCAATTCATCCTGCAGGTTCACGGGTGGCTGGTACCTTTCTCTCGAACTTGCTGTCTGTCGGCCTCTCGCCCGTCTTTTTACCTGTCGCACGTGCTTCATTTCTTTTAGCTTGAGGTATGCTCACTCTGTGACGTAGCGTGGCATGTTGGCCGCCATCGCTTAGGCAGGTTTTCTCTTGACTCGAGCGGAAGATGTCTCTGGGAGCGCCTGCTCCGGTCCTGGTTCTTCACCATTTCGTCGAAGGTACAGTCGGTACCTTCATTTCCTACAGTCGGCCTGTAGGGAGAGACATCACTTCATCTTTTTTCCGCATCTGCGCTGCTGTCCTCTCGACTGGACAGAGGCAGAGAGAGTCGTTTGACCCGCCTCTTCTGGGTCACCCACGGGTAGCTGTGCCCTTCCCTCCTCTCTTCTTTCCTAGCTGTTACCTTTTCCCTCCTCCCGGGGGCTCCACCCGGAGCTTGGACTGGATGGTGCCACGCACTGGTTGGGGCCATGCACTGGTTGGTGCCACGCACTGGTTGGGACCGCGCACTGGTTGGTGCCGCGCGCTGGTTGGTGCCACGCACTGGTTGGGACCACGCACTGGTTGGTACCGCGCACTGGTTGGTGTCACGCACTGGTTGGGACCACGCACTGGTTGAGGCCACGTACTGGTGGAAAAGCCCGTGGACTTGACTGGCCGGTCCTGATCCCCGTCCAGGACCTCCAGCAACAACGCCACGTTTCTTCCCCCCCCCGGGACGCACTCTCCACCGTCTGTTTGTGTGTGTCAAGGGTGTCGGCCTTGAACTCTCTTCGAGAACCGACCCGGTTTGGGGCACCTAGTGCGACAGGGTGCTCCCAGTAGACTTCGGGGAGGCAAGGGTGTGGGGGCACTACATGACATAGGAAGGGATGGGTGCTGGAAATGTTTATTTATACATGTTTATTTATGTGTATATGTCGTATAGTGAAATGCTTGATTGTGATTGTGCATGTTGAGTGTGTTGGAATGCTTGATTGTGATTGTGCATGTTGTGTGTGTTGAAATGCTTGATTGTGATTGTGCATGGTGCGTGTGTTGAAATATTTATTTGCGATTGTGTGTGTCGATGTGAATAAATGGGCTGTTGTATCGTTATTTTTCTTGTGTGGGCTCTTGCGAGGCGTGTGAGGTCAGTCACTCCCTTCACTCCCATCTAAACTGATCCTGTCAGGGCAGACCTCCAGGGTCGGTCGTGACAATCCGATTTGTCACAAGATCATCCAAACCGCATATAAATTGGCCAAGTACTTTCTGAGATATTCCATAAAGAAGAAAAACCGTTACAGGCCGTTACAACCGTTAGTAACGGCTATAACGGGGCAAACTAAAACATCAGGCATCATCCGTGACCCATAATGAACATACCTGCTAATTTTCATAATGTCGGCCAAGTACTTTCTCAGATATTCCATAAAGAAGAAAAAGCGTTACAGGCCGTTACAGCCGTTAGTAACGACTGTAACGGTAAACTAAAACGTCGGGCATCATCCTTGACCCATAATGAACATACCTACAAATTTTCAGAAAGATCGACCCAGTAGTTTTGTCTGGAGCGAGTGGAACACATTTTGACCACGGACACACACACACACACACACACACACACACACACACACACACACACACACACACACACACACACAGAGCATTTCTTCGTTCCCATTCTAAAGTACTCTCTGTTCTTTAAGAACTGGGAGTACAAAAATGATAACTAAAGACAGAAAGAAATTCCGTTTTACTCATTTTATTATTTAATAATTTGAATAACAAATATTGCTGAAAACAGAGATATCGAGCAACGTTTTTTTTTGGTAGCCCAGTAAAGCGTTGGGCATATCCATGCCAAATTTCAAGTTTGTGTGTGGTATGATGAGACACACAAAAACAAATTAAAAAAAAAAACAACCTGAAATTTAGGTAGGTCACAGACCATGCGGAGTGATGCTTCCAGACCAAACCATATATAATCCTTCGCTCTTCTGTCAGTTCAGAAGACCGTTATCCACAGGCTGCACACCAAAAACTAATGCGCTACGGTCTTGCCTAAGATGTCGATTATATATAGACTGGCGCAGTTAGATTGTTTTGAGAATGTTTGTTGTATCCGAAAGTTGATTCTCAAGTTTTCCTTGCATATGGCCTTTAAGGTACAAGCCAAGTGGTTTCAAGCAGACAGATTAATTAAAATCAAGGGAATGGGATTATTTGGGGTGTTTGGAGCTGGCACAAAGATAGGGTCATGGGTGAGTGCAATGGCATGAAATGTGACGTCACCTGAGGGGAAGGTCATGTATAACAAGACTGTGATTTCATCGATGAAGAGCCCTTCCCCCCAAAAAACAAAAAAAACAATTGGTCGGGAGTTGTTCGTTTGATCCATTATCAGTTAAACATTCAACGCTGGCTCAAATTTATGGTAGGCCTTAAAGCGATGGATTATATAGTGTTTTAATGCAGAATCCCAAAGGTAACGTGTAGCCACATGAAAATCGATGGCACGGATACCCAGTGAAGGTAGAGTTGTTTTTCGTGCTGATTTGCCCTGATGATGAAAATGGGTGCTTTGAGGTGCATCGTATCCATCGCTGGCATCATCAGACTGACAGGGTCAGTTCCATGGAAACGCTGTCAGAGGTGAAAATGTGCCACCATCT
>CM031603.1:84714227-84723746 GCA_018398815.1 Conus ventricosus
TCCAGTCAAGTACGTTTTTTTTTCCGAGCTCAAATATTTCTATTTGAATTACATTAGTCTAGTCAATCATATTCATAAATCCCCATTTCACATTATGTGGATAGAAAGATCGATTCATCGTTCATAGAGATAAATACGCGTGCTTTACTACGTTAACAACCACGGACAGAGAGAAAAGATCGATTTCCTCTGTAGAACAATGCTTGTTACTTTCCATAATTGGCGACGCAACTATACTGTGAAAAAAGTCTTCCCCACTAAAAGGGAGGTGTTGCGAACAAACAAAAGACGACATTCATTACTGCTATGACAGCTGTCTCACATCCACAGACACAATATGACCTTGACAATGACCTTGTCAGGTCGCTCTTCACCGGGGCGGACAAAGACAACCAGATTAGCCGACAAAAGATGTGGGACGTGTCCATTCCGTCGCTGACCTCACGTCCAGACAGCACTAGAATCTCCTGATTTAATCTTCCTGAGAGGGGAGGGGGCTGGAAGGGTATGGTGAAGACGTCCACCAGTGTGGCTGGCAGACACCGGTAAAGACATAAACCCGTGTACCTGGTATACGTTGATAAAGACGTACGGTAGTGGAACTGGTTGAGATTTGTAAATTCGTAAATCAGTGTACCTGGTAGCGCACTATATTATTATTTTTTAAAAAAATTATATTATTATTATCATCATTATTATTATTACCATTATTATTATTATTGTTATTATCATCATTATTGTTACTATGAATACTTATATAGCGCCTATCCTCGGTTAGAGACAAAGCTCTAAGCGCTTTACAATGAAAACTTGTTTACACAACGGGCTGGGTAGTGCCGACTGAAGAGCTGCCAGCTGGCGCTTCATTCAGTCGTTTCCAGTGTCATCCAGTCAGTATCGTTCAATATCGTTCACTCGATTTCCTTACTTTCCTTCATTCTTTCCATTTCTCACGCAGGGTGCATGGTGTGTGTAACGTGTCATCCATACCAACGGCCAAACTGGCCTCGTCTTCCGAAAGCTGGTGATGGGATTTTACGTGTGTGCAAGATGTTATGCGTGCGTTCAAACACGGAACCTCGGTTTATAGTGTCATTCGAAGGACTGTTCGGGAAATGGAATCAGAACCAATTAACTCCTAGGGGAAAAAAATCCCCGGTACCGAAACGGCCCGGCGGAGATTCGAACCCGCAACCCCAGGATTACCAAGATTACGAGTCCGGCGCTCTACCATTAAGCTATTCCGGCTCCAATTTGTAAATTCGTAAACCAGTGTAGCTGGTAGAGCTGGTAAATATGTAGACCAGTGTAACTAACAGAGACTGATAACGACGTAAACCAGTGTAGCCAGTGAGATACTGGTAATATGTTCAAACGTGGAGCTGATAGTGTCACACACACGAGAATAGTAGGTAGAGAATGCTAAACACGTAAATCACTTTACCTACTAGAGATTGTTAAGCACGTAGTCTGCTGTACCTAGTAGAACAGGTAAAGACCCTAGCCAGTGTGGCTAGTAGCGATTGATGAAGACGTCCACCAGAGTAGCTGGTAGAAACAGCCTAAACCAGTACAGCTAGTAGTGACTGGTAAAGACGTACATAAGCGTAGCTGGTAGAGACGACTTTAGCTTGCAGATAATGGTAAACACGTGAACCAGTCTAACAAGAAGAAACCGGTAATGACGTAAACCAGTGTAGTTGATAGAGATTCATAAATCCGTCAGCAGTGTAGTTAGTAGAGATTGGTATATGCATAAACCTGTGTAGCTGGAAGACACTGGTACAGACGTAGGCCATTTTAGCTTGGAAAGACTGGTACAGACGTAGGCCATTTTAGTTTGGAAAGACTGGTACAGACATTGGCCATTTTAGCTAGGAAAGACTGGTACAGACGTAAGCCATTTTAGCTAGTAGATACTGTTAAAGACGTAAGCCATTTTAGCCAGTAGAGACTGGTACAGACTAGTAGAGACTGGTAAAGACGTAAAACAGTTATATCTAACAAGTCTGGTAAGCACATAAACCAGTGCAGCTGGTACAGACAGGAGAATACATGAACCAGTGTAGCTAGCAGAGATAAGTGAATACATAAACCAGTGTAGGTAGCAGAGACATATGAATGCATTAACCAGTGTAGCTAGCAGACATAAATACATTAACCAGTGTAGCTAGCAGCGACATATGAATACATTAACCGGTGTAGCTAACAGAGACATGAATACATTTAACCAGTGTAGCTAGCAGAGATATTAATACATTAATCAGTATAGCTAGCAGAGACATGAATACATTAACCAGTGTAGCTAGCAGAGACATGAATACATTAACCGATGTAGCTAGCAGAGACATATGAATACATCAACCGGTGTAGCTAGCAGCGACATATGAATACATTAACCAGTGTAGCTAGCAGTGACATATGAATACATTAACCGGTGTAGCTAGCAGAGACATGAATACATTAACCAGTGTAGCTAGCAGAGACATGAATACATTAACCGATGTAGCTAGCAGAGACATATGAATAAATTAACCAGTGTAGCTAGCAGAGACATATGAATACATTAACCAGTGTAGCTAGGAGAGACAGGAATACATTAACTGGTATAGCTAGCAGAGACAGGAATACATTCACCAGTGTAGCTAGGAGAGACAGGAATACATTCACCGGTGTAGCTAGCAGAAACATGAATACATTAACCAGTGTAGCTAGCAGCGACATTTGAATACATTAACCGGTGTAGCTAGCAGAGACATGAATACATTTACCTGTGTAGCTAGCAGAGACATGAATACATTAACCGGTGTAGCTAACAGAGACTGGTAATTGCATAAATCAGAGTAACTAGGAGATGCTGCTGACGATGTAAACAATTGTAACTGGCAGAGGTAAACCAGCCTAGCTAGCAGAGACTGCAACAAACAAACAAACAACAACTGCCGAACTACAGAAATCGTCACGAGAGAGCGATCTTTGATATAACGGAAGCGGCGGGATATATAACAGAGAGAAAACAAAGTTTTAATTCAAGTGGCGCTGAATGCTGCATCACAGTCTATGGTATTATCAGATTTGCAGAGGGCATGGTGGCTTGGTGTGGATGGTACGTGGCAGGTTTTTCTTCTTTATGTTTTTATATCTTCTTTTTTTTTAAATCCTTGACTAGAGTTCTGAGATTCACAGTTGGTGAGATATTTACGTGATAGACCCCTTTTTTTTATTTTTGACCTCTATTGCTTTATCTCACTATCAAGGTTACCACAATCCTTGTTCAGGAACATCTTCTGAGCACGACAGCACTGTACATGTGTTTTATTTTCCTGTCAACCATCCCACCAGCACACAATGGTCTCTTTATCAAAAGGTGAAGGGGGTTTAACGTGTGTGCGTCTGTGTGTGTGTGTGTGTGTGTGTGTGTGTGTGTGTGTGTGTGTGTGTGTGTGTGTGTGTGTGTGTGCAATTTCTTGAATTATTTAATGTTTGTTGTTGTTGTTGCTGTTGTTGTTGTTGTTGTTCTTCTTCTTCTTCTTCTTCTTCTTCCTTTCCTTCTCTTCTTCTTCTTCTTTCTTCTTCTTCTTCTTCTTCTTCTTCTTCTTCTTCTCCTCCTCCTCCTCCTCCTCCTCCTCCTCCTCCTCCTCCTCCTCCTTATTATTATCATAATCATTGTTATCATTATAATTATCATTATTGTTCTTCTTATTATTGTTATTGCTATTATCATCATCATCATCATTAATGTAATATTTTCATTAGTATAATAATAATAATAATAATTATTATTATTATTATTATTATTATTATTATCATCATTGTTATTATCATTTACTGTCTGCGTTCAGACTCGGGACTTTATAAGTCTCATCACAAGGCTGTAGAGGTGATTGGAGTTTACTCCTAGGTTGACCTCGAAGAAAAAAAAATAGTAACTACCTGGCTGGCTGCCTCGAATAAGAATCGAACCCCGAGCCTTTGAACAAAAACTAAACCACCTTATCCACCGAGCCAGTCAGGCCCCCGGTGCCAGCGTCCGTCCTCAGGGCATGCTAATTCACACTGGCTTCGCCACAAAAGATATGACTATCAGCACCCGGACGTTACGTCACCTGAATCGTCGCCCAAGAACACCGCCAAAAGAACACAGCGGTATTGCGGAGTCTCCTCCGGCAGGTGATCCCATGGCCACTCACTATGAACAGGTAGTTGTGGACTGCTGAAGATGTGACTGGGACTAATCTGGCTGGGTTTGGGTGAGGGGGGGGGGGGGGAGGTGAGTCGGGAAAGGCCGCATGTGCGTTCTAATTCCATTGGAAAAGGGCTCTATCCCACACACACACACACACACACACACACACACACACACACACACACACACACACACACACACACACACACAATTATGCTGATGCAGCGTTAAAAAGCTTTAAAATCTCAAATAGGATCCTACATTAATGACCTCACACACACAATACAATCTTATGTTTAAAATCTCAAAAGAAAATCCCACATCAACGATCTCTCTCTCTCTCTCTCCTCTCTCTCTCCTCTCTCTCTCTCTCTCTCTCTCTCTCCTCTCTCTCTCTCTCTCTCTCTCTCTCTCACACACACAACACACACACACACACACACACACACACACACACACACACACACACACACACACACAATTATGCTGATGCAGCGTTAAAAAGCTTTAAAATCTCAAATAGGATCCTACATTAATGACCTCACACACACAATACAATCTTATGTTTAAAATCTCAAAAGAAAATCCCACATCAACGATCTCTCTCTCTCTCTCTCTCTCTCTCTCCTCCTCTCTCTCTCTCTCCCTCTCTCTCTCTCTTCTCTTTTCTCTCTCTCTCTCTCTCTCTCTCCTCTCTCTCTCTCTCTCTCTCTTCTTTCTCTCACACACACACACACACACACACACACACACACACACACACACACACACACACACACAATTATGCTGATGCAGCGTTAAAAAGCTTTAAAATCTCAAATAGGATCCTACATTAATGACCTCACACACACAATACAATCTTATGTTTAAAATCTCAAAAGAAAATCCCACATCAACGATCTCTCTCTCTTCTCTCTCCTCTCTCATCTCTCATCTCTCTCATCTCTCTCTCCTCTCCTCTCTCTCTCGTCTCTCTCCTCTTGAGAGATTAATGAATTATACAAAAGATGCATCACTAAACAACGGAAATGGCCAGTTTTTAACGAAGGAATCAGGAAAGGTCAAACCGTGATTAGCTTTAACGATTCGTGTCCTACAAAGAATTCGATTTTACCAACTTGCGACATGATTCTTGCATTCTGTTGTTGTTGTTGTTGGTGTTGTTTGTGTTGTTTTTGTTGTTGCTGCTGCTTCTTCTGGCTGCTGCTGTTGTTGTTTTTCGCCCTTGTTTTCAGAACAAAGGCACTGTATTCACACCCTGAAATGGAACTAAAATCGCTCTTTGAATCTACTATCTACTATCTAGCTATCTATCTCTTCACCTGTTTGTCTGTCTGCCTCTTCTCCCTCCTTTCGTTCTCTGTCTCTCTCTCTCTCCCGTTCTCTCTCGTTCTCTCTCTTCCTCTCTCTCTCTCTCTCTTTCTCTCGTCTCACTCTCTCTCGAGGTCTCTCTCTCTCTCTCTTCCTCCTCTCTCGTCTCCGTCTCTCATCTCTCTCTCCGACCCTCTCTCTCTCTTACACTGTCTTTCTGTCTGTATGTCTTTCCACCATCCTACCTATCTACTTGTTGTCCACAGTGAAAACTAGACTACGAAAACCATGTTTCCAAATCAACATGATTCGCTAAAACCATTCTAACAAGAACAGTGCGAGAAGGCAGAAGAAGAGGAAGACAGAGAAAAGAATTGGGAGGACAAGCATCAGTGCATGGACTGGCCTCACAGTCGTGCGCTGAGCTGCCTGACAGCGTTCTGAGGAACCAGGGGAAGTGGAGGAACTTGGTAGCGAAGTCTTTGTGGCGCCTCAAACGGGCTTCAGACTCCGTGGATAGTTTGACCTATCTGTCTGTTCTGTCTGTCTTTCTGACCGTCTAACTGTCTCTCTATCTGCCTGCCTAACTATCTGGTAATGCTATCTCTACTTTAATGTATTTACCTATCTCTCTGAGTCTATCTATCCATGCCCCAGTCTTTCTCGCTGGGAGGCAGGCTGCTTAACTATCTGCCTCTATCTGTCTCTAGTCTTTATTCTCTCTTTCTCTGTCTGTCCTGTCGTCTGTCTGTCCTGTCTGCTTGGTACATCTGCCTTTCTCTCTGTGTGTCTGTGTATCGTCTCACTCTCTCCTCATCTCTCTCTCTCGTTCTCTCTGCTCCTCTCTCCGCTCTCATCTCTCTCTCTCTCGCTCTCTCTGTGTGTGTGTTGTGTGGTGTGGTGGTGTGTTGTGTGTGAGAGAGAGAGAGAGAGAGAGAGAGAGGAGAGAGAGAGATAATAGGATGAGAGAGAGAGAGAGAGAACGGAGACGAGAACAGAATCCAGATTAGGACGCGAACACCATATGCACAGACAGTTGGAGAGAATTAAGGCGCCAAGGCGAGACGCAGACACCCGTTGCTGACCCCCCCCCGCCTCCACCCCCCCCCCCGACACACACACACAAACCGCTCTACGTTTTTCAAACCTTTCTCCTTCTCTCCTCCCGTCACCTCCTGTCCCGACTCCCCATCCCTCACCTCATCTGCTTCCCTCCGTCTCCACCTCAATCTCCAACCCTCTCCTTCCCTTGATTTCGCACAATCCCTGAAAGACATCTGTTGAGAGAGTCAACTAGACTTAACAGACAGACAGAGAGACAGGCCGACAGACAGACGTGAATAAAAGTAAAAATGTGTTCTGGAGGAGAATGTAAGTGGTTACCCAGGGTAAGACACTTATACTGTTCAAAAAATAAGAAAAACGCAAAATGAAATTTTGCCACCTGTGGGGACCATACAGTTTAGAGAACACGCAAAAACCGTCCTGTAATTCTTGAACGTCGACATGCTAGGATAACATTGATTCAGGTTGTCACTATGGTGCACGTGCGTGTTTGTGGCTGGCCATGGTGCGTCCAGTGCAAAAACATTTGGGGTTGGTGCCTGTCTGTTGTTTCGCCTGCAAAGCATGCCTCAACCCTCAGTGGTGAACACCACACACAACCATGGTCCATTAGTGGCAGTAATAAAAAAAAGCCTGGTAATTTTTGGCAACCGCAGGCACAGAGCGACCCGCGTACCAAAAAAACAGCATGGCCACGTTTGGAGCCCATCAGAGAGAGAAAAACGCCCCTGGGTCTTTGCAAGTTGGGTCAGAGTGCAAAACTGATGTGGCCCATAGCTTAGAATGTCTCCCTCCCCATACCAGTATATAGATTGATGCCGAATTGGACTCGCTTCCCCATAGTACAGGGTCCATCAGCTGATGCCCCGAGGTCAGGGCCGGTACCTCATATCACAGCAACGCACAGCCCAGGACCGCTTTTAATTAAAAAAAAAGTTAAAAAAAATTTATATACGGCTAAGACCTCTCCGCAATCGCTTTCCCCTCCGCGTTCCTTCCTGCCGGCCTCGGTTCCGACTGTCCAGGCATGCTCTCTGTGTCGCGGTTGTCCGTTCGGCACAATGCATCTCCGACCAGACTGTCCGGAACATGGGGCTGCATCGGTGGGCTGAGGGCTTACAGGCCCCTACTTGCTAACGTAATGACGGGGCGGGGCCATCGACTGACCATACTGCAATGGGCTACTGCCAACACTGACAACTGGACACGAGGAACCTTGGCGACACGGCGTCTGGTTCTCGGATGAGTCACAGTTTCTGCATGCCAGTGCCCATGGACGATGCGAAGGGTTTACTTGTATTCCGCCGGTTAATGAACTGCAAAGCAAGGCGTAAAAACTTGCTCGAACGCGGCAAAACCTCCGCATGGAGGCTCGGCATTGTCATGGTATGGGGGGCCAATCAGCAACAACATGCATGGAAGCAGCTGGTGCTTCGTGGGAAGGTCCACCTGTACAGCCCCAGCAGTAACGTCCCATGGTCATTGTTCAGGGGGTGGTGAGCCCCGGACTTGTGGTTCCAGATCCTCTAATGTCCGGACGGCGTCCCATTGCCGTTTTCGAGCAGGAACAACGCCATGTATGCCCCCAAACACAAAACGAACACCAGACCTTACCACTAAGCCTTCTTTACAACCTTTTCTTTAAAAATCCTTTAACAGCCAACAACATCAAACCCCCGCTGGCCTGGCCCTTCTCTTTCCCTCTTGTTCTTTTCCCCTTTTTTTCCCCGGAATTTTGGAATCCATTGGAGCACGTTTTGGTCACGGTTTTGGGACAGGAACGGCCTGAGAGTGAGGGCCAACGCCCCAGCGACCTCCAAATGAAACGTTCCGCGGGGCAATTTGCAGGCCGAGTGGGGGGCGGGCCACCCCCACGCAACAATCAGGAATCATTGTTATTGCTTCATTCATTTTGCCCCGCAGATTGCCATTGCTAGACCAGATTGCAGTCCATGGGGGGTCACAAAAAACCCGTTACTGACGTTTGGAATAGGCGGGCCTGGCCGATTTTTCCCTGGAGGGGGTCTGGGGCTGGTGTTCTTTACCACAGCATTGGCAGGGGAGGACTTCTTTCTGTCCCTAACTTGAGACCTGTTATTTTTGTGTCCATTTTTCCACATTAAACGTGTTGTCCAACAAAAAACTGAGTCTGGGGGAGCTCAAACTAAAGTTGTGTTTCAAAATCGGCAGCTTAGGCATTTTGCGTTTCTTTTTTTGAAACAGTAATATATAAGGGACCCCATGCTCTATGACTGTTATGTGTTCCATTCCACCCTCTGTCAGAACTCCAGTTGTCAGCAGTAGTCTCATTTGACCCAATACATTGGTGGTGGTGTGGTGGTGGGGGGGGGGGGGGTGGGGGGGGGGGGGGTGGGGGGGGGGTGTGAGGAGTAGGATGTGGTTGTTGGAAGACTGAAATGGAGTTTTGAAAATATTGCTGTCTGACTTGATCAATCAATCCAGTTGTCGAATCTATGTCTCTGTCTGTTGTCCTCTTCTCCTGTCTGTCTTTATTTCAGTGTGTGTGTGTTGTGTGTGTGTGTGTGTGTGTGTGTGTTGTGTGTGTGTGTGTGTGTGGGTGTGGTGTCTGTGTACCCGTACTGATCAGGATAAGAATATAAAGTTGTCCGACTATATGATTACTAGGGGGGGGGGGGGGGGGGAGAGGGGGGGGGGGGGGGGGGGGGGGGGGGGGGGGGGGGGGGGGGGGGGGGGGGGGGGGGGCTAGGGGGGGTGGGGGGGGGGGGGGGTATTTGTTTTGGGGGGGGGGGGGGGGGGGGGGCCGGGGGGGGGGGGGGGGGGGGGGGGGGGGGGGACGGGGGGGGGGGGGGGGGGGGGGGGGGGTGGGGGGGGGGGGGGGGACTAAGGGCAATTTTGAGTATCACTAGGCATTATTTCATTGTCGTGGTACCAGACAATGTGGACGTGTTCGTTGTATTAGGGGCAAAAAGCTATAT
>CM031603.1:84728846-84748846 GCA_018398815.1 Conus ventricosus
TGACGAGTGGAAATGTGAAGAAAATGAATGATGGACGGAATAAGGAGACAAAAGCATGCTAATGGTGAACGTGAGACGGGATGAAAATGAGAATGTGAAAACTCTGAGAAAGACCTGGGTAACAACGACACACCAAAAAGCCTTTACATCTGTGAAAATTGACAACGCAAACTAAAATCAGCACCACTCAGGACAACAACGACCAAAAAGCCTTTACATCTGTGAAAAACTGACCAAGGCAAACTAAAACCAGCACCACTCAGGACACAGACTTCAGTGTCTCATACAGGAAGAAAACATCGTATGAAGATGGTCTACAACAAACAGAGGAAAAGAGATCCCAGATGCTAACAGTTCAGGATTCATCAAATGGAAATGACTTTCCAACACTCTGACGAAGAAGTCGTAGTAGCAGTGAAGTCGCTGAAACATGCCAAAGCTGCATGCATTGACAACATTCCTCAGAACACTTGAATATGGCGGAAAGGCAGAAACGGATGTGTTAACTGCCATCTGCAACAAGATCTGGCAAAGAGACTCGATCACTAATCGTCACACTTTCAAAGAGAGGAAATCCTCAACACTGCCAGGACAACCGCTAGATCAGTTAGATCAGCAATGTAAGCAACGTAATGCTCAAAATGATTCTGAATAGATTGCAGTTGTAGACAGACACCGCTGTATCTGCAATGCTGAAATGTCATCGAACAGATGCTTAACCCTTCGCCCAAAACACCAGGAGGAGTTCTATCATGTCTTCACAGACATCAAAGAGGCGTTTGACAGAGTCTGTCCAGAGATGCCGTATGCCGTTATGAAGAAGCTTGATCTCGGGATGAAGTTAATCAACAATATCCGCCAGGTATACGTCAAAGTGATCAGCGCCGTGCTCACATAGGGCGCAACTGGACAGTGGCCCCACATGTCCGTCAGGGCCCCTTTACCTCAACACGTTTCAACATAGTCTTGGAACGCATCATGAAAGATCCACTTGAAGATCAGTCAACACAATCAGCACTTCAAGAAGACCAATCTCGAACCTTCACTTTGCAGTTAACTTCGATGGCTTGGCGGGCACTGAACGTGAACTCACTAATCTTATCAAAACACTGGATCAAACATCTACAAGACATAGCATGAATATCGACACCAACACAAAGCTAACGGCAAGCCACAACACCATCAGTACTGATATAACCATGGACAGAAGGAACTATTAAACGAGTTCATATATCTGGGATTTATTTTCAGCGATGGGAATTTAAATCAACTCTCGTCTCGAGAGCAGCAAAGACATCCGTTCTGTGCAGACTGAGCCCTGTATGGAAAGACACAGACATCTCAGTGAAAGACACAGACATCTCAGTGAAAGACACAGACATCTCAGTGAAAGACACAGACATCTCAGTGAAAGACACAGACACCTCAGTGAAAGACACAGACATCTCAGTGAAAGACACAGACATCTCAGTGAAAGACACAGACATCTCAGTGAAATACAAAACTGGCTCCTGCATGCGCGAGTGTATTTCATTTTCCTGTATACAGACACAACATGAACCTGGAAGAAAGAACCCAAGCATAGAAATGAGGTGTCATTGCAAGACACTATACATCAGATAGACTGATTATGTCACCGTTGAAGAAAGTGCGCCAGACCATCAAACATCACATCGAGCCATACGAAGATTTGCTGACGCCAGCAAAGCCAAGAAACTAAGTTGGCATTTTCATGAAGATCCAACGGCCCTCCTGAAATAATCATCCATTGTCATGAAGATCCAACGGCCCTACTGAAATAATCATCCAGGAAAATGCTGAAGGAGCGAGACCAAGGGGAATACAGAAAACAAATGGACTGACAACATTGCAGAAGAGACAGGGAAACAGTCTGTAGAGCCCAAAGCCCTGGAACACTACCAACAGAATTGGAGGAATCTGGTGAACAGTTCTTCAGTGCGATGCCCCAGTGACTTCACACGGACCTAGGAAAAAAGAAGTTGATATTAATGAAACAAAGAGAAACATATTTTTGTATTTCTAAATATTTTACGCAGAACGTGTGCGTAATTCTGGGACTGAGCCATCTGTTAACATTTTTTTCCAATTAATTTCTGTTTTAATATGTTCTTGAGTCTCAGAAAATAAACTGTTTACGCCATCATCTGTCTCAGAGGATAAAATGTCAATGTCTTCACCTGTCTCCTGTAAGATATCATCATCATCAAATTTGGCCTGTCGGTTCTCTTAGTGAGGCATGGCAGGCACTGTTGGACCTGATATAACAGATGCAAAAAAAAATTGCATTGTTTGTATAATTCAGTTCTGTAGTTTCTAACTGGCTGGAGAGCGTGTGTCTAGCTCTTTTCAGGTACTCGTTACCACCAGAGTCTAGGAGTGTTTTGTTTCGGATTTCAAGGGAAAAGACTTCAACTAAAAACAATGACCAGAATCTATGAATACTTCCTTTTTCTGAATTCAAAGTAAAAAGGCTTCGAATAAAAAGGGTTAGCGTCTGAAAATTTACCTTATTCTGAAAAAGAAAGTAAGCCAGCTTCATGGTATGAATTCAATAGCTTATATGCACCGGACTGCCAAGAGCTAACTTAATAGCTCTGCTGTCTGTAGATTGTATTTCATTCAAGAAGCTGTGCAGGGTTGAAGAATAAACTTCTTAATCATAAATCAGTTTTGATCTGACGAGGCTGGTGACAGTGGTAACGGGGTTTATTGTTGTTATTGTTGTATGTTTATCCCAAGGACAGACATCAACTGCTGTCATAAATTTTGACATTTTCCTATCTGTCATCATCAAATTCTCACCATGAAATTGACAATGTAATTACTAGTCAAGAGAGTATCCCAAAACTTCGTCTTGTGAATGTTGTAAAGTTTTGTCATGTGATACTTGATGTCGTAGCAATGGTGTCGAATTCTCCTCGTTAAAAAAAATCATTATTAGTGTTTTCTCTCCTGAATGTGCAAGTTCGTATCATTTCATGTACAACTTTAATGTTGTTCTCTCTAGTTGATAATTGTGCATGATTTATCATCCTCGTCTTCCTAGATTTACATTTGTCCAGATGGAAATATCGTCTGAATACTATACCGTATGCTTGTCTTTTGATGGTACCTTAGGTAGGTCATAAGTTGGTGTAGCACACACAACAGAAGCAATAATGACTCATTATAGGGTATGGATATTTTGAAAAGGTGACTAGACGTTGCCGACTCTTACATATTCAGATTCTCCAGATTATAAAAAAAGAATGCTGATACATAATTTCGCTTATTCTACTAACTTTCACATTTTAGAGTAATTTTGCAAATTATTTGCCATTGTAAGCTTTAAATGATAAAGTACGACAATTCATTTTCAAAACATAATTTAAAAAAAAAAAACAGTAAAAGCAAGGTTTATGACGTTCACAGTCAACGCCACAAAACATCAAAGCATCAATCAGGAAGAATGGTAAACACAAGAGAAAAGGGTATAAGTACAGAGAGAGAGAGAGAGAGAGAGAGAGAGAGAGAGAGAGAGAGAGAGAGAAAGAGAGAGAGAGAGAGAGAGAGAGAGAGAGAGAGAGAGAGAGAGAGAGAACACCGCGACTAACACTAAGTGAAGCCGTATTTCCAGCATCATGCAAACAAACACACACACACACACACACACACACACACACACACACACACACACACACAAGAAAAAATGTAACTGAGACATGTTTGGCAAAGTCAATCAAAAACAGTACAACTCGTCTAAACAACACAAACATATGTCATTCGACACATCTCTATAACCACCTTTTCCACTGTTCTCTCGCTCCTCCACAAACACATCACTTTACATGGTTGCGCGATAATGCTGACTCATGGCCCCCCCCCCCCCCCCCTCCCCTCCCACCCCACAAAAGAAAACGAGCGCATGAGCACACACACAGAACGATGCACGCTCACATACAAACACGCGAACACACACACACACACACACACACACACACACACACACACACGCACACGCGCGCGCACACTACAACGCATGCGGACTCTCAAACACACACGCACGCGCGCGCGCGCACACACACACACACACACGCACACACACACACACGCTCAAGCACGCACACATATACAACTATGCGTGCCCGCACGCAAAGCACACACACACACACACACACACACACACACACACACACACACACACACACACACACAAACCGTACCCAACGCGTGCGTGGTTACAAACGCACACAGGCGCGCACATACGCACACGCATGCGTGTGTCCGCACATATATACATATACAATCATGCGCGTGCGCACGCGAACATATACATATTCAACCATGCGCCCGCGCGCACAAAACGTACGTCTCTCCTCTCTCTCTCTCTCTCTCTCTCTCTCTCTCTCTCTCTCTCTCTCTCTCTCTCTCTCTCTCACACACACACACACACACACACACACACACACACACACACACACAGACAAGCATGCATGCACAAACACATAAACGTGTCCTCACTGGAAGCCAGTGAAGTGTTGAGCAACTCACTGGCACATCACCGCACAGCAAGTCTTGCAGCATGATTTTGAATAGATTGGACTTCACGAAGAAAAAACAATATTGCTTAGCTATTTTTCTTTTCCTTTGAGCTTATTACCATTTGTACATCAGCCTTTTTCTTCAACAGACCTAATGTACTATGACTACTTGTTTTTTTCAGAGGCTTTTAAAAGAATCTTCTCGCTTTTTTTTTTTTACAACAAATGAAATTCCAGCAATACTCTTACGCAAAAAGAAAGACTTCAAATGTTTATTAAATCCATTGTACGTAATAGAAAAAAACTTTGGTCTTTGATAAAGAGATATATTCTCGTCTTTCTCTCTTAAACTCTTGATAGGTGAGGCTTGACGATCAATTGTTCTTGGAGGATGTCTTTCATACACCTGTGCTTTGTCAAAAGATATGCAAACTAGGCTTCCCAATCTAAAGGTAATAATGGAAGTTTATAATCATTCTTAGATTTCTTTTATATTTTCCACACGTAGTGCACATGTTTGGATTCGGATATTTCAGAATGACGAAAATCAGAAAATATTACAATTCTGTTTTGGCAACAACCCTGTTGCTATGATTTGCCGTGAAAGGGATGTATGACAGAAGGGAGAAGAACGGGAAAACGACGAATAACTGACGGGAGATGAGCATGAAAATGAAGAACGATTGATGATACAAGAACGTGAAAATGATGACTGACTAGCAGGAGAAGAATGCGTAAGCGATAAATGACTGACTGCAAAAACTTGAAAAGGATGAATGACTGACTGGAGAACAGTGTTAAAATGATAAGTGACTGACTGGAGAACAGTGTTAAAATGATAAGTGACTGACTGGAGAACAGTGTTAAAATGATAAGTGACTGACCGGAGAACAGTGTCAAAATGATAAGTGACTGACTGGAGAACAGTGTCAAAATGATAAGTGACTGACTGGAGAACAGTGTCAAAATGATAAGTGACTGACTGGAGAACAGTGTCAAATGATAAGTGACTGACTGGAGAACAGTGTCAAAATGATAAGTGACTGACTGGAGAACAGTGTCAAAATGATAAGTGACTGACTGGAGAACAGTGTCAAAATGATAAGTGACTGACTGGAGAACAGTGTCAAAATGATAAGTGACTGACTGGAAAGCAGTGTCAAAATGATAAGTGACTGACTGGAAAGCAGTGTCAAAATGATAAGTGACTGACTGGAGAGCAGTGTCAAAATGATAAGTGACTGACTGGAAAGCAGTGTCAAAATGATAAGTGACTGACTGGAGAACAGTGTCAAAATGATAAGTGACTGACTGGAGAACAGTGTCAAAATGCTAAGTGACTGACTGGAAAGCAGTGTCAAAATGATAAGTGACTGACTGGAGAACAGTGTCAAAATGATAAGTGACTGACTGGAGAACAGTGTCAAAATGATAAGTGACTGACTGGAGAACAGTGTCAAAATGATAAGTGACTGACCGGAGAACAGTGTTAAAATGGTAAGTGACTGACTGGAGAACAGTGTCAAAATGATAAGTGACTGACTGGAGAACAGTGTCAAAATGATAAGTGACTGACTGGAGAAGAACCTGAAAATGATCAATGACCCACTGAAAATAACGGACCGGAGTAGAACGAGGAAGCGATAAATGACTGTTGTCTGAGGAACATGAAAATGACCGACTGACAAGAGAGAATGTGAACACAATACATGACTGACGGGAAATAGAGAGTGAGAATGATGAATGATGAACTTGACGTCAAGACAATGTGAGAATAATCAGAAATAGAGAGTGAGAGTGATAAATGATGAACTTGACGTCAAGACAATGTGAGAATAATCAGAAATAGAGAGTGAGAATGACGAATGATGAACTTTACGTCAAGACAATGTGAGAATAATCAGAAATAGAGAGTGAGAATGACGAATGATGAACTTGACGTCAAGACAATGTGAGAATAATCAGAAAAAAGGGAAAATGACGAATAAATGACAGGAAAAGGAGAAGATGAAAGCAGAATGGGAGAAGAACGAGAGAAAGATGAAAAATTGTTCGGACGAGATGATAAGAACGTAAGAAGAACCTATAATGGACGGGATAAAAAGAAAACGGAACGTAAGAATACTGAAGGTAGTATGAAAGGAGTAAACGTGAATGATGAAATGATAGGTGGGATGAGGTGACATCATATCCAGGAAGGAAAGGCGAAGAGGAGAATGAAAATGATGCGCGGTGGACAGGACAGCGGCATGAGATTGACAACAGAAGGGTTCAGGAGAGAAGAAAATACCACAGCAGCAGGAGAATGATAGATCAGATTAAAACAGAACAGCGGGAGAATGATCCAGTCATGGACACACTGGAGGACAAGGAAACGTGAGAACAATGCAATTTCCACGACGTGAAAAGACGACAAGGTGAAAATGATGAACAGGGGACGGGACACGAAGAGACAGAGAGAAACAGTGTCAGGACGATGGACTACATACGAATATCATATTGTCAGAATGATTCCTGAAAGAAAGAAATGCTTTCTTCAAGAAAGATAATGTGATGACGAAAATGATAACGAAAATGATGGACGCAGTGAGGAGATAAACACGCAAAATGGACGAGGTGAATAGAGAATAACGTGAAAATGATGTATAATGGACGGGGTGAATAGAGAACAACGTGAAAATGATGTATAATGGACGAGGCGAATAGAGAATAACGTGAAAATGATGTACAATGGACGAGGTGAACAGAGAACAACGTGAAAATGTATAATGGACGGGGAAGAACGCGAGACATTTCAGTGATGGACAGAAGCAGCTAACGACAGACTGGATAAGAAGAATGAGGAGACGTTAACAGAAGGGATGACTTATGAAGGGCAAGAACAGGAGAAGGTAAATATGACGGAGGAAGGAAAGAATGAAGGAGTATGATTACAGACACGATGAAAACACGAACCCGTGAAGGCTATACCTAAGTGACAAAAACGAAAACATGGTGAATGATCGACGGGACCAGAACACGATCAGTATGAACGGATTGAGAAACGAGCGTGAAAACGGCGAAAGAGGGACAACAGGAGAAGGAAAAGGGGTGAATTACGGATGGAAGAAAAACCTAAACAATGGTGCAAGACAGGAGAAAAGGAGAACGTGGGACTAATGAAAGCGAGATGGGAGAAGAACGTGAAAGTGATGGGAAAAAAAGTGATAGTGATGAAGGGCTGTTCGGATGAGGCGGCAAGAAACTGAGGATGGCGCATATGACCTCGATTAAAAGAAAACAGGCAAACGCGAAAATGATAAAAGAATGGACGAAAGGAGAACATGAGATGAATAATGATCAACATGATTAAAGCGTCGGAATCATGAATGAAAGGTGGGATGAACCGAGAAAGCGATGTCTATGGACGAGAGGTGAAAAGAAGAATGTGAGAATGACCAATGACGTATGAAAGATGGACAGAATTGTGGGTGGGAATATAACGTGAAAATGATGAAGGACGGGATAACAAGGAAAGAAGAGAGGAGCGTGGGGCCAATGGATGAATGAACACTGGACAGCGTTGGACTGGTGCAGTGATGGCCAGATTAAAACAAAGGACAAAAGGGAAGAGAAAAGAAGAAGGTGAGAATGATGAATGGGAAACTGGATGAGAGAAAGGAGATCAGAGGAGCGAACGTGGGAATCATGGAGAACATGGAAACCGGATATCGTCAGAGTAATTCAACGATGAATGGAATGCGACGGGAACGACAGAATAACGAATATTGGACGTGATCAGAAAAGAAAAACGAGAGAATGACGAATGACAGACAAAATTAGAGAAGAGAAAGTGGACATGGTGAAGGACGAACATGATGAAGTGGATGACACAAAATGATGAATGTTGGACAAAGGGAAACGTGAAAATGATGCATGTTGGATTTGTGGGAAAGTTGTGAATGATGGATGTTAGACAGGGAAAACGTGAGAATAAAGTATTTTGGTGAGGGGCTAAACTTGAGAGTGATGAATGTTGGACACGGAAAACTTGAGAATAAAGCATTTTAGAGAGAGGGTAAACATGAGAATGATGAATGTTGGACAGAGAAAACATGAAAATAAAGTATTTTGGAGAGAGGGTAAACATGAGAATGATGAATGTTGGACAGGGAAAACTTGAGAAAAAAGCATTTTGGGGAGAGGGTAAACATGAGAATGATGAATGTTGGACTGGGTAAACTTGAGAATAAAGCATTCTGGAGAGGGGGTAAACATGAGAATGATGAATGTTGGACAGGGAAAACATAAAAATAAAGTGTTTTGGAGAGGGGAAAAACGTGACAATGTGAATGCTGGACCTGAGCAAACGTGAGAATAATTAACGTTTTGACAGTATAAGTGTTGAAAATAATGAATGTCGGATGGGGGAAGGGTGAAAATAATGACTGTTGGACCAAGGCAAACGTGACAATGATGAATGTTGAATGGAGAAAGCGTGAAAATTACATATTTTAGAATGGCGGAAAACTTGAGAATGATGAATGTAGGACATGAACATGATGACTGGGGTAAAATGTGAGAATGGTGAATGTAGGACATGAAAATGATGACTGGGGTAAAATGTGAGAATGGTGAATGTTGCGATGGGGGAAAACATGAGAATTATGAATGTTCGACAGGGGAAAAACTTGAAAATGATGAGTGTTGGACTGGGGAAAATGTAAGAACGATGAATGTTGAGGTGGGGGAATGTGAGAATGATGAACATTTGAATAGGGGAAGACATGAACGTTGAACAGGTGGGCGAGGGGGGTGGGGGGGAGGGGGTGGCGTGACAATGAACAATGGTGGACCGAGGAAAACATAAGAATTGTGGAAACTGGACGGCACGAAAAGGATGAGTGATGCAGTCGTGTAAAACATGCCAACGGTGAATGTTGGATGGGAGATAGGTGTGCGTGTGTGTATGTGTGCGCGCGTGCGTGCGTGCGTGCGTGCGTGTGTGTTTGTGTGAGTGTGTATAGGAAAGAGAGGGGGGTGTGTGAAAATGATGAATATTGGACTGGGGGTAAAAAATGACAATGACCAATGTTGGACTGAGGGAAAAGGTGAGAACAAAAAGTTGAACTGGGGGGGGGGGGGGGGGGGGGCATGAAAACGAGGAATGTCAGACTGGGAGGTCTTGAGGGCGGAGGAGGGGAGGAGGGCGGAGGAGGGGAGGTGACTTGAGGGCGGAGGAGGGGAGGAGGGCGGAGGAGGGGAGGAGGGCGGAGGAGGGGAGGAGGGCGGAGGAGGGGAGGTGACTTGAGGGCGGAGGAGGGGAGGAGGGCGGAGGAGGGGAGGAGGGCGGAGGAGGGGAGGAGGGCGGAGGAGGGGAGGTGACTTGAGGGCGGAGGAGGGGAGGAGGGCGGAGGAGGGGAGGAGGGCGGAGGAGGGGAGGAGGGCGGAGGAGGGGAGGAGGGCGGAGGAGGGGAGGTGACTTGAGGGCGGAGGAGGGGAGAGGGCGGAGGAGGGGAGGAGGGCGGAGGAGGGAGGAGGGCGGAGGAGGGGAGGAGGGCGGAGGAGGGGAGGTGACTTGAGGGCGGAGGAGGGGAGGTGGGCGGAGGAGGGGAGGTGAAACGCGAGAATGGTGAATACTGGACGGGAGGAAACTGAGAGAATGATGAATGTTGGACTGGGGAAAAGGGGGGGGGGGGGGGTGGGAGGAGAAGAAGGCAGGAAAGATGAATAACAGAGGAAAGGGTGGTACGATGCTGACGAACGAAAGATGGGTGAGAAAAGTGAAGGACAGAGAAGAGCGTGAAAATGATGGCCGTAATAAAAGCAAGACAGCGACAGAGTTACAGTGGGCACAATCAGCACAGAATGAGGCGGTATGAGAAGACGGGAGCGCGTCAATAATGAATGGTTGACACGATGAGACGAAGAGGACCTAAAAATGCTGAGTAAGACGGGGACAGAACATGACAATAGCACATGAACTGCAAGATGAGAAGAAGAAAAACTTGAGAATGGTGACTGACAGACAGAACAGTAACTGGGGAACATGAGAAGGATGAATGATGGACAAGTGAAGAAAAGGAGAACGAAGATCGACGGATGCGAGGAGAAGACAACGTGAAAGTGATGAGTGATGCTCTGGAGGAGGAAAGGACTTTAAGAGCGTGGATGATGGATGGGAGACGAACATCAGAATGAGATATTCCGGGCGGGATAGGAAGGGGAGAACTGGATGCAGTTGAATACGGCGCGTCCATCTTACTGTTCAACACCGCCTAAAGGAAGTAAATGGGTAGCGACGGAAATGACTGCATCAAGTTAGAAGCAATGCAGAATAACAGGTCAGCGTGTGTATCAAAGGAACTGTCTGTGGAAGAGAAACATGAAAAGGGAGGGGGGAAGGGACAGACTGCTGGACTTCAAAGGTTGGAGGTGTGTTTGGAAAAGACTAAATATGACGCAAGAGACTGGAGAATATGGAAACATGGACTTCAAAGGTTGGAGGTGTGTTTGGAAAAGACTAAATATGACACAAGAGACTGGAGAATATGGAAACATGATTAATGTACAACAGCGGGTATGCGCAGTAATGGCAGGGCTAAAGAACATGTCTACAACATGTTTACGCGATGTGAAGGGTCTGTGGAGAACATGTCTACAACATGTTTACGCGATGTGAAGGGTCTGTGGAGAACATGTCTACAACATGTTTATACGATAAAGTGTAGTGTCTGGAGAACATGTCTACAACATGTTTACGCGATGTGAAGGGTCTCTGGAGAACATGTCTACAACATGTTTATACGATAAAGTGAAGTGTCTGGAGAACATGTCTACAACATGTTTATACGATAAAGTGAAGGGTCTAATGTCTACAACATGTTTATACGATAAAGTGAAGGGTCTGTGGAGAACATGCCTACAACATGTTTATACCATAAAGTGAAGGGTCTGGGGAGAACATGCCTACAACTGTTTATACGATAAAGTGAAGGGTCTGTGGAGAACATGCCTACAACATGTTTATACCATAAAGTGAAGGGTCTGGGGAGAACATGCCTACAACATGTTTATACGATAAAGTGAAGGGTCTGTGGAGAACATGCCTACAACATGTTTATACCATAAAGTGAAGGGTCTGGGGAGAACATCAAGGAGTAAAACTGAAAAGTAGGGAGTGGAGATAAAACTGGACTGAAAAGTACAAAAACCAGGAGTGCAAGAATGCAAGTGTGAAGCAACGGAATGGTAATAAAACAAAACAAGTTTTTAAAATGTGCATAAAAAATCCTACGTGCATGGGAATGCGGGAAATGTGGGATTTTTAAAAAAATCATAAGCAGCATCTTACCTGGCTCAGGTGTCACTTCTCTACACCGGGTCCTCACGGAACATTAATGTTAGTTCGACAGATGCGCAAGAAATCTAAGCAACGAAATATTGTCGGGAACTACCAGCAGTATAACAAAAGAAATCGAGCGGTGTCGCAAACAAAGTGTCTCACAGAACGGCAACGCAATAACGTTGAGCTGTACCTTGGTTACGCTCAGAAAGAGTGAACAGCAATAAAGCCTGGAGAACTCAGAAACAAAGGCTAACTCAACCACATGCAGAAACTTAGTCACTGTAAGAGAAAAGTATACGGTGTTGACTAACTCCAGACAGGAATCGGTGAATCAAGGGGCACTTATATAGTATCCTGTTTCTTCATTTATAGTAGCCTACAGCGAGCTGAACGGAAGTTAACCTTAAGCAAAAATTGTCAACTCAGAAGTGCACGTACCACGTAAAACGTACAACGGAAAAAACGGCCTGGACGCTGTGTGTGTGTGTGTGTGTGTGTGTGTGTGTGTGTGTGTGTGTGTGTGTGTGTGTGTGGGCGCGCGCGCGCGCGTGCGTGCGTGCGTGCGTGCGTGCGTGCGCGTGTGTGTGAGTGTGTGTGTGTGTGTGTGTGTGTAGAGAGAGAGAGAGAGAGAGAGAGAGAGAGAGAGAGAGAGAGAGAGAGAGAGAGAGAGAGAGAGAGAGAGAGAGAGAGAGAGAGAGAGAGAGAGAGAGAGAGAATTTCAGTTTAAGAGGAAAGCGTCCTTTACGAATGGTAAACAACAGCTCCAGACATCACCGGACTTTGGATGGCTGGACACTAACAAAGGAAGGTCTTGTCAGACTCTGCTCCTCCGGATATCTGGTGAAAAACAACAAAGTCTTGGCATACCGGCTCCACAGTCACCAAGGGAAGAATGTTCGTGTTTTGAGGAGAACTAAATGACCCAATGTTGAAAGCAATATCAGAAACAAAACTGAGATGGCAACATCAGACATGGGCACGGACACTGTTTCAGTACAGCTCGAAGAGACCACAGAGAGCATTTCCAGTGCTGTCAACACGTACCCCAAAAACAAACAAAGAGAACGCAAGCAAACAAAGAAGTCAAACACAAGCAAATAAACAGCAAAACTAAGAGGTGACTCCCGTCAAGGGAAAACTCAGAATTACATACGGTTCACAGGTACACTTTTTTTTCTTTTTAACCGTTTTTTTTTAACCATTTTTTTTCTTGATCAATGACGTGTACACAAACAAATCATTAAACTGAAGCAGCAACTAGCAACAGTTTATGGTGCACAGGTACACGTCTTCATAATATTTCCATTATGCAGTCCTTCAGTCGGATAAAACTTACCGTGTTAAGTGAACCGACCACTCTGATCATTTTGCTCAATTTTTTTCTTTAAAAACCGACAAAGATCCATCCAAATGCCTAATGAGTGAACAGCACCACAGAGTGGACAGCCAGTGCCTGTTCCAGTAGTCAGGCTCTCACTATCTAGTCACCAGCCAGATTACAAGAATGAACTTGCATCTTATAAAGTTTATAAAGAAAAAAAAAGGAAATGAAAATGTTTTCCAGACCACAGAACGATGAACAGACCTTAATACAGAAAAGTAGTCAGCAATAATACAAGAGAGAAAAAAAACACCGTTAAACCCCAATTTTAAAACAAAACAAACAGATTAACTCAAAAGAAATTATCAGCACCGGATTTCAAGAAGACAGGGGCACCATCGACACTGAAAGATCCTCCCCCCCCCCCTACCCACCCCCTCTCTCCCTGCATTGCTACGAGGCGAATCAAAAACAGTAAGCAGGGCATTCAAAACACAGATGAAAGAACGGGCCACAGTGGCAGAAAAAAAAAAGAGAGTGAAGAAACGGAGACAAATAAGTTGGGTTTTTTTTAAGTGAAAGAAGAAAAAAAACGAAGAAAATTTACGAGCACAGTAACGCAAAAAGACTGGAACACAGTTTCTGCCTCAAGAGCCCTACCCACCCCACCCACCCCTTCTTTTGGCACGGAGTTTCCACTGTACAAAGTGAGTTCTAGGCGAGAGGTGTGCTGCAGACTGGCTCACAGGATGCCAAAGATGACGAGGTGAACAATAAACATATTAAAGGGACGGTCAAGCAGGTTTAGAAAATCATCACACAGAAAAATCCTTACCGAAGAACTGTGTTCACATGTTGGCAACACTGGAAAGTTGTTTCAGGATACTCAGAGTGTGTGTAAGCCACTGCAGGAATGAGTTTCGTGGTACCTCTAATGTCCTTTCCCCTAGGATGTTGTGAACTTCCGTTTCACTCATAGAAAGAAAGGAACGGGAGGTGCATCAGTGAATGAGCGGCCATGAAGGCACTGAGGGGAAGTGTGTGTGTGTGTTGGGGGGGGGGTTGGGGGGGGGGGGGGGGGGCAGACGTTTAGAAGGGGCTAAGTGGGCGCTTAGATAATGAGAGACAAACGCCAGTAGCATCAGTTAAACAATAGGCAGGACGAAGACGAAAGACCAAAGACATTCGACAAGACAGAGCAAAGTGATCAGGAAGAAATGTTATAACATGTAGATTTATAAGACTTGGAAAAAACAGCTCGCTTCGTAACAAACAAAATCAGCAATCCTATTAATGCGCTTACAGCATAGCTGCTTGCAGATATAGACCGCCATTGCCGCGTGCGTAGTCAAAACACGAGAGTGCCCGCGTGGTGTGGTGTGTGTGTGTGTGTGTGTGTGTGTGTGTTGTGTGTTGTGTGTGGTGTGTGTGTGTGCGCGCGCGCGCGCGTGCGTGCGTGCGTGCGTGCGTGCGTGTGTGCGTACGTGCGTGCGTGCGTGCATGCGTGTGTGTGTGTGTGTGCGCGTGCGTGCGTGTCTGTGTGTGTGCGTGCGTGCGTGTGTGTGTGTGTGTGTGTGTGTGAGGAGTTGGGGGTAGAGATAATGCGGGGAAGCACGAAAGGAGTAGAAAACCACGAGACACCTCCAGGGTCTGAAAAGGCAAGGCGGGTGGAAGGGGCAGAGAGGGGGAGGGGGGGGGGGAGATAAGAAAGTAGCAGTGAGGGGGTGGGAGAGGTGTTGGCAGATGTCTCCAATGAAAGGTCGTCACAGATCATTGTGTGGTTCTTAATCACATCGGCTACCAGCACAACGACCACAAGTTCATTATCGTTATCATCATCATCATTATAATAGGCCTAATCATAACTGAAATGATCATCATCAACAGCAGCAGTAGTAGAGTAGAGTAGCAGTCGTATTTTCTTCGAGTTCTTTTTGTCCTCTGATGTCATCCTACCCTGAATCTTCCTTCTCCATCGACTGGGCTACAGTTCAATAGACTGTGCTAAGGAAGAAGGGCATTCACTTTAAAAATAAATAAATAAATAAAATTCGAACCCGATGGATCAATCAGATGTAGGACACATGGGTTGTGAGATCGCACTGACGTGGCTTTCCCAGTCTGGTGGAAACGATGCGAACGGCGATCAACAAGTTCTGACTTCAACACCCTGCACTCTACATACTTTTTTACACCTTGTGAAAGAAACTTTTGAACCACTCTCTCAAATTATCTCCATCCCACCCAACGCACCACGCCCTCCCCCCCCCCCCACCCACAAGCCCCCCCCCCCCCCCCCCCCCCCCCCCCCCCCACCCCCCATCCTCGGTGAACGCGAAAATTCGCTCGTCGCCAATACCGACCTTTTTTCTCCAGCAGTGGACAAGGACTACAGCTGAAAGAAAACGTTTTAAATATATATATATATATATATATATATATATATATATATATATATATATATATATATATATATTATATTTAAAAAAAAAAAGAAGAAGACGACGAAGAAAAACAACCCAGCGTTTTGGCCACTCGTACATAAAGAGTTCAAGTTGTTCAAACTTCAAAGAACATCTGAAGCAGGGACGGGGAGGGAGGGGGATGTTGGAGGATGGGGGGTTGAAGACGGAGTCGCCTTTATAGCTGAAGGTACAAGTAACATACAGATTAAAGGAATCGGAGCGGAGGGGTGGGGGTGGGAGGTGGGGTGGGGGGGGGGGGGGGGGGGAGGGAAGCAAGCCAGCAGAGAAAAGAAACGCTTTCGCCTGATTCACCATCGCAAATGTGTGTGTGTGTGTGTGGTGTGTGTGTGTGTGTGTGTGTGTGCAGCGGACGGGAAGGAAGAGGAGGGGGGGTAGGGGTAGGGTGAGTGGAAGGAGGGGAAGGGGAGGCTGTTGCGGTGCAAGTGTGGTCTGTCCGTCTCTCTGTGAATATCTGTCCGTCTCTCTGTGACGATCTGTCCGTCTCTCTGTCACGGTCTGTCCGTCTCTCTGTCACGATCTGTCCGTCTCTCTGTGACGATCTGTCCGTCTCTCTGTGACGATCTGTCCGTCTCTCGGTCACGGTCTGTCCGTCTCTCGGTCACGGTCTGTCGTCTCACGGTCTGTCCGTCTCTCTGTCACGGTCTGTCCGTCTCACGGTCTGTCCGTCTCTCTGTCACGGTCTGTCCGTCTCTCTGTGACGATCTGTCCGTCTCTCTCACGGTCTGTCCGTCTCTCTGTCACGGTCTGTCCGTCTCACGGTCTGTCCGTCTCTCTGTCACGGTCTGTCCGTCTCACTGTCACGATCTGTCTGTCTCTCTGTCACGGTCTGTCCGTCTCACTGTGACGATCTGTCCGTCTCTCTGTCACGGTCTGTCCGTCTCTCTGTCACGGTCTGTCCGTCTCACTGTCACGATCTGTCCGTCTCTCTGTCACGGTCTGTCCGTCTCACTGTCACGGTCTGTCCGTCTCACTGTCACGATCTGTCCGTCTCTCGGACACGGTCTGTCCGTCTCACGGTCTGTCCGTCTCTCTGTCACGATCTGTCCGTCTCTCTGTCACGATCTGTCCGTCTCATTGTCACGATCTGTCCGTCTCTCTATGACGATCTGTCCGTCTCTCTGTCACGATCTGTCCGTCTCTCTGTCACGATCTGTCCGTCTCTCTATGACGATCTGTCCGTCTCTCTGTCACGGTCTGTCCGTCTCTCTGTCACGGTCTGTCCGTCTCTCTGTCACGATCTGTCCGTCTCTCTATGACGATCTGTCCGTCTCTCTGTCACGATCTGTCCGTCTCTCTGTCACGATCTGTCCGTCTCTCTGTCACGGTCTGTCCGTCTCTCTGTCACGGTCTGTCCGTCTGTCACGATCTGTCCGTCTCTCTGTCACGGTCTGTCCGTCTGTCACGATCTGTTCGTCTGTCACGATCTGTCCGTCTCTCTGTCACGATCTGTTCGTCTGTCACAGTCTGCCCGTCTCTCTGTCACGATCTGTCCGTCTCTCTGTCACGGTCTGTCCGTCTCTCTGTCACGATCTGTCCGTCTCTCTATGACGATCTGTCCGTCTCTCTGTCACGATCTGTCCGTCTCTCTGTCACGATCTGTCCGTCTCTCTGTCACGGTCTGTCCGTCTCTCTGTCACGGTCTGTCCGTCTGTCACGATCTGTTCGTCTGTCACGATCTGTCCGTCTCTGTCACGATCTGTTCGTCTGTCACAGTCTGTCCGTCTCTCTGTCACGATCTGTCCGTCTCTCTGTCACGGTCTGTCCGTCTCTCTGTCACGATCTGTCCGTCTCTATGTCACGATCTGTCCATATCTCACTCTCTCCAACATACTCTGCAAAGGGGTGTATGCAGAAGTGGTGTGTGTGTGTGTGTGTGTGTGTGTGTGTGTGTGTGTGTGTGTGTGTGTGAAAATATGTGTGCACGCTTGTCCGCATGTGTGCATGTGTGCGTGCGTTTGTGTGTGTGTGTGTGTGTGTGTGTGTGTGTGTGTGTGTGTGTGTGTGTGTGTGTGTGTGTGTGCGTGCGCGCGCGCGCGTGCTTGCGTGTGTGCATGTGTCTGTCTGTCTGTCTGTCTGTGCGAACATATGCGTTCATTTGTGTGCGTGCACGTGCATACGCGCGCGCGCGCATGTGTGTGTGTGCGTGTGTGTGTGCGTGTGCGTGTGCGTGTGTGTGTGCGTGTGTGTGTGTGTGTGTGTGTGTAAACGTGCGTGTGAGTGCATGCGTGCATGTATGTATGCGTGCGTGCGTGCGTGCGCGCGCGCGCGCGCGCGCGCGCGCGTGTGTGTGTGTGTGTAAGAGAGAGAGAGAGTGAGTGTACGAATGTGTGTGTGTGTGTGTGTGTGTGTGTGTGTGTGTGTGTGTGTGAGATAGAGAGAGAGAGAGAGAGAGAGAGAGAGAGAGAGAGAGAGAGAGAGAGAGAGAAAGAACACATGTGTGAGTGCATGTCTGAGTGCATATGTGCGTGCATGTGTGTGTGTGTGTGTGTGTGTGTGTGTGTGTGTGTGTGTGTGTGTGTGTGTCTCTGTGTGTGTGTGTGTGTGTGTGTGTGTGTGTGTGTGTGTGTGTGTTGTGTGTGTGTGTGTGTGCGTGCGTGCGCGCGAGTGTGTGTGTGCCTGCGTGCGTGTGTGTGAATGTGTGTGTCTGTGTTTGTGCGTCTGTGCGTGTGCGTGCACCTACCTACATACACTCACAGATTCTATTTCAGACCCACCAGGATTTTCTCCCCAGTTATTCTCTGATCCACCTTCAACACCCTCATCCTTCCCTTTGAGACGGATTCCAACAAAACAACCCCCCTTTGACGGACGACCCCCGAACCCTCAGCACCAAAGATCAACCACCCCCCACCCCACCTCCCGCCCAACCCCACCCGCCATCCTACGGCGGTTTCGCCGACCCGCCCTCTCTGGGCGCTGAGGCTCCCCCCTCCTCTCGGGACCAACACAGGGTGCCAGCTGTCCAAGGTTCTAGAAGTCCGTGACCCGACCTGAGTTGGCGATGGTCATCTGACCCACACGTGTGCTTCCAGCAGTTACATGCTATTTCTTTCTTTTCTTTTACATTCAATGTTCTGAGATGGTACCATTAGCCTTGTCCACGTAACAGGGCATTCACGAGTCATTACACGTATTCAATTCCATCTGACTGCGCCACTGGCCTTGTTAGCCGTCGAATATGTTGTCCCTTCTTAACTTGATAATCATATTAATTGTTTTAATCCAGGCAATCAGGCATTCACGAGTCATTAGGCGTTTTTAATACCATCTGACTGCGCCATTGGCCTTGTTACCTGTAGAATTTGTTGTCCCTTCTTAACTTGATATTTATATCAATTGTTTTAATCCACGTAATCAGGCACTCACGAGTCATTAGGCGTTTTTAATACCATCTGACTGCGCCATTGGCCTTATTAGCTGTGGAATTTGTTGTCCCTTCTTACCTTGATAAACATATTGATTATTTTAATCCACGTAATCAGGCATTCACGAGTCATTAGGCGTTTTTAATGCCATCTGACTGCGCCATTGGCCTTATTAGCTGTGGAATTTGTTGTCCCTTCTTACCTTGATAAACATATTGATTGTTTTAATCCACGTAATCAGGCATTCACGAGTCATTAGGCGTTTTTAATACCATCTGACTGCGCCATTGGCCTTATTAGCTGTGAAATTTGTTGTCCCTTCTTAACTTGATAAACATATTGTTTTAATCCACGTAATCAGGCATTCGCGAGTCATTAGGCGTATTTAATACCATCTGACTGCGCCATTGGCCTTATTAGCTGTGGAATTTCTTGTCCCTTAACTTGATAAACATATTGATTGTTTTATCCACGTAATCAGGCATTCACGAGTCATTAGGCGTATTTAATACCGTCTGACTGCGCCATTGGCCTTATTAGCTGTGAAATTTGTTGTCCCTTCTTAACTTGATAAACATATTGATTGTTTTAATCCACGTAATCAGGCATTCACGAGTCATTAGGCGTATTTAATACCGTCTGACTGCGCCAATGGCCCTGCTAGCTGTGGAGGTTTTCTCCCTTCATTCGATGATCACTGTTTTTTTCTAAATCCATGCAACAGGGCATTCACGAGTCATTAGGCGTATTTAATACCGTCTGACTGCGCCATTGGCCTTGTTAGCTGTGGGGATTCCCCCCTCCCCCCTCTCTCTCTCTCTCTCTCTCTCTCTCTCTCTCTCTCTCTCTCTCTCTCTCTCTCTCTCTCTCCCTCCCCGATCCCCTTGTTTCGATAATTGCTTTAACTTTTTTAATCCACGTAACTGAGCATCCACGAGTCATTAGGCGTATTTAATACCA
>CM031603.1:84751346-84756346 GCA_018398815.1 Conus ventricosus
TTACAGGTGGAGGGACCCTAGTATGAAAGGAAAACGTGGGCCGTAGCACTGTGGTCCAGAAGAAGGAAGTCTACACATGCGACTGTCAGAAAGAAGAACGTTGGCCGTATGGTTTTGGCCTCAAAGAAGGGAGTCTGTAGAAATAGATGTCAGAAAGAAGAGCGTTGGCCGTATGGTTTTGGCCTCAATGAAGGGAGTCTGTAGAAATGGATGTCAGAAAGAAGAACGTTGGCCGTATGGTTTTGGCCTCAAAGGAGGGAGTCTGTAGAAATGGATGTCAGAAAGAAGAACGTTGGCCGTATGGTTTTGGCCTCAAAGAAGGGAGTCTGTAGAATTGGATGTTAGCAGCAGAACGAAGATGAGAGGAGGACGGACTGAAGGGTTCAGAGTGACACGCTGGAGCCTGGTCTTCAAGCGACTTCAACGTCAGAAGAGAGAGACTGGAATGTACATTTTGTTCAACATGCGACCGGAGAAGGGGAACGACAGAGACAGGTGCAACAGAAGCATGGTGAGAAGATCCATATACATGTCGTACAGTACTTTCTGTATTTTATTGGGGGTGGATCTCTAGGACTAGGAAAAAAAATCCGTTATCTGGGGTACAATTGACAAAGAAACGCACAAAACCAAAGACAGCTTCTTCGTTAAGATAGGAACGGAAGGAACCGATTCTTCTGCGCTCGACGTACAAGGTGTGACTAATGCTAGGGAAGAGAGTTGTTGAAACGAGAGTGTCGTCAACCAATGCATCCAGATTCTCACCCATTGAGAAAATCTCATTTTTGACTTTTCTTGTTTGCATGCTAAAGAAAAAAAACTAGATTTAAGAAAGAAAGAAAGAGAGGGGAAAAGGAGGGGAGGGGGAGCCAGTTCCAATACCGATGCTGGAGACAGGAAGCAAAATGGTTATGGCCGTCATAAGTCTCCCCAAGGCGTTGCTATGTAAAAGAACAAGGAGCTGAAAACTAAAAATAAAAGACGATCAATTCACACGAGCTTCAGATGTCTATGATCATTACTAAGTGTTATCATGATGTGCATCTTATACGTCCAGCAACATCCCATCCTGTATCGCAAATCCAGTATGGTCCAATGAGAAGAGCAGAACAGCCATATGGTTTAACAGTTACATATTTTAGCGCAAAAGGGGAGCTGGGGGTGGGGGCTTGGGAGGGTGCAAATGAAAGAGAGAGAGAAGAAAAAAATTCGACTTCCATGGAAAGCAAATAAAATACAGCTTGCATTGTGGGGGAAAAAAGAAACAAAAAAAAACTGAGCATGCATGAAATCTGCAACAGATGGTCGAAGATCGGCAGGAATGAGAACCAGAGAAGCAGCCCTGATGTCCATCCCTTAGTGCCCCCAGTTGTCTGCCCTGATGTCCATCCCCTCGTGCCCCCAGTTGTCTGCCCTGATTTCCATCCCCTAGTGCCCCCAGTCGTCTGCCCTGATTTCCATCCCGACTGCCCCAGTTGTCTGCCTGATTTCCATCCCCTAGTGCCCCCAGTTGTCTGCCCTGATTTCCATCCCCTACTGCCCCAGTTGTCTGCCCTGATTTCCATCCCCTACTGCCCCAGTTGTCTGCCCTGATTTCCATCCCCTAGTGCCCCCAGTTGTCTGCCCTGATTTCCATCTCCTAGTGCCCCCAGTTGTCTGCCCTGATGTCATCCCTACTGCCCCCAGTTGTCTGCCCTGATTTCCATCCCCTAGTGCCGCCAGTTGTCTGCCCTGATGTCCATCTCCTAGTGCCCCCAGTTGTCTGCCCTCATTTCCATCTCCTAGTGCCCCAGTTGTCTGCCCTCATGTCCATCCCCTAGTGCCCCCAGTTCTCTGCCCTGATGTCCATCCCCTAGTGCCGCCAGTTGTCTGCCAGCTTTTATCTTGAAAAAGTTTTCACAGAAGAAAAAAATTCATTTCCGTGTACAATGACTGTCACGACTTAAGATCCTGATGATCTCAAAGAGCAATAATTCAGTTAATTGCATCACTCGATTTTTTAAAAAGAAAACACCAACACTCAGAATGTGGAAAGCAGACTGAAAAAAAATTACCCAAACCGCTGTCCAAACCACCCAAACCAAAAAAAAAAAAAGAAGAAAAACAAAGGGACAAAGACAGCAATGGTCAGGCCAGTGTTGAAATTCATGTTTGCTTATGGCAAAATCCAATGGCTGACGTACTCAGCATGGCTTAGTTTGATATGTCCTAAGATGCCACTCGTCCAACTCGTATAACATACATTGGTTTACATTACTATATGTACGTATGCCATTTTTGCCCTCCCCCCTCCGCCCAAAATCTGAGTGTGTGTGTGTGTGTGTGTGTGTGTGTGTGTGTGTGTGTGTGTGTGTGTGTGTGTGTGTGCATGTAAGTGTGTGTGTTCACGAGCGCGAGCGCTTGCGTGCGTGCGTGCGTGCGTGCGTGCGTGCGTGTGTGTGTGTGTGTGTGTGTGTGTGTGCTGACAGCCCTGAAATGGCTCCTGCGGTCGGCTGGACTGCAACAAAATGCCAGTGACTGAATCAACATCACAGACAGCTGAACCGGGTGCTCTATTTCCCCAAGGTATTCCAAGGTTCTGCGCTGACGGAGACAAAACATGCTGTCACATTTTGGTTGCCTGCAACACCAGAGAGGACATGATGCTGGTGCCAGGTGTGCAAAAATATTTTACAGCTTACACAGCAGGTTACATAATGCCAGGCGTGTACCGGGTATTCTGCACTTTACGGCGAAATTAACATGGTGTCAGGCCTGCCCCGTGTGTCATACACTTTACGGCGAAATTAACATGGTGTCAGGCGTGCACCGGGTATCCTACACTTTACGGCGAAATTAACATGGTGTCAGGCGTGCACCGGGTATCCTACACTTTACGGCGAAATTAACATGGTGTCAGGCGTGCACCGGGTATCCTACACTTTACGGCGAAATTAACATGGTGTCAGGCGTGCACCGGGTATCCTACACTTTACGGCGAAATTAACATGGTGTCAGGCGTGTACCGGGTATCCTACACTTTATGGCAAAATTAGCATAGTGTCAGGCGTGCACCGAGTATCCTACACTTTACGACGAATGTACCAGTGTCAGGCCTGCCCCGTGTGTCCAACACTTTACGGCGATAGTAACATACCGTCGAGCGTGCTCCGAGTATTCAGGGTATTCAACATCTTACAGAGAAAGTAACAATGCCAGGCGTGCACCAGGTATCCTCCATCTTACGGCGAAAGTAACATGATGCCACGTGCGCACGAATAAGCTACACATCCCGGATTAAGCAACATGTTGCAAGGAGTGCACGGATATCTTTCATTTTACGGCAAATGTACCATGGATACCAGTACGCATTTTATGGCGAAAGAAACATGGTGCTCGGTTTGCACGGATAGCCTACATGTTATGCAGAAAGTAACATGGTGCCAGGCGTGCACGGATAGCTTATACTTTACGGAAAAAAAACACGGTGCCAAATGTGAGTGGATATCCTCCTATACCGAAAATAACATAGTGCCAGTTATGAACGGATATCCTATACCGAAAATAACATAGTGCCAGTTATGAACGGATATCCTATACCGAAAATAACATAGTTCCAGTTATGAACGGATATCCTATACCGAAAATAACAGTGCCAGTTATGAACGGATATCCTATACCGAAAATAACATAGTGCCAGTTATGAACGGATAACCTACACCGAAAATAACATGGTGTCAGTTATGAACGGATATCCTACACCGAAAATAACATGGTGCCAGATATGAACGCATATCCTATACCGAAAATATCATGGTGCCAGATATGAACGGATATCCTATACCGAAAATATCATGGTGCCAGATATGAACGGATATCCTATACCGAAAATATCATGGTGCCAGATATGAACGGATATCCCATCCTGAAAATAACATGGTGCCGGTTATGAACGGATATCCTATACCGAAAACAACATGGTGCCAGGTATGAACGGATATCCTATACCGAAAACAACATGGTGCCAGGTATGAACGGATATCCTATACCGAAAATATTAGGGTGCCAGATATGAACGGATATCCTATACCGAAAACAACATGGTGCCAGATATGAATGAATATCCTATACCGAAATTACCATGGTGCCAGATATGAACGGATATCCTGCACCGAAAATACTATGGTGCCAGATATGAACGGATACCCTGCACCGAAAATACCATGGTGCCAGATATGAACGGATATCCTGCACCGAAAATACCATGGTGCCAGATATGAACGGATATCCTGCACCGAAAATACCATGGTGCCAGATATGAACGGATATCCTGCACCGAAAATACCAGGGTGTCTGGTTGCCCCAGGAGTGACGCATCGCGTTCGCAGTTTCAAGTTCCGTCCGACATAAAAATGGTCATTTCCACTGCCCATCTTAATGCGCTGGCTCTCCTGCTTTCCCGTGCTCCACCTTCCCCGCCCACACACATGCAGACTGAAATAGTCGTTCTTATCTGTCACGCCTCAATGTACCTATCCAAACAACTATAATAAGTAGACAGTCATAATATAGCCAATGTGCAAATCTCAACAATTTTTTTGTTTTAAAAGTAGACAGGCCTGAATAGGCCAGGGCAACTATCCAAACAAGTGTACACAGCGGACAGACCTGATATCGCCAGCTGCGCGAAAGATAAATGACAACTTCATGGGGAAGGCAATAACAGACTGCGACATCAAAACTTTAAACAAAATAGGGAGGAGGACATCACAATAAAGATAAGATAGGTGTGGCCATGGGGAGACACGAAAGATCGATACGGAAACCACAAACAAGGAAAAATGGATGATGGAACCATGACAACAGGAAAGATGGGCGTGGTTATCATGAGAAAGGAAAGATAAATGAGGGCAACATGAGACAGGTAAGAAGCAATACACCAGAATGTGCCTCTTCAGAGAAAGTAACGTACAGAGGATCGGTGTGGACGTCACAACAAGGAAAGAATGGACGTGGACATC
>CM031603.1:84758846-84771346 GCA_018398815.1 Conus ventricosus
CTCCTGTCCTCTATTCATGCGGATGTTTTCATCGTCTTGATCACATAGATAAGTGTCAATCACAGAATGACATAACTGTCAATCACAGACGAAGATAATAAGTGTCAATCACAGAATGGAGTAACTGTCAACCACTGAATGTGACAACTGTCAATCACAGAATGTGACGACTGTCAATCACGGAATGCGACAACTGTCAGTTACAGAATGGACTAGCTGCCAATCACTGTCAACACACCCTGTCATCCGACACCAAGCGAAATTCACATCCCCCATCCCCCACCCTCCTGTTACCAGCTTGCAAGTGCACATCAGCGGCTTCCTCCAATGAGTAGAACTACCCGTGCAAGTGTCCCACAAAGTTACTTCTCTTACACAGAAAAGCTCACGTGGGTGAATTCACACAGCGCCCAACATCAATGTCACCGCCATAAGAAACTTCTGCGAAGACCACTGACGATGAACTTTTGCGTTGTTGGTGTCGAGGTGGCGGTCATTCTTCTGCTCCCTGGTGTTCCACCCCGATGCTTCCACATCCGGTGAACATGCGCGAACTGGTTGCTCATTCATACAGCAAGAAGGAGGGTGGGGGGGCGGGGGGGGGGGTAAAGGGGCACGTGTAACACGAAAGAAAAAAGACCGTGACTTCCACCGAATTCAGAACGTCGCTCACGAGGTGTGAAAGGCCTGTTTCAACTGTGCTGCCTTGTCGTTGATACACAAGCCCAAGTGTGTATGTGTGTGTGTGTGTGTGTGTGTGTGTGTGGCGCGCGCGCGCGCGCGCATGCATATGTGTTGTGTAAATAAGGGAGAGTTTGCTCTCCTTCTCTCTGTCTGTGTGTTGTGTGTGTGAGAGAGAGAGAGAGAGAGAGAGAGAGAGAGAGAGTGTGTGTGTGTGTGTGTGTGTGTGTGTGTATGCGCGCATGCGTGCATGCGTGTTATGTAAATAAGAGAGAGTTTGCTCTCCCTCTCTCTCCCTCTGTATGAGAGAGAATGAATGAATGAATGATTTATTCAATAAGGCCAAGACCCCATCTGATGGGGGTCAAATCTATGAGAAGTAAACAACAATAAGAACATCAAAATCAAAATGATCAGTTCACTGAAACTATATAAAATGTACAAGCATGTTCACTCTGCTCGCCCTTATTGAGAAAAGGCTCTGATACGTCGAAATGATTTATACAGGTAAACTGCAACACTTCTTATTGTATTTTCATTTTTTGTTGATAATAGCAATATCAAACGAAAACTAGATGGTCTACAATAAAATTTTGATGGAATAGATTTACTTCTTAGGTCATTTAACGCTGGACAGCTAAATACAAAATGAATTTCATCCTCTATTACTGAACGACATAAGCGACATATGGCAGCTCCATTTCCGTCGTATATCTCTGGGAGTGCACGGCAATGTCAGATACGCCAAACCTATACTTTGTTGATACTGCCTTTACAAAACTACACAAAGACAATGAAACGCATGGTTCAATCAAATGATTGACTTTGAACAATCTGTACGAGAAAATGTCACTCGTCCAAATGTGGGACTCCCAGTCCTGCCACCTACAATCTATAATACGTTGCTTGAAACAAGCAAAAATACTATTTGCACACCCGACACCCTGATTCATCCATATGTAATTAAAAAAAAACATAATTGCATAAACAATTACGTATGTTACCTGCCTATGTTTGTTTTCCTCTTTGATCGAATACATACATATTCTTATCAGCCAGAGCAGGTAGTCTGCTATAATTCATTTGAACTACATTTAACCAGTACCTAATGCTTTCCGTGTAAGCTTTTAAGTAAATAGGATATCTTCCACGTTCTCCATACATAAACTCATTCGGAGTCTTTTGATCAACATGCAAAAACTTTTTCATAGCAAATAAATGTACCTTTTCAATTTTTTAAAATTTTATTTAAGCCCCATATCTCAGCTCCATACAGAGCTACTGGTTGAACTTGTGTATCAAATAGTTTAAAAAAAATACTTGGGGAGTAGTTCTTATACTTATACATTAAGGACAAAATGCTAACAACAGATGTTTTTGCTCCACTGACCTGATCTTCGCAAGTACACCTAAAACTAAGCTTAGTTGAAAAATATAATCCCAAATATTCATATGCATTCACCACAGACATCTGACTACTTCCATATAACCATGTTTCACGTGCCGCTAGATATCCACCTTTACGAAAAACTGTTAGCTGTTTCCATGTTCACTTTTAGCACCAGTCTCTCCGCTGCCGCATGTACCTGATTTAACTGATTTTGTAGACCAATCGAGTTTCAGACGACAACACAATATCTGCAAAAAGCACAATAAATATTTCTACTAAACCAAATGTTACTCCATGTTTACCATTTTCATTAATTTGTTGAATCAAATCATTAATATAAAAAAAAAAAACAACACAGGACTACACACATCGCCCTGTTTTACTCCTCTTGTACAATTAAATAGATCACTAACTCTAGCACCACATGTAATTCTAGCTTTGATATCCTGATACATACTTTCTAAACAGCGGTGAAGTTTTCCTTTTATTCCACTATTTCATTTCTAAATATTGGCCATAAAGTTTTCTCCAAATCGAATCAAAAGCTTTTTCAAATCTATGAAAGCTACGTACAATTTTCGATTTGCGAACTGCTTTTGTACAGCTGCCAAAAGAGTAAACATATGATCGGTCGTTGAATAATCCTTTTTAAACCCAGCTTGATGTTCACCGGTGATATAGTTCATTTCAGCCCAATTTGAAAGTCTACTGTTTATAACTGTACTATAAAGTTTACTTGTTATAATACATAAGGAAATTCCCCTATAATTGTTAGAGAGAGAGAGAGAGAGAGAGAGAGAGAGAGAGAGAGAGAGAGAGAGAGAGAGAGAGAGAGAGAGAGAGAGAGAGTGCGTTCGCGTGTGCATGCATGTTGTGTACATAAGAGAAAGAAAAAAAAATGACATACTGACTGAGCAAAACTTGAAAACAAAAGCTTATTAATTTTGTACCTTTTGGCGAGGTACCTGTGTTTTGCTGGAGGTAGTAAAAACTGGCTACTTAAGAAAAGACAGAACTATGTCTTAACATCTTAAGTTTACTTACCATGTGTATATAAAAAATTGTGTCATGTAATAGCCTAGTGGTAGAGCGCCGGACTCGTATTCTTGGGGTTGCGGGTTCGGATCTCCGCCGGGCCGTTTCGGTACAGGGGGATTTTTCCCTCGGAGTTAACATTCGTTTGGCCGTTGGTATGGATGACACGTTACACATAGCATGCACTTTCCTCGAAGCTGGAGTATGGCTGCCTTAATCGCGGGATGAAAAACGGTCATACACACAAAACTCCACTCCCTTTGTTGGGTTGAGGGGATTAATTCTTGCCTGCAGGAGTATCAGCCTGCGTACGCGAAAAAAAAATGTATGTCATTTTGATATCAAAGAGTGTTTTCACGTTATATTTCTCAATATTGTTTTTCTTATAAATCGCTCATGATCATTGTCCTATCTCATTGCAAATTCTCTGTGTTGCTCAGCTCAAGTAAGCTGAATTTCCGACGCACTACCGATACACAAGTCTTGTCCACCACGAAATTTCCGCACCAGTTCGATTTAAAATCGATCTAAAAGTAAGTAAACAAATAGATACTGCTATAATTTCAGTGGTTTTGTCCAACCACCTAATTTTTGTTATTGTTCTCACGACCTGCCATGCCTCCAAGCCTAACTTGTTTTTTTTCTTCTTTTTTTAGGTCGCCAAATTGGAAAACGTCCTCTTCCTCCAATGATCAGGGAATTTTGTTATTGACCGTTCTGGCACACCATCTGGGCAGTGCTCCATGCACATCTTTTGGTTGATCTCAAGTATTTATGGTTTTGATATGCGTGGCAGTATGATTTTTAATGGTAACCACAGACACACCACCGTTGTGGTGGTGGTGGTGGTGGTGGTGGTGTGGTGGTGGTGGTGTTGGTGTGTGTATGTGTGTGTGTGTGTGTGTGTGTGTGTGTGTGTGTGTGTTGTGTGTGTGTGTGTGTGTGTGTGTGTGTGTGTGATGGCGTGCGTGCGTGCGTGTGTGTATGTTTGTCTTTAATTAAGTTCATTAAGCAGGCGTCTTGTTCAAAAACCTTTTTATACCTCATCGATGATGTTGTCTTTTAATTTTGCTGATGCGTTTTTTTTATCAAGAGGAATGCATCTGTTCTTGTGTCTAGTATATGGCAATTTCTTTTCATTTAAATCAAACAGCACGTAAGCTACATAATAAATGCAATTTCACGCCTACCTTTGAAGAAAAGTTATACTTCAAATGTCTCTCCAATGTCGTTTCAAATGTGGGTATTTAAATTACAAATGCAGCAGAACATCCATTGTGGTCGGACAGAAGTAACATGAAACGGAATGGCAAACAGCCATCCTTTGCAGCAGAATATTAGCGGGACAAATGTTATGCAATAGTACCCATTGTAACTCATGCAGTCGTACCTTTTTTGTCACCAATCTCAGTGTAGGCATATCTACTCCAAGCATTTGATGCTTGAACTGGTCCTGACCTTAACAAAGGAGTAGGAATTATGAAGAAGAAGGCTGTATGTCACATAAATCAGGGGACTGGATATCGGAAATGTTCGATCTCAGTGGCGGCATAAGACAAGGATGTCCGTTCTTACCCCTCGCCTTTTGCAATGTCTGTTGGAGGTCTGGTCATACAAATTAGAAATAGTCACATTAATGAAGTACTGGTGCCACACCAAAATGATTATAATTCGCAGACAACAGAAAGCTGGTGATCCATCTTTTCTTGAATAATCACAATGATATGTTTACCGCAAGAAACAGTTTTAGACAATTTGTACGCTTCTCGGTTTTAAACTTTGATATGCCCCAAACTAAAGCATCAACCGTTGCCCATTTTGAAGTAACACCTTGAGTGTGACGTTTGTAATAGTAGAAAAAAATGAAATAATAGCAATAATCTTTGCAAAGGACAAAATTACCAAAGACATAGAAGACAGATGGAAAAAAATATGATTGCAAACTCTAAAAGTTATGACGTTTGGGGTGTGGCTGCCACTTCTTTTAATCTAACACTTACATAGTCTTCACCTGGCGTGAGCATTTTGTGTGGGAGGCTCTGAAGCGCAATGCCATTATCTGATAACGTCTGATCTAACAGAATGCACTTCAACATTTTTACAATCTTCGCATTCACAACAGGCGAAAGTGACTTTTATTAATATTTATTTTAAAGCTAAAAGTGTAGGTGATCAATATTCCAGGAAAACCATCATAATATAATTCTATAATGTTTTCTGAAAACTATGATTATATAATTTTGTACTGTTTTCTGAAAACTATCATCGCAGATTTCCCGTCATTACGATTCGGTGACATCTTAACTGGGATGGCTGGACGGGTCAAAATAATGCTGATTATCCTGTCAACTTTGATTACTGCTACTAAATGAACTTGCTGTGAAAAAAAAGCAAAAAATGCTACAGACACATATATATCATACACAGAGAACAAAAAGAAAAAAGAAAAAAATGAAATAAGATAAAGACGAAAACTAAACAGGGGGACACACTGGATGCCGGAGACACGGAGCAAAGAGAGACAACATGGAAATAACTGTATGTAAAAAAAACACACCAATAAAACTAAGATGGAAAGGAACAAACGGCAAAATTAATGTATTAAAGCTTCAGAAGTCGTTTATGTCCTGCCCACCTAGGATTCCCCCTCAACACACACACACACACACACACACACACACACACACACACACACACACACACACACACACACACACACACACACACACACACAAATAAAAGAAAGGCAGATACACGAGCTGTCAGACAGACAGAGCAGAGAAAGACAAAATGGGAATAACTCCAGCGTTTGTGAAGTGGAACGATGTTTAGTCAGCCGCGACGCCATCACTGCTAGTAATGTGATCAGTCCGTTTGATTCTTCTTATTCTCTCTCTCTCTCTCTCTCTCTCTCTCTCTCTCTCTCTCTCTCTCTCTCTCTCTCTCTCTCTCTCTCTCTCTAGCCTGTCTGCCAGTCTGTTTCGTCCCGCCGTCGTGCCGCTGTCGTTCCGCTGTCGTGCTGCTGTCCAGCCTGCTGGACATAGATGGAAGAACATTCCATGTTCCCTCATTCCTTCAAGTCCCAATCCACCTAGGTGTACGTGTATAGATAGATAGATAGATAGATAGATAGATAGATAGATAGATAGATAGATAGATAGAGAGATAGAGAGATAGATAGATAGATAGACAGACAGACTGACAGACAGACAGATAGATAGATAGATAGATAGATAGATCGATAGACAGACAGACAGACAGATAGATAGATAGATAGATAGATAGATAGATAGATAGATAGATAGACAGATGTGTGTGTGCGTGCGTGCGTGCGTGCGTGCGTGCGTGTGTGTGTGCGTGCGATGTGTGTGTGTGCGTGCGATGTGTGTGTGTGCGTGCGGTGTGTGTGTGTGTGTGTGTGTGTGTGTGTGTGTGTGTGTGTGTGTGTGTGTGTGTGTGTGTGTGTGTGTGTGTGTGTGTGTGTTTTCAATACTGACAACAAATGGTTGTATGAAATTAACCGAATCTAAATGAATGTACATGTTCGGGGAGAACAGAGTTAAACAGAAAACTATATTGACACACAAAGACTATACAGTTCAGTTAAATCGTTTAGGAACAAAGAAAATAAATCAAAATAAAGAAGTACTTTTTTCTTCTCATCTACAAGGCATTCAAGGAGCATAAACATTCAACATGACTGACCATACATGATACACTGATCAGAATGTAGCATATAATTACAGGGTCGAACTTTAATTAAGGACCACCCCGAAAAAAGGCCCTTTCTTTTAAATTGGCCAAAAATACAAGCAATGCATTTTTTTCGAAGAATTCGACTGGGAAAGGCTTAAGGGGTTAACAGAGTATTCCGCAAAGCTTGCGAAAGCTGTCGTATTGTCACGTGCGGCATGCAGAGGGGGGGGGGGGGGGGGTGTGTTGAAAGTTGCAGATTGTTGTCAAAATTGCTTGTTTTTTAAGCAAGAGTGAACACTGCTTCAAACGGTTTTGCACTGAAATTCCAAATCCACGTGCAAAAACCAATGCATTGCAGAGCATTTTACTGACTGGAATGCCCCTAAAAGCAGCCCAACGTGCATAATTCTTCATAACACAAAAATGCCTCCAAGACGCAAGCTGTCTGATTTTGACCGGACCCGGGCGATTGCACAGCTGCAGGATCGAGTTGGCGTTCGAGAAGTGGCCAGAAGACTACAAGTGTCCCACTCCGTCATCATTCGGCTGAGAGAACGTTTTCAAGCCACTGGAACTGTCAAAGAGAGACCCCGTCCAGGCCAGCCAAAGAAGACCACTGCAAGAGATGACGGGTTCATCCGCAGACATGCTCTTCGGACCAGGACCACCACCTCCAACACCATCAGGCGTCGGCTCCAAGCTGCCACTAACACAGCAGTGTGTGAGATGACCATACGGCGGCGCCTCAATGCTGCCAACCTTCGAGCAAGGCGCCCAGTCCGGAAACCAAAACTGACTGCGGCCCACCGGGCACGTTGTCTGGCCTGGTGCACAGCTCATCGAACATGGACTCGGGCTCAGTGGCGGATGGTGCTTTTCACCGATGAGTCCAAGTTCCAGTTGAAGCCACGAGATGGACGCATTCGGGTGTGGCGGCGTCCCAGGGAGCAGCTGGCAGATGACGTCATCCAGGAGGTCGTGGCTTTTGGTGGTGGCTCCGTCATGGTATGGGGGGGCATCAGCAGTCACCACAAGACTCCCCTGCACCATGTGGATGGCAACCTGAACGGCCAACGCTACCTGCAGGAGATTTTACGGCCTTTGGTTGTCCCAGCACTCCAGCAGATTGGGGCTCAGGCTGTGTTCATGGACGATAATGCCACACCACATCGTTGTCGAGCCGTGAACACTTTTGTGGTGCAAGCTGGCATCACCAGGATGCCATGGCCAGCAAACAGCCCGGACATGAACCCTATTGAGAACATCTGGGGCGAGCTTGGGAGGAGAGTTCAAGAAAATCACCCTGTTCCGGCAAATCGACAGGAGCTGCTGCACTACCTGCAGCAGGAGTGGGCAAACCTCCCCCAGGCACTCATTACAAGAACAGTCAACACCATGAGGCAGCGCTGTGTGGATTGTGTGGCAGCACGAGGGGGGGGGGGGGGGGCACACTCGGTTTTGATCAGACTGTAAAGAAACTCTTTTTGTGAATGTCATTTGGGGGGGGGGGGGGGGGGGGGGGTAGTCTCATTCAGGCTCCCCTGTCTAATCAGAAAGAATGATTTTTTTTCGATGAAAGTGACAAAATGTTGTTCACTGATAATGAAATTAAACATTTATAAAGTTTCTGTCGTTTGTCGGTTTTTCATTCTATGTTTTGTGAGACTGTGTATAAGTGGTCCTTAATTAAAGTTTGACCCTGTATATGGAGATATTTTCATTTATTTCATGACTCTAATCATTATCAGCGACCACTTGATTTTTTTTCGCTCAATTTTGTCATGAGGACCAGGACTTTTCCCTTCATACAAGAGGACCAGGACTTTTCCATTCATGCACGAGGACCAGGACTTTTCCATTCATGCACGAGGACCAGGACTTTTCCCTTCATACAAGAGGACCAGGACTTTTCCCTTTATATAAGAGGACCAGGACTTTTCTCTTCATACAAGAGGACCAGGACTCTTCCCTTTATATAAGAAGACCAGGGTTTTTCCCTTCATGTAAGAGGACAGGAGTTTTCCCTTTATGTAAGAGGACAGGACTTTTCCCTTCATACAAGAGGACCAGGACTTTTCCCTTCATACAAGAGGACCAGGATTTTTCCCTTCATGTAAGAGGACAGGATTGTTCCCTTTATGTAAGAGGACAGGACTTTTCCCTTCATACAAGAGGACCAGGACTTTTCCCTTCATACAAGAGGACCAGGACGTTTCCCTTCATACAAGAGGACCAGGACTTTTCCCTTTATATAAGAGGACCAGGACTTTTCCCTTCATACAAGAGGACCAGGACTTTTCCCTTTATGTAAGAGGACAGGATTGTTCCCTTTATGTAAGAGGACAGGACTTTTCCCTTCATACAAGAGGACCAGGACTTTTCCCTTTATATAAGAAGACCAGGACTTTTCCCTTCATGTAAGAGGACAGGACTTTTCCCTTCATACAAGAGGACCAGTACTTTTCCCTTCATGTAAGAGGACAGGATTTTTCCGTTTATGTAAGAGGACCAGGACGTTTCCCTTCATACAAGAGGACCAGGATTTTTCCCTTCATGTAAGAGGACAGGATTTTTCCCTTTATGTAAGCGGACAGGACTTTTCCCTTCATACAAGAGGACCAGGATTTTTCCCTTCATGTAAGAGGACAGGATTTTTCCCTTTATGTAAGAGGACAGGACTTTTCCCTTCATACAAGAGGACCAGGATTTTTCCCTTCATGCAAGAGGACCAGGACTTTTCCCTTCATACAAGAGGACCAGGATTTTTCCCTTTATGTAAGAGGACCAGGACTTTTCCCTTCATGCAAGAGGACCAGGACTTTTCCCTTTATGTAAGAGGACCAGGACTTTTCCCTTCATGCAAGAGGACCAGGACTTTTCCCTTCATACAAGAGGACCAGGACTTTTCCCTTTATGTAAGAGGACCAGGACTTTTCGCTTCATGCAAGAGGACCAGGACTTTTCCCTTTGATTGGTGGAGGAAAGGGACTTTTTTCCTTCATATCCGGAGAACCAGAATATCAACCCTTCAGTGCGGAAGACGCAGGACATATCTCTTTCACCGCAGTAGGACCAGGACTTTTCCCCTTCGTTTCTGGAAGACCGTGGGGTGGTGTTTGTTCATGGGCATCAAAGCATTTTGTAAGTACACAATGTTTCAATATGTATCAATACTTTATGTACAAATGTCCTGTACGACTTCCAGCGAGAGGCAATATCCTCAACACACAGTGATTATTACTATCATTGTTGCTATGATGATCATCATCATTACTGTTTAAGTTGTCGTCTTCATCATCATCATCATCATCATCATCATCATCATCATCATCATCATCATCATCATCACCATCAACATCATCATCATCATGTCACCATCGTCACTATCTTCATCATTATCATTATCATCATCGTCGTTATCTCATCGTGATTTATTACCGTCATTATCATTATCTTTTGTTCTGTGATTGCTATAGTTATCATCTTCATCATTGTCATCATCGTCATCATAATCGTAGTCGTCGTCGACTGAAAGTTTTAACCCTGAATGTCCGTGACTGCTGCTTTCACAACTTTCTGCAGTACGGTGGGCCTCTCTCCAATTCATGAAACGAGACCCCCGTTTACCTGTTCATTTGAAAGGTAGTCGGTAACTGTATTTATGCAAGGCAGGCTAGATTCTTTCTTATTGCCTCTTCTGATGAATTCAAGACTCCTGTTAAATATAAGACAGTTTTTTTTGTCATGTAAATTCCATGAAAACGAAGACAACATGTTTCAGTCTTTTGGTTGGTTCTAGAACCGACATTTCTTTGTGGACCGTAATATCCGATTTCGTTTAAAAGGCACATTGTGGAATTGATATGTTCATAACATTCTTCCAGTGTATGTCTTTGCAGAGAACTGTCATGAATATAAGGAAGGGATAGGGTTAAAAAAAAAAAGCTTTCATCAGTTTTGAGAAATTCATAGAACAGTTTGATTAATGATTAACAAAGCAAGAATACCCATACAGCTGACCTCTCTACTAGAAGTTAAAGCCAAGTATGCAGTCACGATGACTGGTTTCAGAGGAATACGCATGGCCAAGCTGGACACAGGCCATGCTTTATTTTTCTCTTTCGTCGCACAGGATGATATTTTCATCATCCTTCACTTATTCTCAAAGAACAATGGTGAAATCAGTTCATGATCTGATGACTGCTTTATTTAACACTTTCATGTCAAATAATCATACAAAATGCCTGTCAATTTCTGCCAAGCGGGGGGCTTTGAAGCTGATTCTGAACTGTTCGTAACTAGACAGTTGAAAGTAATCAGAAAGTGGAATTTTGCCAGGTGACTTCTATCAAGTATAAATTCATCAGAAAGAGAGACAGGAAGGAATCACTCCAGCAGGCCTGCCTTCACTTTCTAGAAAGCAGCACTAGTGTCTGTCACTCCCATATCTTGATGAGAAGGTTACAAAGAGAGGCTCCCGCTCTGTAGAGTCCATTAGTTTCTCAATTTGACCAAGAAATACCACATCCGACAAACACGAACAACTTTTAGTGGAACTTGTTTGCTATTGACAAGTTTCCATTCTGAACGTTTCTAAGTTGTTGCTTTTTGTTGGTTGTTTGGTTGGGTTTTTTTTTTTTAGTTTGCTGTTGACAGAAAGAAAGGAACAGTTGACCGAATTTCATTTTTATAGCTAAGGTTGACCGATTAATAGCCAGCTATGACTGAGAACAAATAAGAAACGTCAAATGTGCATGTTAGGTAGGTGGAAATGGTTTCTATACTCAGAGGCATAAAAAACGCGAAAAAATAGAGACAGTGCACGATTGTTCACATTGTGAACAGGACGTAAGCAATGTCGTTGGCACGTGCAACATTAGCAGTACGTGGTGTCTATGCCGGTTGTAACCTCGTAACAGTGGGTGAATGTTGCCGGGTCAGCGTTTTTGGCACGAGGAGTGCATTTGCCATGTGGACTACCTACGCCACGTGCATCAATGTGAATTGCAACTCAATGTGGCCCCCATTGTGGGGCTATAAATTTCCAAACCCCAAAAAGTTCAAATCATCCCTTCCAGAGGCGCCAACATAATGCCGAGACTTTCTCGTCAAGATCGTTGCATAGCAATGGGGCAACTGCAGGCCGGGGTTCCAATGAGGCAGGTCGCTATCGCATTCGGAGTCCACATTTCCACCGTCTATCGCCTTCTGGACCGCTTTCAAGCAAGAAACACCACTGATGACAGACCGAGGAGCGGCAGACCGAGGGTCACCACAGCAGCCCAAGACCGCCATCTTCTTCGTCAGCATCGACGGGAGCCTTACCAAACCGCTGCCAACACAGCCAGGAACACCGTCGGCAACCATGGCAGGCCAATCAGCAACAGGACCGTGCGTCGCCGACTGAACACAGTTGGTCTCCAATGCAGGCGTCCAGCCCGGCGACCTATCCTGACACTCCAGCATCGCCAGAACCGTCTGCAGTGGGCACAGATCCACGTGCATTGGCGCCATCGGGACTGGGGCCGAGTCCTCTTCAGTGATGAAAGCCGGTTCTGCGTCGACCCAGGCGATGGCCGCATCCGGATCTGGAGAAGAGCGGGGGAACGCTTCACGGATGCCAACATCACCGAAAGGGACCCATGGGTGGTGAAAGCATCATGACTGGGGGGCTATCGGCATAAATCGCCGTATTGGG
>CM031603.1:84778846-84781346 GCA_018398815.1 Conus ventricosus
TGAAAAAGCACTGCCTAAAATCTCTATCCTTGAGTAATAATGTTTTGACCCTTGAGTCCACTCTCTCTCTCTCTCCTCTCTCCCTCTTCTCTCTCTCTCTCTCTCTCTCTCTCCTCTCTCTCTCTCTCTCTCTCTCTCCTCTCTCTCTCTCTCTCTCACTCTCTGTGATCTCCAATCTGTGTCAACACACACGCTCAACGTCACTGACCACTGCCCCTTCGTTTCCGCTTCTCACCCCCCAACCGTCTCCATTCAATCATATTTCCTCATTTCCTCTAGGATTCTATGCTGCTCATTTGCCTCAGTCCCTGGCTGGAAGTTGGTTGGGCAGCACAGGTCTGTAATGTGAGTTCTCCAACAACATGACACCATGGATATGGAGAGCTAATTGTCTATTGATTATCCTATTTTCTGGACTGTCGTTTTTTTGTCCTCTCGGCGACATTTCTATGACACTGTTTATTCCCACACGAGTGTCCTGTATCATCCCATTGCGGATGCAGCACAAATAAATGGCCGCCACAGGGAAAACAATATGAGGTCCTCGGTAGCAACCCATAACAGGAGACACTGCACTGCAGTGTGCCACTCATAGAGGTTCACTGGTGTTTTTTATGATTTGATTAAAGGGTGCGACGCTGGGACACCGCCAGATAAGTCCTGCTTATTCAACCTTTTTTTTTCCAAATCCATTCGACGCCCCATCTTGTGCCAAATCTGACAAAGCTAAGTGATTGCTCGTTCTTCATTTTCGTTGTCCTGAGTGTGTTGTTTGTCTTGCCTGAAGAGGACGTAAGGGGACGAAAGGGGACGAAAGGGGGCGTAAGGGGACGTAAGGGGACGAAAGGGGACGTAAGGGGACGTAAGGGGACAAAAGGGGACGTAAGGGGACGTAAGGGACAAAAGGGGACGTAAGGGACGTAAGGGACGTAAGGGGACGTAAGGGACGTAAGGGGACGAAAGGGGACGTAAGGGGACGTAAGGGGACGTAAGGGGACGTAAGGGGACGAAAGGGGACGTAAGGGGACGTAAGGGGACAAAAGGGGACGTAAGGGGACGTAAGGGGACGTAAGGGGACGTAAGGGGACGAAAGGGGACGTAAGGGGACGAAAGGGGACGTAAGGGGACGAAAGGGGACGAAAGGGGACGTAAGGGGACGAAAGGGGACGTAAGGGGACGAAAGGGGACGTAAGGGACGAAAGGCGTCGTGTTTTCTCTTGTGACTCGTTTTCCACTTTGTCTGGCGGAGTTATCATAAACACATAGTGAGACTTTTTTTCCTCCAGTTCCTGGGCCTGTACACAAGACACAACATATGACACATAGTGAGACTTTTTTTCCTCCAGTTCCTGGGCCTGTACACAAGACACGACAACATATGACACATAGTGAGAGTTTTTTTTTCCAGTTCCTGGGCCTGTACACAAGACACGACAACATATGACACATAGTGAGACTTTTTTTCCTCCAGTTTCTGGGCCTGTACACAAGACACGACAACATATGACACATAGTGAGACTTTTTTCCTCCAGTTCCTGGGCCTGTACACAAGACACGACAACATATGACACATAGTGAAACTTTTTCCTCCAGTTCCTGGGCCTGTACACAAGACACGACAACATATGACACATAGTGAGACTTTTTTTCCTCCAGTTCCTGGGCCCCGTACACAAGACACGACAACATATGACACATAGTGAGAAATTTTTTCCTCCAGTTCCTGGGCCTGTACACAAGACACGACAACATATGACACATAGTGAGACTTTTTTTCCTCCAGTTCCTGGGCCTGTACACAAGACACGACAACATATGACACATAGTGAGACTTTTTTCCTCCAGTTCCTGGGCCTGTACACAAGACACGACAACATATGACACATAGTGAGACTTTTTTCCTCCAGTTCCTGGGCCTGTACACAAGACACGACAACATATGACACATAGTGAGACTTTTTTTCCTCCAGTTCCTGGCCTGTACACAAGACACGACAACATATGACACATAGTGAGACTTTTTTTTCCTCCAGTTCCTGGCCTGTACACAAGACACGACAACATATGACACATAGTGAGACTTTTTTTCTTCCAGTTCCTGGGCCTGTACACAAGACACGACAACATATGACACATAGTGAGACTTTTTTCCCTCCAGTTCCTGGGCCTGTACACAAGACACGACAACATATGACACATAGTGAGACTTTTTTTCCCTCCAGTTCCTGGGCCTGTACACAAGACACGACAACATATGACACATAGTGAGACTTTTTTCCCTCCAGTTCCTGGGCCTGTACAGAAGACACGACAACATATGACACATAGTGAGACTTTTTTTCCTCCAGTTCCTGGGCCTGTACACAAGACACGACAACATATGACACATAGTGAGACTTTTTTCCCTCCAGTTCCTGGGCCTGTACACAAGACACGACAACATATGACACATAGTGAGACTTTTTTCCCTCCAGTTCCTGGGCCTGTACACAAGACACG
>CM031603.1:84789812-84799812 GCA_018398815.1 Conus ventricosus
GATCAATTGATTTACCCTTGGGACATTCCATGTCGTCCCTTTCGCCCCCAACCTCCTCACCACCCTCTCACGCCACCACCCTCACCACCCCCACTTTACAACCATGAGCTCTAACCCTCATCCACCTACTAACGGGGAGAAAGAGAAGAGAGAGAGAGAGAGAGAGAGAGAGAGAGAGAGAGAGAGAGAGAGAGAGGAGAGAAGAGAGACAGAGACAGAGACAAAGACTGAGACAAACCTCAGCTCAAACTGATTTAATGTTTAGGCACACGAAGCCCATAACATTTAGAGTTCACATGATAGTAATTACGTATGCACTAACATCTCTTCAGCTCACACAGGAGGAGAAAAAAAAATGGGTAAAGGAAAAGAAAAAGAATCACCAAACGAGACAAAAGAAAGTCATGCAATGAAAGCAAAGTGCATGAATAGGAAAATCATTAGAGAGGTGCGGAAAAAGTACAATACACATTGTGTTAAGACAGAGGTCTTCGGCCTATTTAAGTGTTATGGGGTAGAAATTGTGGTTGTGTCACCTTGTTAATACTTACCAATCGGGCACTGATCAGTGATCTTCTCAGTTTGAATGCATAAAAATAAACTTTACAAGTTAGATTATTACATCGTCGCATTCAGACTTAAGAATAGAAAGGGGGTTTTTGGGTTTTTTTTTTTAGATCTAGATTGACTCTAGTAAGCAATTTATGTCTGAGATCATCAAATGCAGGGCAGAAGAAAAGAAAATGCATTTCATCTTCAGGGGAATGTGCACATAATGGACACAATAGTAACGGACATCTGAAGTATACCTATATCTGTTGCTTTTCAATTATGTTACGCCAAGCCTAAATCGTATAAACATATTGCGGATATATCTTGAAATTATTAGATCAAAATACTTTTCTGGTCCTAAGCACTTTTGAAAGAGCTGTATAGATTGCATCGTGGTCATGTTTCAATTTTGTCTGACCATTGTTGCAAAAAGAAATCGATTTGTCTGTTTGAATTCACTTAGGAAAGCTTTAGGATTACCTACTCCTTGAGAAAACCATACATAGGCAAAACCAGATGTACAAAGAATATTTTATACATGGGTAAACCATGTGTTTTTCCAACTTTCATCGAGTGATCTCAACATGTGACATGCCATGTTTGCAAATTGTCATTCGGTAAAGTGCATAACCTTAACCAGAAGGTTATGCATCTCACTTTAGCTAGGAAAGTAAAGGATAGCGGTTCAATTCTCCATAGACACAGAAATTGGTCTATGTATGCTTACATAAAAAAAACCGCTTACATGCAAAAAGATGGACCTTTTCTATTTGATTGAATTCAAGAATACCCCAAATCTCAGCGGTGTATTACAACATAGGAACGACTATAGTATCGAACACTTTTTAAAAAAAAACACCTTTGGAGATGAACACCCAAGTCTCCACGTTGTTCTAGATATTTCGGCAACACACCTTCGAGCTTTGTAATTAAGTTTTCAGCGGCAATACTTAAACTCAAGCGAGTAGTAAATTCCAGACCTAGATATTTACAGGAGTTAACAGCTTCCTTTTTTTTTCGTCACCATAAACCACTGCTCATTTTTTGAAAGGTGGCCACCGTTTCGGAAAACAATGATTTTTGAACTTACAAAGTTTGCTGTCAAACCAAACATACCAGCAATGTGATGCAGGTTATTGAGTTGGTGCTGTAAAGCTTTAGGCGAAGATAATAGAAGAGCGATATCATCTGCAAACATTAATAAAAAAATAATCCGATAGCGCCAGGATTTAGCTGAATTCCATGAGTACCTCTGTCAATGACACAGACCGCTAACTCGTTTATCAGGAAGGAAAATACTGTAGGTGAAGCTAAACAACCTTGCTTCAATCCTTGGAAACACTCAAAATACTCCGTAAAACCTGCTGAGGAGCGTATACAGTCTGTACAGATTGATACATTGCTTTTAAGGCCTCTAACATTTTTCCTTTGACGCCTGTCTTTGCTATAACATTCCATAACACGTCTATTTTGACCGTGTCAAAGGCCTTTTTAAAATCGACGAAGGATACATACAGTGTTTTCTTTTGTACAAGATATCGTTGGACAATAGAAACAACGTAAATATATGATCAGTAGTTCTATAGTCTTTACGGAAACCTGCTTGACACTCAAGTATTACATGATTGTTTTCAGCTCAGTTAGTTAAACGCGAGTTTAGAATATGCGTATACAATTTACTGATGCAACTAAAGAGTTATTCCACAATAGTTCCCCGGGTTTTCAGGATCGCCTTTTTTTAAATAGTGGTATCATGATGCCCTTGCACCATTCCTTTGGACAGAGACACAGACGACAGACAGACAGACAGACAGTCAGACAGACAGACAGACCCGAAAGGCAGAGACAGAGAGAAATGATAACAAAATGAACTTTTTTCCTAATAGATCGTTAGAGAAAGAGAGAGAGAGAGAGAGAAGAGAGAGAGAGAGAGGAGAGAGGAGAGAGAGAGACAGACAGACAGACAGACAGACAGACAGACAGACAGCAGACCATACAGACTGACAGACAGACAGAAAGAGACAGAGAGAAATGATTTTTAAAAATCCACTTTTTTCTAATAGATCGTCAGAGAGAGAGCGACAGACAGACAGACAGGCAGACAGACAGACAGACAGCAGACACACACACAGACAGCAGACAGCAGACAGACAGGCAGACAGGCAGACAGACACCACCACGTTTTTTCCTGCCAGATCGTCCAAGCCCCATGGACGTGATCATAAATCAGCGTGTTATGTCCATGGCACCAGCAGACCACAATATGTAAATTTGTCACAAAATATGTAAATGACACGCTCTTTTCGATGTCGGGCGCTCTGTATAATATGCAAAACACAGGCATACACCGAGTCGACCTCACCGGGATCGAACCAGAAATCATGCATGCGCGTGCACGCAGTCACCCCCCCCCCCCCCCCCCCCACACACACACACACACACACACACACACGACCCTTCATAAGGACAGGGACTTCACTTCAAAACATGCGTAATGAGGCTGGGTTTTCTCTCGTTCTGAATGTTAGTGTACAACTAGAAAACCGCTGCAATTTTTTTTTTGTGTGTGGTGTGTGTGTGATGCTTGCTGTCTCTTCCAGTCATCGAGCTACACAAGAAAAATGTCCTGCAACTTCAGCAAACAAACAAATACAGAAAGAAAGAAGTAGATGGTAATGAAAATTACCAAAGTGAAACATTACCACGTGAAAATTAAATCAATAAAGTGATTGATTAATTAACAAACGCATTAACAAATACTTCAATGAATACATGTTCTATAAGAGAGAGAGAGGAGAGAGAGAGAGAGAGAGAGAGAGGAGAGAGAGAAGGGATTTGCAGAAATGGAGTAAAGCGAATCACAGCTTAGCTCATATACAGCTAAAAAATGAACCACCACCAAAACCATAGTGCCCAGTTATTGTTTTTTCCAATTCGCTTACACACACCTTCAAATTGGGTAACTAACAGACGAGTAACTGACAGAACATGTGCTTGGCGATTGGACTAGGTGGACACCAGGGTAGGTGTGGGTGGGTGGGTGGGCGTGGACAATGGAGTGCTCAGTTCGGACAAAGAGCCAATCAAAGATGTGAACCGTATGTGAGTTACGTGCGTGTACGGATTTAAAAAAAAGCGATGTTAGGGCGATGGGAACTTACTGCCTAAACGATTTCAGACACGACGTTTTGTGAGGCTTTCAGGCTCCAAAAGCGCGGTGCTATTCTTTCTTTTTGTACTCCCAGTCTTATAGAACAGGGACTACTTTACAATGGGAACGAAGAAATGCTGTCTGGTGTGTCCGTGGTCAAAATGTGTTCCACTCGCTCCAGACAAAACTTCTCAGCCGATCTTTCTGAAAATTTGTAGGTATGTTCATTATGGGTCACGGATGATGCCAGATGTTTTATTCTACCAGAATAGCCGTTACTAACGGCTATAACGGCCCAAACGGTTTTTCTTCTTTATGGAATATCTCGATGACGAAATACATTATGACGCTGTTTGATTGTGACGGTTTTTTTTTTTTTAGATAACAAACTTCTTCACTGTTTTTAAATTTCTGTTTAGTTCATTATGACCACGGATGAATGCCAGCATGTATTTATTCGTACCTGAATAATCCCTTACTAGGGAGTAACTCCCAACGTTTTTTTTTCTTATGAATATTCTACCCATCAAACATTATATAACGCATCATGTTGTGAATTGTACGGTTTTTCTTAATAATAAATATATATATATTATATATTATGTATTATTTTTTAATATTCTATATTTAAATAGGTTTTGAACCCAGGGTCCATGCCTTAAATCATTTGGTGTATTTGTACTACATAATTCCTAACTTATACTACTATTATTTCATTAATGAAGTTTATTTCATTTATATAATTGATATATATAACATATATATTTATATTAGCAGTTTAAAATAGGGTTTTAAAATGAAGTGTAAAACCACCCTACAAAATTGTTTCGAGCCAAGTGCTCTCCTCAGGGTATGTATAATCTGGGCACGCCACCAGTGTTATATAGTTTAGTGTGTGGGCGTGTGAGCTCTGCGCGTGTGGCACGTGGCCTGTAAATTTTTTTTCTCTTTTTTTGGGGCGCGTTCAGGGGGACGTGCCAGGGAATGGTGCATTGACAAAGATTTCCATTTGTGGCATGCAATTATTAATCATTTCTGCTTTAGAGTTCAGGGATGCTAGATGGAGTTTACATAATATCAGCCACTTTTCTGTAGTACATAAGTTGCATTTTTTAGAAATGTTGTTGTATGGTGTTGCTCTTTTTATAATTTTCCATGATATGTTGTAATCTATTTTCTTATCTTTAAGCTTCCAAATATATTTACTAGTTCTGTTTGGTTTTTATATTTTCCATTTTTGAAGGACTGTTTATGGTTTGCATATCTGGTTTTAAAATGGTTTGCCGTGATCCCTATGTATGTTTCTTCAGCACTGTCTGTTGTTACCGTAGCTTGGTACACAATGTTGCTGTAGAGACATTTGTTATTCAGAGGGCACTGGTCTTTTTTTGTGCAATTACAAGATATCCTTTCGTCACCCTCTTTGGTTGTATTGTTTTTGGTTTTATTGGAAGAATCAATTATGTTTTTAAGGTTGAGCATACACGAGTACGATAGCTTGATGGTGTTTTTATTGAATATTTTAGATAGTACATGTTCTTTTGGGAATGATGTTTTAAGTATTCTGAGGAATTCTTTTCCTACGTTGGTTTTTGTTCTTCCATCATAGGAGGGTTATACCATATAATTTTTCTTTTCCTGTTTTTCATATTGCTGTTCATGTTATTATCTGGGTTATATTGTATATATTGTAATTTGTAGTTGTAGCCACTTTTTTTCAGCGCCTCTTGGTATTCGGCTGCTGCACTGTTAAATTCTTTCTCATTGCATGACAGTTTAGATAATCTTTTGTTTATGCCATTAGGTATGGTTTTTAAAATGGAGGGTGGATGGTTACTTTTGATGTCTACGTAGACAGTGTGTCATTAGGTTTTTGTATGGTTTGTATGTGTGGTCCTTAAGGTTAATGTTATGTCTAAATAATTTACTATTTTTTGTTGGCTTCTACTGTGATTTTTAGGTTGTAGCTTTGAAAGATTTTACAAAGTTCTTTTTTCTTGTTTTCAATGATTTTTGGTTTATTGTTTAATGCGGCGAGGCCATCATCTCTGTATAAGCCAACCTGTTTACCAAGTACTTTCTGTATATGAGACAACATGAAAAGTCCAACTAATTCACAAGTTTCAGCTCCATCATAAGATCCCATCGTGACATCGAACGTGGAATTTCTGCTGGTTTTTTAAATGCAAGTTTCATTGTTGCTATGGAGAAGGGTTTTCTTAGTGTAGAAAATGATTTCCATCTCAGAATCTGTTATATTTGTATATTTGTTGGCGAATCTTAGTGCTTTAGTAAGTAATTCCTCATTGATAGAAGGATAGAAATCCACTATGTCAAAAGTAATGAACACTGTATTTTTCTGTTTGTTCAATTCTTTAAACCATTGGATAACTTCATAACTATTTTTCCAGAGATTGTATTCAGTGTTTCAAAGTTCTGTTTGTTTATACCTCTCTGTCCGTCGATCTATCGATCTGTCTGTTCACCTGTCCTTCACTCTATCCATCTGTCCATCTGTCTGTCTGTCTGTCTGTCTGTTTCTCTCTCTCTCTCTCTCTCTCTCTTCTCTCTCTCTCTCTCTCTCTCTCTCTCTCTCTCTCTCCTCTCTCTGCAACCTGCCAACCTACCTACCTACCTAGAGAGAGAGAGAGAGAGAGAGAGAGAGAGAGAGAGAGAGAGAGAGAGAGAGAGAGAGACGGAGAGAGAGAGAGAGAGAGAGAGAGAGAGAGAGAGAGAGAGAGAGAGAGAGGAGAGAGAGAGAGAGAGAAAGAGGGGAGGTGCACACACGGAAATGGTGCGAAAAGGCACCGCCCATAAAACCTGATGGCATTCACCCTTGTGAAAAGCAAACATAACCTAACCTTGCGCACACGGAAAGAACTATGCTTGATAGCATAGTAGTCAATAAAACTCAACTGGTGTTCACCTCCGGGACTACCGATCAAGACACTATAGTGGTTTGGGCTGGAAGACATCGCCAATTCGAACAGCCAAATCAATAATTGCTGTGCTTCCAGAATCTCTTCCCGGGAATATTGTTGTTGCCCCTCGACACAAAACGATGTCGTCAGCACAGTTTCTCCAGCTAGGAAAAAAAACAACAGATTCGTGCTTCTTGGTAGTGTGTAGGACAATGCCATGATGTTCTTGTTCTATTCCTGGGATTGAACTGCCTCAGATAAAGTTCCGGTATCCCATCGTTCGATGCTGAAATTGCCCCCCAACACAAGAGGATGCGGTCGTGTGATTATTCAAGGCTCAGTCTCTTTCCTTTCTTCTTGTGTAATTTTTTTCTAACTGCAGAAACTCCCATCAATGAAGATAATGTGGTGTCGATGTGTGTACGTGTGTACGATCGCCAGGTTTCTACGTAATAAACAGGCGCAGTAACGTGTTCCCTTCCCAAGAAAGAATTTGATTGGTTTAATACGACCTCCACAAAGGATACTGCACCAGCAGTTTTGTCCCTTGTTTCCCCCCCCCCCCCCCCCCCCCCCACCTCTTCCCTTCCTGCCCCGCCATTCCGCCCCAACCCAACCTCTTCGTCAGCCCCCCCCCCCCCCCCTTCCCCCCTTACTTCTCTTAACCTTTCCTTTCATCTTCCTTCCTTTCATTTTATTCTCCTATCCACCCACCCTACTCCACTTGGATACTTGGTCCTTCAAGATCCAATCCCAGTTCTTTCCCTTGGAACAGCTTCAAATCCTGACTCCGCTTCGCTTCGCCGTATTGTCAGATCAAATATGCGACCGTCTGTCACGAAGGTGGTTCGCTTCTGACCTGCCCAGTGTGCTAGTGAGTCTCCATGCTAAACCTGCAGACGTTCAGGCGAAAACGGTGGGTGTTTGTAATGGAAAGGAGAACAGGCACACAGACTGCATTTTTTTGTATTAGTATACTGCACACACACACACACACACACACACACACACACACACACACACACACACACACACACGCACACACACATGCGCGCGCAGACACACACACACACTCACACCACACACACACACACACACACACACACACACACACACACACACACATATATATATATATATGCACGCATGTACACACACACACACACACATATATGCACGCATGTACACACACACACAGCGCGCATATACGCACACGCACACACACTCGCGCGCGCGCACACACCCACACACACACACACACACACACACACACACACACACACACACACACATACACACACACGCGCGCGCGCTACCCACGCACGCACGCGCGCGCGCACACACACACACACACACACACATACACACACACACACACACACACACACACACACACACACACACACACACACACACATTCATAGACTTAAGTCGATTAAAGGAATGATGTCCCCGACAAAGACCAAGGTCATTCTCCAATATTAAGCATAATAATAATAATAATAATAATAATAATAATAATAATAATAGTGTTTTGCATGAGCTGCACTGACTGAAACTATCGCAATCATTTCAAAACCGCTTGCGAATGGAGTGAAGGTCACATTTTCTGTGGGATAATACAATCACCTCTGAAGGATACTTATCATTATCATCATCACCACACTACATCATCGTCATCATCATCATCATCATCATCATCACCATCATCACACTAATGAAGATACGCTCAACTCATGAATTCTTTAAGGATTTCAAGGTGTTTACGAAACGACTGGACCCAAACGACGGTCTACCAATCCCGATATTTTCAATTCTCACGCACGCACACACAAACACACACACACACACACACACACACACACACACACACACACACACACACACACACCCGCCCCCTTTCCTTCCTCCCTTTTTTGCCCTGCTCCCCACCTCACCCCCTCCCCAAGCCCCCTTCCCATCCCCATCCTGTTGTCACACACCCAGTCTTTCAACTCTTGCAGACAACAGAACACAAAATCAAGCTCAGAAGTGGGCCCAATTCGACACTATTCGAAAACATTAATCCTGCACCACGTCAACTAAACAAAGGATGGACAATACTGACATCTAGCAAAAAACAAAAAATGGTGAAAAGACTCTACATGTGAACTTACTCAAAAAAAGCTATGTCCAAGCTTCGTCAAAGATTTTGTACCAAACACTATCCTTAAAACAAAAACAATTTATGTGTTGCATGAATGTATTGAATGTTAAAATATACAACCATCCTTGACATGTCTTTAACCTGCACGATTTCACAGTCCGCATCCAGTCAACACGTACGTCGTTGCCTACTCCCCTTACCAATAGTAGAACATTTTCTTCTCGTTTCTAATCGCACCGGTGTCATCGGGGTTTTTTTTTTTTTCAGATGACGACCAACGCCTCTTCCTACGTCACAGTGACGCTGATCATGAACGGCTCCTCCGTCAACGGGTCCTCGGACCAACACCTGACCTTGACCCAGTTCTACGAGAAGTACGTGCCGGCGGCGCTGGCCATCGACCGCATGGTGACGCCCATCTTCTACTTCATCGGCATCCCCTGCAACCCCGTTGTGCGCCTTCATCTGGCTGGGCCGCCAGACCCGCGCAGCAACTCCTCGGCCATCTACCTGGGGGCGCTGTCCATCTCGCACTCCATCTTCCTCATACTGCACATCTTCATCGAGCTGAGCTACGCCTGGACATCAAGACCTTCGACGGCTACGTGACCTGCGAGCTGTTCTACACCGTGTACTACTACGCCCAGTATCTGGCCCCTCTGCTGGTGCTGGGCTTCACCGTGGAGCGCTACATCGCCATCTGCCACCCCTTCGTGAAGGAGAAGCACTGCACGGTGCGGCGCGCCGTGATGGTCGTCCTCGCCCTCCTGGCCTTCTGCCTCCTGCTCAGCTCCGTGCACGCCTACCTGTGGACCTACGACGAGCACTACATGGTGTGCAACCACCGCGAGCACCTGCAGCACACCAAGTTCCCGCTCTACTGGAACTGGATCACGGAGCTGACGGTGTTCGGGGTGGCCCCTTCGCCGCCCTCATCTTCAACGTCTTCGTCATCCGGGAGATCCGCAGCATCACCACGCGCGGGCCCGCCGTCCTGGCGCCGGCCGGATCCGGGGCCAGAACCAGGCCTCCACCATCACCCTCCTCTCCATCTCCTTCTATCTCATCTGCACCTGGCTGCCCGCCACGCTGGTCTACTCCCTGGAGCAGAACTTCCCGTGGGAGACAGCAGCGACGACCCCTCGGCCTCCGCGGTGTGGAAGCGTCACTTCACGTACATCACGGTGCGGAAGTGCGTGGAGGAGGTCACGCTGTCCAACTCGGCCTGCT
>CM031603.1:84804812-84814812 GCA_018398815.1 Conus ventricosus
GCTTGTCATTCATATCAAACAATCTGAACCAAAATTTCAAAGTTTTCATAAAACCATTGATAATGAGAGGGTGTCTGCCGAGCTCACCATAAACCATTTGGTTTGGTGTTCGTAGGGCCACGTTAAGGTATCTTTTGCAGGCAAATAAATGATTTTTTTCAGTAGGATCGTCCTTTACCAAGATACTCCATATCTCAGCAGTGTACGACAAAACAGGTTGAATCATGGTATCAAATATTTTTAAAAAGGTTTTTCTTGTCATTTGGTTGAGAGAGCTGTGAGCTTTTAGAACCTCAAACAAGGACTTTTTTACCTTTGACTGCAAGCTGCTTTACACTGTTGCACATATTCATTGACGTGGTAAATGTAAAGCCTAAATACACATAACTATTTACAACTTCAATGTTAGTACCATTGATGAACCATGCTTCATGCCTTCCTAGATACCCTCCCTTCCTGAAAACCACGACCTTGTTTTTGTCAATATTTACAGTTAGTCCGAGTTTGGTGCACATTTTACATACACAATCGAGCTGGCGCTGTAGGCCACTAGGCGAACATGACAATAATGCTAGGTCATCAGCAAACAGCAAAATGAAAAGTTCAACAAGGTCTGGTAGTAACTGGATTCCATGTTTGCCGAATCCGGTGACATGTTCTGCAAGCTCGTTAATAATTACAGCAAAAAGAGTTGGACTAAGGACACAACCTTGGCGCAAGCCTTGGGGACATTCAAAAGCTTCGGTGAGTTCATTTTGAACTTTAACACGTGCAGTCACCTTAAGATAAATTGACTTGACTGCGTTAAAAAATTTGAATGATACACCTGCCCTGTGTAATGACCCAAGCAGAGTGTCACGCTTAATTGTATCAAACGCTTTTTGGAGATCGATAAAGGCGACATAAAGCTTACCACCAGGTCTAGACAAGTACTTCTGCGTTAAAGCATACAACGTAAAACGTGATCTGAGGTTGAATAACCTCGTCTAAAACCTGCCTGCGTTTCTCCAATTTGTTCATTCGCTTCCAGCCAGTTGTAAAGTCTTTTATTGAGAATTGAGGTGTAGCACTTACCAAATAAGCTCAGACGCGATATTCCCCTATAATTGTCAGTGACACGGGGGTTGCCTTTTTTTAAAAATGGGGACTATTACAGCACTTGACCAAATTTCAGGGTACTGGCCTTTATAAAAAAAAATCGTTGAAATATTCAGTCAAAAAGTGGACAACATGGATTCCGCCGTTTTCAGCATTTCAGCAAGAATCTCATCTTGGCCACTTGACTTTCCGTTTTTCAACGACTTTATAGCTCTTTGTACCTCATCACTCGTGATTTTATCGTCTAGCGGGTCAAGCTGTACATTGGCATTTGTAGGTGGCAGATTAAAGTTGCTCGTTTGATCAGCCAGATTAGACTGGAACACATTCATGAAATGATTCTGCCATTCATATGTCGAGATGCTCTTTGGGGTGGTCTGCTTTCTTGACAGACCAGAGCACGCCTTTAACTCTTTCCAAAACATTTTAGGATTGTGCAAAGTATCTGAGAGGAACTGGGCTTTATCCGCCTTGAATCGTTTACATTTATGTTCCAAAAGTGATTTGTATTCTTTACGTGCCTCAACATATGTGTGCCTGTCACCTGGGTCACGCGTGCGCATAAATGATCGAAGTTTCAATCTGGTTTCCTTACGAGTATGAGAGCAACCTTTGTCAAACCATGTCTCATTAGTAAGGGGCCCGCCCAGTTTAACTTTCTTTTTCATACAAACACTGGAACTAGTCAAACAATCTACAAATACCTGAAGCGCCAAGTTTATATCAACATTAATCAACCTAACAGCTGTATTTAATTTAGCTTGTGTATCAACGCAAAGAAAGCATTTAAGGAACGTATCTGTTTCTTCCGCATTCCACACATACTTATCAACCCACTGAGCCCTGGGACAGTGATCACGTCTCGTGGTAAATGGCAATGTTACTTTAAGAACCAGGGACACAGGCAAGTGATCGGATTCTACACAGGCAGTTTCAACTGTCAATGAATCTAGAACATTCTCAATACATAAATCATTTGACAACACAAAATAGTCTATTGTACTTGATCCTGTTGTTGATACATAAGTGAAACTATCATCAAAGCGAAACTGGGTAGCACCATTAAGAACTGAACATTGTATGGCGTCACACATGCTGAGCAATTGCAAACCAAAGTGACTAAATTCCAAATCTTGCGAAGTTCTTTCCAGTAGTCATTTTCAACGCCACTCGCTGTCCAGTTTGTGCTAAGTTCACGGCTGTTGTCCTCACACCGTTCGGCATTAGAATCGCCACATAACAAAATACAGAAATCTGATTTTTTTTCTCTATCAGCACTGCTAAACAGTGTTCGATTAAATCAATACCAACGCCCATATCGGACTGAGCGCATACAGGTGAGTCCCGAGGAGGAATGTAAAAGAAAATGCACATAACTGGTTTTTCAGAAGTAAAATGGTTTGCTGACATTTCTAACGCAACAAAGTTGTCAAGGTTCACATTGATGCGTTTAAAATAATTAGTGGGACAGTTACGCACCAGACCCATCATTCCTCCACTTTTCCTACCTTGTCTACTAAGTTTCTTAGCCGGTGCTGAAAATAATACAAAATCTTTCATAACATTCATTTCAAAACTTTCACCTACAAAGGTTTCTGTTAAACATATTATGTCGTAAGTGTTTAGGAAACTGATAAAGTCATGATTGCCTACCTTATTTGCAATTCCCCCAACATTATAATTCAGTATCTTCAAAAGAGTAGGTGTACTAGCATGTGTAGGCCCGTGTGTACTTGCCAGTGTATGTGTTGGTGCATGTTTGTTGTCAACACCGGGCTGGCCATGGCGTCAGGCATCAAGGTCGCAGATGCCCGTGGAGAATCGAAACGTAGTTGTTGCTGTCTGTATTTGCCACGTGTGACTGCACCCTGGAGCGGACAGGATCCACCTCGTCACAGGAATCTGATGGATGACCTCTAATGCCGTGAAGCCTCTCCGTTTCGTCAAGGTGTCTGGTGCCACGGGGGTAGTCGGCTTGACAACCTCTGCACCGGCTGAGTGCAAGGTTATCAGTAACGGTGCCTCCGCCCGACTCCACATCCATGTGATGTGGTCAGCACACTGTTGCAGATGACGACTACCACCACTGCCGCCCCCGAGAGGCACTCGTGCAGTAGCAGCAGCTGTGCTGTTTGTAGCTGGCTGAAGAGCAGGAAAGTCGCCGCTATTGGTCATATCGGCGGTAGAGTTGTCATGGTCCGGTCGATGAGGTGGGGCTGAGTGCTGTTGTCCTCGGGGTCACGTTGAGAGGGGGCCAGGCTCCTCAGGTCGTCGTCCTGCAGTCCTGTGTTGCTGAGGTGCTCACGGATGAATTCTGCCTCCTTCTGCATGTCCCAGTCCCAGTTTCGGTTATACTTGTCATTGATTAAGGCTGCCAGACACGTCCCAATGCCCTGATTCTGCGATGTCCTCTTCGGCTTCAGCTTCAGAGTAGCAAGGTCTGGGGCGTGGCTGGGGATTAACAACCCCAGCAGCGACGATCTTGCCTCGTCTCAAGTAGCCACGTTGGTTGTTCTCCCACAAAGACTTCAGCTGCTCACGTTGTTGCGGCGTGTAGTCAGGACCAATCTTAACGCCATCTTTCTCCATCATTTTTCTGGCTTCTTTGTTCTTCATCAGCATCATCGTGTGGTTAAATCTTCGGAAGCTGACGACGACGGGTCTAGCGCGTGAACTGCTCGGTCTACCAACACGGTAAGCTTCGTCGACGTCGTCATTCTTGAAACAATTTGAGTCAAGATATTTGTTCATGGTCTGGACCACTGCAGAAAGCAGCGAGTCAGACGATTCCGTGCTTTCTTCTTTGATGCCGGTTATTTTAACGTTCTTACGCCGTTCGTTAGCCTGAAGCTGATCGATTTTCTGCTGAAGGATATGCACACGCTGTTCAGAGTCTTTCACCTTTCTGATCAAACAGTCAATATTTTTGCTGTTGCTCTTGACATATATGTTGAGTGTGGACAACGAGCTCTTGATAGTTGACATGTCTTGTGCTGTGGCGTGGTGTGAACAGACAGTTTGTTTCTTTAGCTCCTTCATTCCACTCACCACAGTCTGTATCTGCTGGGAGAGCTGATCCAGTTTCTGATCGAGATCCTGAGGCTCTGGATTCACTTCGATGTCCCCCGACTGCAGCAGTAGCAGGCCCATTGTCAGGAACATCAGCACCATGTCAGTGGGGCGGACAGAAACGGGAATCTTCAGAGATGAACGACGTAACGTGTTTGCTCTCTTGGCCCGTTTCGCAATAAAAACCGATGAACATAGGTAAGAAAATGCCAATGGCAGATCGATGTTGCTCAGCGCTAACCGGCATATTATAAAATACAAGAAAAACTTTATAGGAAGTGGAGAAATAAGAATTTACTTCAGGATGTATGAAAAGGAATCTTGTCTTCAGCGAAAGTTTTTCTAAGTCCAGAGAGAGAGAGAGAGAGAGAGAGAGAGAGGAGAGAGAGAGGAGAGAGAGAGAGAGAGAGAGAGAGAGAGAAGACAAGACAAGACAAGTCTTTTATTCGTATAGGCCATAGCCCCTTAGAAGGGGGATGTACACAAAGCAACTTTACACGACACATTTCCAGTAGATGATGTAAACAACTTTAAGCTAACATAGAGTTACGCTGTTTAAAACCTCTGTACAAATAAACAGCAAACTGTTTCACTATTTTATCATTTGTCGATGCCATTAACAAGATTAATTTAAACAAGGATGGATGTCTAAAGTATTTAGGAGGGATATACTGTTGTCTTAAATCACTTAATTCTGGACATGAAAGAACAAAATGAACTTCATTCTCCTGCGATTCGTGACACAATGGACAAAAAATCATACGATCAACTACAACTCTATATCGTTGAGAATGTGCAAAGATATCTGAAATACCCAATCTAAACTTTGTCACAGCATGTCTCAAATGTTTATTAATAGCCATTGACAAATAGGTAGGAATGCAATGCATAGGATTTAACATTCTGTAAATAGAAAACCTAGGGCTGTCTTCAACATGCGAGTTCCACCTCTGCCAACTACAATCAATCAATCTTTGCCGAAACACACGAACAAAACCATTTACATCACCAACACCCTGATTTTCCCACACAAAACCAAATCCGAATTCATACAATTTTAGTCTTAAATTAGAGGTCCAGTTTTTCTTTCCCCTGTTATCTAACTCTACAAGCATAGTGTAGGCTTTGTATGGCAATCTGTGTTGTTCCATTTGTGTTATTCTTAGCCAGTAACGAATACACTTTACCACTGAAATTAAATGTATAGGGTATCTATTGGTCTCTCCATATACCAGATCATTCGGTGTTTTCAATGAAACACCAATAAATTTCTTAAGAGCATACAGGTGGATTTTCTCAATGTGCATAGCAGCAGAATCAAAACCCCATATTTCAGCACCATATTGTAGCATCGGTTGAATTTGAGCATCAAATAATTTCAAAAATAAAGGGGGTTTGTGAGCTGCTGTCTTCGCGAGAAGTCACTTTGTTATCCTGTCTGGTAAATAAGAAGAACTGCGTTGGCTACAGATCGTTCCATGCTTGGAAGTTTGGCAGCAAGTTTCATGAAGAGCCATGCCATCGGCTGCACTGCATTTTAGATCAGTGTGTGGCTGTTTTCATGCGATCTATCAGGCCTTCATGTTTGAACGTGCAAGGCAGAAGAGGGCCCTCTACTGCGCCATGTTGACACTGAAAGGAAGAAAAGACGGTGTCATAGTAGGATTGCTCCTCTCTTATTTGTACTGGGGTAGTTTTCTCCTTCGCTGTGGAGACGTGGAAAGCAATCCGGGACCCAACCCTTCTCAGACCAAAGACAGCAAGGAAAGCATGAGGCAATCCCGACTGACCAGCACAAGATCAACAAGCAGCAGAGTCAGTCTAGACAGGACGGACAACCCTTCAAGCAGTACTTCCGGGTGGAACAGCAAGTCAGCCTACCCTGTCTGACGTGATAGGAATGCTGAGCTCCTTGGATACGAAGCTGGACAGTAGGATTGGAGAAGTGAAAGAAGAGATCCGCATCCTCCATGAAGACTACGTGGCCATGAGGGATGAGCTGAGGGGGCTGAGGGAGGAGGTCGTCACGCTCCGTCAACAGAACGAAGACCTGCAGAGAAGGAACGATGATCTCGGCAAGAAGATTGAAGATCTGGAGAGGAAGACGGACGACCTGGAGGGGCGGTCCAAGAGGAACAACCTGGTGTTCTATGGATTACCAAGGAAGGACAACGAGACAACCGCTGAGTGTGAAGGTATTGTAAATGAACTTCTCACTGACAGGTTGGAGCTGTCTCGTGACATAGAATTCGACAGGGTCCACCGAATAAACTCAAAGTCCGACTCCCCCGTGATTGCTAGATGCGTCTTTTATAAGCAGAAATTAGATGTGCTTAAAGCTAAAGGAAAGCTACGGGGAAGTCGGATTTTCATTAGTGAGGACTTTTCTAGTCGAGTGAGAGAAGTAAGGAGGAGGTTGACACCGCATCTAAAGAGAGCTCGTGGTGAGGGTAAACGGGCTACCATGGTATTTGACCACCTCCTGATAGACGGAAAGAAGTACTCTGTCGATTCTGGTGACCGGCTGGTAGAAATGAGATAGGACGTTGGCCGGCCCAGAGATACTCATGGTCATTCAGTGGAGGGAACAAACTTTCAGTGTGCACCGGTTTTGCTGTCACAGTGTAGCGGGTTTAGCAGTGAACTTGCACGTGCTGATCAAGAGACGGGTGAACGGGTGTGTTGTGCCAGCGGTACAGCCAGCGTAGAATGTGAAGATGTGCATGTTGACACTGAGCATGTGTTGAATGACTCGGCTTCAGACACCGTGTGTGACGCATTACATGACAGCGGGGGTGGGGTCTCTCCCGTGTTCACTGAAAGTCTTGACCCAGATCGCTCTGTTGTATATAATAATTCTAAACGTTTGTCTTTTCTTCACTGGAATGTAAATGGTTTACTTTCTAAATTACATGATAAAGAATTTGTATCGTTTGTTTGTTCCTTCGATTTTATTTGTTTTGTTGAAACATTTTTGGAAGAGTTTCATTCGTCAATATTTATGGGATATAAGAAATTCTGTAAGCCTGCCATAAAACTTACAACCCGTGGAAGGCGCTCTGGTGGACTCGTTTGTCTTGTGAGGCACGAACTCTGTTCATTTGTTGAATTATTTGATATTCAATCGGATTCTTGTTTTGCTTTTGTGATTGATAAATCTCTGATGTGCTTGAACAAAAATATTTTGTACATCTGCGCTTACATACCTCCGGCAGACTCACCTTATTATACATATGCTGGCAATGACAATGGAATAAGTATGCTTGAAGAGTTTGTGAGTGATTGTTTACTTTCTGTTGATGATGCTTATGTGTTATTAAGTGGAGATTTTAACAGCAGGACTTCAAATATTTCACATGATTTGGAAGACGATGGGTTGCCTTTTGGCCATAAGCATTTAAGTAATCCTGTATGTACGAACAGGAAGTCCGAAGATACTGTGCTGAACAACTACGGTAAGATGTTGATTAATATGTGCACTGCTTTGAATTTGAATATTGTGAATGGTATGTGTCAGGGCGATTTCGACAATCGCTACACATACATTTCTGAGAGAGGCAATAGCGTCAATGATTATTTTATAATGTCACGTGATTTGTTTGCAAAATTTGTTAATAATTGTGAACTGCATGTGTTAGAAAGAGTTGAATCTGACCATATGCCTGTAATGATGAAATTCAGTTTTTCTAATGAAAACATAAATAATGCGAAAATGAATATTGGTAGATGTTTAATGGAGAAGTATGTATGGAATGATACTTATGCCAGTACTTTCAGTGATGCAATGTGCTCTCCTGAAATTCAGGAGAGAATAGAAATGGCAATTACAAAAATTGGTGTTGATGTTAACGAATCTTTGAATATATTTAACAGTTGCCTAAAAGATGCAGCTGAATGTATGAAAAAACAGTTTAACATAAATGCAAAACAAAGTTGTGATGACTGGTATGACGTAGAGTGTCGTAACGGTAAAAGAAAGGCCCGAAACCATTTAAATAAATATCGTCGCACTTTATTACCCCCTGATCATTTTTCTTACTGTGCAGCCAGGCGTGAATACAAGAATCTGTTGAAACACAAACGTAAACAGTTTAACAGTAATTTAGTAGAACAGTTGGTTTCTTCTGTGAATGACCAAAGGGAGTTTTGGAACTCAATGCGTAAAATCAACAATAAAGGAAAACAACCGTCTAATAACATTGGTTTGGAAGACTGGTTTCAACATTTTCAGAAATTGCTTGAAAAAGACGTTGACACAGATGATGTTACAGATGAGGAAGGCAGTGGAAATGTGCAACATGATTCCAGTGATGATAGTAATTCCAGTAACGATTATTTCAATCGTCCAATTTCAAGGAGATAATTATGATGGCCTTAAGAAAACTGAAAAGTCGTAAAGCTAGTGGCCCTGATAGTATTATTGGTGAAATGGTGAAAAATGCATGTAAGTCTAATTTGATATTGGATTTTGTTACAAAGTATTTCAATTCTGTATTTGACAGGGGTGTTTTTCCTGTGCTGTGGACAGAATCAATAGAGAGAGAGAGAGAGAGAGAGAGAGAGAGAGAGAGAGAGAGAGAGAGAGGAGAGAGAGAGAGAGATTTTCTTCCTTTTCTCTATTTTTCCCTTCTTTCATATGTATGACTGTGTCTCCACCTTCGTTCTTACAGTTGTCAGCATCTGCTGTGAGTACGAGCAAATCCCCAGAAGTCATCTGGAACAGACACACAGGCTGCACACCACATATTTATGGACTAAGGCCTTCCTAAAGGAGTGGAATATTTATAGACAGGCGTAATCATATCATTCTGTGATGGGCTTTTTTTTTTCTTTTTTTTTTTTGTTTGTGTGAAAGTTGATTTGCCTTCTTTTCTTTCATATGCTCACCATCAAGGTGCACGCCAAGCAGACAGATTAAACTGAAAGCAGACAGATTACAATGAAAGCAGACAGATTACAATGAAATAGACAGATTAACATGAAAGCAGATAGATTCAAATGAAAGCAGACAGATTACAATGAAAGCAGACAGAATAAATGAAAGCAGACAGATTGAAATGAAAGCAGACAGATTGAAATGAAAGCAAACAGACTGAAATGAAAGCAGACAGATTAAATGAAACCAGACATATTAAAATCTCTCTCTCTCTCTCTCTCTCTCTCCTCTCTCTCTCTCTCTCTCTCTCTCTCTCTTTCTTTCTCTCTGCTCCCCCCCCCCTCTCTCAATCTTTCTCTCAATCTCCCTCCCTCTCTCTCCCCTCTCCCTCTCTCTCTCTCTCTCTCTCTCCTCTCTCTCTCTCTCTCTCTCTCTCTGCCCATGAGTCATGAACCTTACGTCTCCTCCAAGATGGGCCGTAAACAAGGGATTGTGTTGACGTATGTGAAGCAGCCATCAACACGGGAATGGCCGCTATCAGCCCCCCACAACGGCTGCCCACGTCGGCAATCCGCACAGCCCCGGGACACACTATCAATACGCCAGAGACAGAGAGGAACACACAAACACATCGACACAGACACAGACAGACAGGCAGACAGACAGGCAGACAGGCACACACACACACACACACACACACACACACACACACACACACACACACACACATACACACGCGCGCGTACTCACGCACGCACGCATACACACACACGCACACACACGCACACAAACACACACACACACACGGCCCCGCGCGCGCGCACACACACACACGCACGCACGCACGCGCGCGCGCACTCACTCACACACACACACACACACACACACACACACACACACACACCACACACACACATACGCGCGCGCGCGCACACACACACACTCGCACAATAGGAG
>CM031603.1:84817312-84821636 GCA_018398815.1 Conus ventricosus
TATACAAGATAAAGAACAAGACACGAAGGAAAGAGAGACAGAAGAGAGACGACGAGAGAGACGACGAGACGAGACGAGACGAGAAGAAGAAGAGAGAAGAAGAAAAGAAGAAGAGAAAAGAAGAAAATGATCGACAACGCGTACGACGCGACGACGATTGAAGAGAAGAAGAAGAATGAAGAAAATAAGAAGAAGAAAGAAAGAAGAAGAAAAGAAGAAGAACGGGAGAAGAAGAATGAACGAAGAAGAAGAAGAACGAGAAGAGAGAGAAGAAGAAAAGAAGAAGGAAGAAGAAACGAAGAGAAGACGAGAGAGAAGAAGAGGAAGGAGGAGGAAAACACAAACGCGACAAAAAGAACAAAGAAGCAGCAACAACGAAGGAGAACAGGAAAAAAGGGACGATGAGTCAACAACGAAGAAGAGAAAGAAGAAAGAGGAAGAGAGAAGAAGAAAGAAGAAGAAAAGAAGAAGAAGAAAAGAAGAAGAAGAAGAAAAGGAAGAAGAGAAGAAGAAGAAGAAGAAGAAGAAGAGAAGAAGAAGAAGAAGGAAGAAAGAAGAAGAAAAAGAAGAGGAAGAAGAAGAAGAGAAGAAGAGAGAGAAGAGAAGGGAAGAAGCACAGCAGAAGAAGAAGGAAAAAGAGAAGAAGAAGAAGAAAGAAACAGGAGAAAAGGAGGAGGAGGGGAGAGGAAGAAACCGAGCGGGCAGCAGAAATAAAACATCATCAACAACGATGACAACAGAAAAAGGACAAGAATATGTCTAACAACAAAACAATGAACAGAAGAAGAGACAGAGAGTGAAGCAGTATAGCAGTAAACATCACATCATCATGATCATAAGCACTCATCAGCATGACATATCAGAACAGTAGCAGTGGAGCAGATCACAGTACCAGTATTAGCATCAGTCATCATCAGATCAGCAGCATCATCATCATCAGAGATAGCAAGTAGCAGTGGTAGCAGATCAGCAGACCACATCATCAATCAACAATCATATATCTTCATCATCATCATCAACCACATCATCAGAAGCAGTGGAGCAGGTATCAGCAGTACCCATCATCATCATCATCATCAGCATCGTAGCAGTGTGCATTCATCATCATCATCATCATACATGTGCATATCACATATCATCATCATCATAGCAGTGGTAGCAGTATCAGCAGTACATCATCATCATCATCATCATCATCATCATCATCATCATCAGTAGCAGTGGTAGCAGTATCACAGTAATCATCATCATCAGTACATGGTACATGCATCATCCATCATCATCATAGCAGTGGTAGCAATCAGTATCAGCATGTACTATCATCCATCATCATCATCATCATGTAGCATATCATCATCATCTCATCATCAGTAGCAGTGGTACAGTCATCATCATCATCATCAGTAGCAGTGGTAGCAGTATCAGCAGTATCATCATCATCATCAGTAGCAGTGGTAGCAGTATCAGCAGTATCATCATCATCATCATAGCAGTGGTAGCAGTATCAGCATCATCATCATCATCATAGCATCATCACATATCATCATCATCCAGTAGCAGTGTAGCAGTATCATCATCAATCATCATATCATCATCAGTAGCAGTGGTAGCAGTATCGCAGTATCATCTAGCATAGCATTCATCATCATCAGTAGCAGTGGTAGCAGTATCATCATCATCACATACATGTAGCAGTATCATCATCATCATCAGTAGCAGTGGTAGCAGTATCATCCATCATCATCATCAGTAGGTGGTAGCAGTATCATCATCATCACATCATCATCATCATCAACATCATCATTCATCATCATCATATTCAGTAGCAGTGGTAGCAGTATCATCATCATCATCATCATCATCATCAGTAGCAGTGGTAGCAGTATCATCATCATCATCATAGCAGTGGTAGCAGTATCATCATATCATCATCATCATCATCATCAGTAGGTGTAGCAGTATCATCATCATCATCATCATCATCATCATCATCATCATCATCATCATCATCATCATCAGTAGCAGTGGTAGCAGTATCATCATCATCCATCATCATCATCATCATTTAGCAGTGGTAGCAGTATCATCATCATCATCAGTAGCAGTGGTAGCAGTATCATCATCATCATCATCAGTAGCAGTGGTAGCAGTATCATCATCATCATCATCATTATCATCATCATCATCATCATCATCATCATCATCACATCAGTAGGTGTGGTAGCAGTATCATCATCATCATCATCATCATCATCATCATCATCATCTCATCATCACATCAGTAGCAGTGGTAGCAGTATCATCATCATCATCATCATCATCATCATCAGTAGCAGTGGTAGCAGTATCATCATCATCATCAGTAGCAGTGGTAGCAGTATCATCATCATCATCATCAGTAGCAGTGGTAGCAGCAGTAATAGTATAGAGAAGAGAAAAACTGTGGTGAAAGGGGCTAAGAACACGGACAACACAGACACAAAGATAAGGTAATGTTGCTTATAGCCCAGCCGACCGCAAAGGGCCATATCAGGGCTGTCACCACGTTAAAATCAACTCACAAGTCAGTCATTCACACAATTCTTTAAAATAATTTAAAAAAAACACACACACACACATCCGAAAATTCGTTAAAAATCTTCCACCGTAAAATCTCAGATCCGATGAAAAATGTTAATCTCTTTCAAGAACTCAAAGATCGCGTCAGGCGGAACATCTCTGAACAAGGTTTTCATGGAATCTGCTGTGAAAATGTTTGTGTCTCACATCGTGCAAGTCCCAACACTCTAAAAGAAATGTTTCACTGTGAGTGGCGCATGACATGGAATGCACCACGATCGAGCTTCTTCACTCTTTAAAAGGTATGAATGGGTAAAATAGGAATGGCCGGTGTGCAGCCGGCACAGAACTGTTTCTTCTTTACGACCACCAGACGAAGATGAGAGGAACTCCTTTAGGTTTGGACGGATCTGAAAGAGTTTGTTATCCGTCTGTGTATTCCAATCCTCCTGCCAGAGGTCTCTGACATAATCGTTAATTTTGGGTTTCAGATCTGAGCAGGGATAGACATGTTTGACAGTTTCTCTGTTGTGGCATTCTTGGCCAAACGATCAACCATTTCATTCCCTCCGATGCCAACACGACCAGAACCCAAGCAGAATAATGTTGTAACCATCCGCTTCCAACTTGGTCAAAAGTTCAAAAAAGTGTCAAAGTTCTGGATGCTGAAGGTTGCGGCCAGCTATGGCCTCACACGCTGACAGTGAATCTGACAGAACCAGAAAGTCCCTCTTCTTAGATTGTGAGATTATCTTCAATGCCAGAACCAGAGCTGTAAGTTCAGCAGAAAAGACAGAAGCATCTGGAGGTATATGTTCTAACAGTATTTGAGAGGGAGCACCAGGGCAATAGGCTGCACAGGCCACTCCATCTTCAGACTTGGAACCGTCAGTGAAAATTTTCTGATAGGATGGGAATTTTGAACAGAGGTCAGCATACAGTGAGCCAGAGAGCTGGTAGACTCTTTGCGAAAAGCTGCAAGATCAAAACGAATCTCTGGTGTGAAACACAGACACAAAAACAAACAACAACAAACAAACAAATAGAACACGGAGGAAGAAGAATGGAGGAGGATACGAAGGGACGACGACGGCAACAGCAACGACGACGACGACGACGAAGACGAAAAGAAAAAGGAGTCCTGATCCTACAAAGACAAAATCATGCACACACCATTATTGCTTCTTCTTTTTTTATAATTGCGTTTTCAAGCTTGTTTTTAATTAGTGAGAGAATCCGAGTGGAGACCAGGAGATCATTTATTCCATGCTTTAAAAAAAAAAAAAAAGAAAAAAAAAAAGATTGGAAACCCTTTAATAGTTTCACACGAGAAGTCGCACGAGTGTCACAGGAAAGAAGGAGCTGACGAGAAACGCGGATGTGACGTCATTCATACGCAGTCGTGCGTCAAAACATAGATGACAGCAAGGGTGAAAAATTCGGAGGGCTTAATCCGTTCATGTCATTTAACCCTTTTTCATCGCAGGCCTACCACCGTCAGAGCGTCCGTCACAATCGGCGCTTGTCGCGACAGCATCTTGTAATTCATTCTTTTTTTCAATTGTGTATTTTCTTTTTAGGTTTCCTCTCGTTTTTGTATAACACACGGAATAAATTTGAGCTGTATCACATCTTACAAATTGTACAAATGTTAACAATCGGTCCGCGGAGCAAAAAAAACACCCCAAAACCACAAGCTTTGTAAATCTATCTACCCACATCTGATCTGCGGCAAAGCTAGTTTTCAGCTGCAAAAAGGTGAGGA
>CM031603.1:84829236-84834236 GCA_018398815.1 Conus ventricosus
TAGAAAACTCTGGGACTAGAGAGAAGGTCCTCCCCCTCTTGTTCTTCCAGCATTGGCCCCATCTCTGAGAAAACTCGGGGACTAGCATTCAACGCTGCAGGAGGGGCAAGGAACCGAAGAAAAAAGAGGAAAGTAAGGAGAGCAAAAGAATGGTATATGCAAACCCAGCCACCTGTCAACACCCCCTCTGCCCAAAGAGACATCCGTCAAAGTGAAACCGAGAAACCCTTCAAAGGGTTTGTCACGCCCCCCCAAAGCTGTCCGTTCAACCACTCCCTCTTTGCACTGATATTACGGACAACAAAATATATAAAAATAAAAAAATTTGACGCTCCCTTCAGCATTTTAGTGAACAAGGGTACCCAAACCTACTTCATATTCTCTTATAAACCGCATTTTGGGCTTTTCTACCCCTTTCTTCTGTGTTATCTTTTACATAGATTTTGGAAAATGTAAACAGATGAGTTTTCTCGCGGCTGGGAGAAAAAACCAGAAAAAAGGACACAGTTAAGTTGCCTTAAAATTAACTACGTTTGAGAACGGTGAAAGTTTTTTCCCATTTATATGCATACTTGAACATTCGAAATAAGAATAACTCAAACCTTGTGAAATAACGAGTAAGCTTTTAGTTTTGTTGTTTGATGATGCTGCTTTTGTTGTTTTTGAAGGTGTTTTAAATTCTGAATGTGGGATATTTAGCTTTGTTTAATTATTTTGCTGTGGATTTACTGTGTAGGTTATTTGCTTTTTGCTTTGCATCCCAAGTCATCAAGGCTGTAAACTAATGACATTTTAAAAAATGTGTTCTTGTTCTATTTTCTCTCTTACTCTGTGTGTATGTATGTGGGGTGCGCCAATGTATGCGGTGTGTGTGTGTGTGTGTGTGTGTGTGTGTGTGGTGTGGTGGGGTGTGTGTGTGTGTGTGTGTGTGTGCATATGCATGCGTGTGTGTGATCTGTGGATTTGTGTGAGCATGTTCCTGCATGCATGCACGTGCACAGTGTGTCTATGTAAAACCACTTGTCAGGGTCGCAGGACCAAACCTACCTCAACATGTGTGACAAAGGCTGGTTCCCCACAGTTTTCCCCGAACGGCCGACCCCAGGATATGTCCAGAACAAGACCAGCGAACCCCCCTCAAAAACAAAAGTGAAAGTGGGGCACCAACTCGTCAGTTTGCAAGCAGCAGTCCCTTTCCCCCAAAGCTCCCAGATTTCACGATTGGAAGTTTAGGAAATCTGGGAAGTTTTTTCTCAGATATCACGGTAAATCTGGGAACGACGATCCCAGATATCACGGTTTCCCAGATATATACGACACCGGGACCCACTGCTCGCCTTCTGCGCCCAGTGCACGTAAGTTTCGTAACGTTTATCCATCCCCCCCACTCCCCCTCCCCCTCCGCCTTCCCCCGTCCCCTAGTCCCTTTCACCCTCCACTCGCTCCCCCCCCCCCCCCCCCCCCCCCCCCCCCCCCCCGTATCGCCTTTCCCCGTCTAAACCGAAAACGCCCGAGAAAGTTCACCCACCCAAAAAGGGCCTTGCTTGACCGAAGAAAAAAACCACCGCGCCGGGTTTTAGTCTCCGGGAAAACGCGCGGATGTTTTACTAATGCACGCTCCAGTGGGACTGTAGGCCCTCTGATTCACTCTCGTTCGAAAACCTTTTCATACAAACTAGATTAAAACTGCGCCTGTCTTCAAGCGTCAAAGAAGGAAACTAACGAACAAAGCCGACCGAACTTTACCGTGGCACAAGGATTGAAAATGCATCGTCGTCCGGTAGCCGCGTTATCTGTCTTGTGCGTACAGCGAGGCTGAATTCTTAGCATTAGACGAAGAAAGAAAGCTGTATCGGCTGATTACGTTTTGATAAGAAACGCAGCGGTCCAGTTTCATGATTTTTTTTTTTTTTAAAGGAAGATAGCAGCACACTATATCAGATATTGCTTTTCCAGAAAAGAGCAAAATCAATATCCGCAGAAATCACTTTGGTACCATACATTTCCGAATTAATGAAAGACAATGGAGTTACTTTTTAAAAGGATTCTATATCTGAAAGGCCTTTGCTCGCCGACACCCGAATGGAAATGTCAAAGAGCTCCTTTTGGTATTGGCCATACTTCTTTTCTAATGGAAGTTTTAGCATTTTACAGCTATGTTAACGTTAAATTCTACATTCGAGGAAAACTTCAAAATTACATTAAAGTACAACACACGAAGCAGTCACATAGGAATGAGTGTGGGACTGCATTCCTGATAGTGAACTACACGAAACAAACAATCAAGCAAACAAAACACAGAGGGAGAGGCTTCTATCGATGACGAATGTCTTGCTGGTATTCGGCTCAGTATCCACATTGAAGAGTAAGACTTGTCTTGTTTTATCTCGCTTTGTTTTTCAAGTTGAATCAAAATTTTAAAAAAACCCTCCCTCTCTCCCCTCTCTCTTCTCTCTCTCTCTCCTCTCTCTCTCTCTCTTCTCTCTCTCTCTCTCTCACTACACACACACACACACAAAACACACACACACACACACACACCACACACACACACTAAATCATTAACCTTCAAAAGAAAAGAGTATCTTGAAAAATACAAACGTAGAATCCGTCTGGATAGAATTAAATTACTGTAAGCCAGTAATGGTAGGATTCCTATACAGAAACCCAGCAGAAACCACTGATTGGTTCGATAGGTTTAGCCGCAATACTAGGAATCAAAGGAAATTATTCTTTTTGGAGATTTTTAACATAGACTTCACTGTGCCTGGGAATAAATGGAGTCATACTTATGCAATGTATGGGTTGGAGCAAATAATCGATCGTCCTACTCGTAATCACTGAACAAACGGAAACTCTTATTGATCACATTTACGTAAACACTAAAGATAACATAGTGGAAATGTGTTCTGTACAGACAGGCTGTAGCGACCATTGTTCAGTTTGTCTAACATGGTCAATGAAAGGTGTCAAAATTCCTAAGTCTGGACATAAGGAAATTTTTTATAGACGCTTCACGCATTTTGATAAAAATGCCTTCCTAAATGAATTTGCTTCACTCTCAATTAGATTACATTTATCAGATTAGGAACCCTGACGATGCTGTGAACTTTTGGATCAGTACATTCAATTCAGTATATGATAAACTCGCGCCGTGTGTAAGAAAAAGAGTGAAACATGTCATTAAACCCCCATGGTTAACAAAGGAGATAGACAATGAGATATACAAAAGAGAGCTTATCCTCAAGTCAAAGGATAAAGTGTCCTTCAGAAAACAAAGGAATAAAGTAAATTCATGAAGAGAAAAGCAAAGAAACAATATTTTCAAAATTTAGTCTCGTCTTCTCAAAATTCAACTTAATTTGGAAAGCTATCAATCTCTTGACTAACAATAATTCAAGAATGCAAAATCCAATGCAAAGAAATATCACCAGAAGACTTCAACTTTCTTTTTGCAAATATAACTAAGGATGTTATTGTAAATGATAAAACAAAGTACAATGATCTATGTATGTTAGAAAAATACTGTAGATGTAAAAATATTTCTTCGTGTTTTGACATACCACCATTGTCATTACATGAAGTATTTGATTATTTTAACACACTTAAAACAGTCAGGACAAGGGACTTAGATGGAATTGATGGCAAGATACTAAAAATCGCTTCATTGACCATTGCTGAGACACTCACTTACGTTTATAATTTGTGTATTGATAAAAGCCACTTTCCCTTAAGATTTAAACAAGCAAAAGTTTATAACCTTTTATACAAAAAGGTGAGCCCACCCAATCTCTCAAACTATGACCTATCTCAATATTATCCCTGTTGTCTAAAACCACTCGAAAAACATGTTCAAACATACCTATATTCTCATCTTAAATATTACGATCTGATTCATGAAAATCAATCAGGTTTTGAGAAATCACTCTTGTCACACTGCTCTTGTACAACTTATCGATAGATGTCTTACGAATATTAACAATAATGACCTTACTGGAATTCTTTTTGTAGATTTTGCAAAAGCGTTTGACATTATAAACCACTCCCTTCTAATAAAAAAGCTTATGTGTTACAAAGTATCGAATACAGCCTTAAAATTCTTTACCTTGTTTCTCACTGATCGTCAACAGCTTGTTGAAATCAACTCCAAAAGGTCAAAGTTACTCCCTTTACAATTCGGTGTCCCTCAGGGGTCAGTATTGGGACCCCTACTCTTTTCTATTTTTTAAATGACTTACCCCTGTTTATAGAATGTTGTTGTGAAATGTTTGCTGATGATACCTCATTACAATCTCACAGTAGTAACCCTACTGAACTGGTAAAATAACGTGCAAGAAAATATCAACAAGCTAATTACATGGACAGAAATGAATCATATGTCCCTCAATGCTAGTAAAACCAAATGCATGTATGTCACTACACGCCAGAAACGACAGAAAATGACATCCTCATTTGCGCCATTACATGCCCAAGGACAAAAGATTGAAGAGGTTACATCGCATAAAGTTTTAGGTGTTATCATTGACAACGATTTATCTTGGTCTTACCACATTGGGGGATCTTGGAAAACGTATTTCTAAGAGAATATATCAACTTTCAAAGATAAAAAATTTCTAAATCTTCACTCCAGAAAGATTTTTCTTTCATGCGCACATTTCTTTCTCTTATCAATTATGCATCCACGTTATGGGATAATGCCAGTGAAACTAATCTGAAACTAGTAAGTCGTTTTGCATAAAAGGGCCATTAAATTAATTCAGTTGAAATCCTATACCTTGACAAAGAGTGAATTACAAAACTTTAAATATTCTTCCATTTAAAGACAGACTCTATTTCAACAAATGCTTGAGCATGTACAATGTAGTGAATGGATCAGCCCCGAAGATAATCTTTGAGAGCTTTGTCTTCAATAGTTACAGACATACACATAAACTGTCTCTTCCCAGACCTCGATGTAATCTTTATAAATCAAGTTTTCTGTACTCTGGAGGGACCGCATG
>CM031603.1:84836736-84850723 GCA_018398815.1 Conus ventricosus
GGAAACACGTTTTCGCCTTGAGGCACCCGTTTGTGAACTGATATACAGTCGAGGCCGCTAATAACGAAGTCGGATGTAACACCGGATATAACGAAGCAAAAAGATTGGTCCTGGCCAAAATCCCTCTTTATATGACAAAAACACGTCGGATATAATGAAGTCGGACATAACAAAATGCCGCTTATAACGAAGTGGTTTTGGGGTGCCCAGCGGGCGATCACGTCGGTTATAACGAAGCAGCTGCCTTTAGCGAATTATATCTTCGGCCCCGTGAAGAGTTTGAGCCGAATATAACAATTTTACCCTCTGGGACTGTTGCCACGGCAACCCTGCTGCTTAAGAATCCTCTAACCCACTCTCCTTTCTCCCATACCCATACTTATTGACACCAAGATTGATCCTGTCTTCCCCCCCCCCCCCCCCCCCCCCCCCCCCCCCAATATTTTGACCATTATTAGTATTCCTATCAGTAATATTATTATCATCATTACGACTTTGACTCACTCACTATTTCCCTTCCAACAGCCTCGTTCTCATTCAACGCCTTCTTCCTTGCGCTGAACCCTAAGCGATCTGAAGCGATCAAAGCTAAGTGAATTTTCGTTGTTTTATTCGTTTATATATCACCTGACGAAGACCTAAGAGGTCGAAACGCGTTGTGTTTTGTCTTGCGACTCGTTTGTCCACGTTCTCTGGGCGGTTCGCTAACATTTATTTAAAATTTTACTCAAGTTTATGAAATTCAAAACACGATGGCCTGGCGACCCTCCCCCCCCCCCCCCCCATCGCCTCCCACCCTGACCTATCCCCTTCCCACCCCCCACCTGTCCCCTCCCTCTTCCTTTCTTCGGCATACTTGTAGTCATCCTCATTCAGGATTTTGTCACTGCACTCACTGGTGGCCTTTAGCAATTGTTGGACGTTTCTAACACGACTGTCTGGTTGATCAGAAAGAATGTCAAATTTGTGTCTACAGCAGTTGAGCGAAAATTGCTCCAATGAGATTAGATTGGAAAGTTTATCCTGGGAGTAAAAGGTAAAATCAGTGAGCGTGTTATCGTTGCTCACGGCGGCGCGCGTTTGAGTACAATGGATGTTCAACGGTGGTGTGTATGAGTACAGTTGATGTTCAACGGTGATGTGTATGAGTGCTGCTGACATTAAACGATAGTGTGTTTGTATGCAGTTGACATTTAATGGTGGTGTGTTTGCATGCATTTGACATTTAACGGTGGTGCGTTTGAGTAAAGGTTACATTTAACGGTGGTGTTTTGTTTTTGTTTTTTTTAGTGCAGGTGACATTTAACGGTGGCGTGTTTGAGTGCGGTTGACATATAACTGGTGGTGTGTTTGATGAGTGCAGTTGACATTTGACGATGGTGTGTTTGAGTGCAGTTGACATTTAACAGGCGTGTGTTTGATGAGTGCAGTTGACATTTGACGATGGTGTGTTTGAGGGCAGTTGGCATTTAGCAGTCGTGTGTTTGATGAGTGCAGTTGACATTTGACGATGGTGTGTTTGAGTGCAGTTGACATGAAACAGGCGTGTGTTTGATGAGTGCAGTTGGCATTTAACAGTGGTGTGTTTGATGAGTGCAGTTGACATTTGACAGTGGTGTGTTTGAGTGCAGTTGGCATTCAGCAGTCGTGTGTTTAAGTGCTGTTGACATTTCACGGTGGTGTGTTTGAGTGAAGTTGACATGTAGGCCTAACAGTGGTGTGTTTGAGTGCAGTTGACATTTAACAGTGGTGTGTTTGAGTGCAGTTGACATTTAACCGTGGTGTGTTTGAGTGCAGTTGACATTTAACAGTGGTGTGTTTATATGAGTGCAGTTGACATCTAACGGCGGTGTGTTTGTACGCAGCTGAAATATATCCGTGGTAATCTTATACCTTTCCCTCTTCTCTTTCTTCCTCTTATGTCCTTTCTTCTTCTTCTTCTTCTTCTTCTTCTTCTTCTTCTTCGTCATCGTCGTCGTCGTCTTCTTCTTCTTTTTCATCTAATCTTTGTTTTGTTGTTGTTGTTGTTGTTGTTGTTGTTGTTGTTTTCTTGTTTCATTTCATTTCGTTTTTATCTTGTTTTGTTTTGTTCATTTTCTTAAATATTTATTTCATGTGCAGTGAGTCTTCGTCAATCGTGTACTAGTGAAGGCACTGTTTTGAAAGTTACAGGCCAGACAAGTCATCCTAAGCAAGCCACTGTGGACCAGTAGTGGTGATTGGACCGGGCCAAACATTCACCCCCACAATGTCAGGCAGTTCGAACGCCTCAAACAAGATGAAGAGGTAAATGCTGTCAATCAGTAATAATGTAAAAAAGACACTATGTTATTAAGTAGATATATTTTTCATTCAGTGTTCTGTCTGTTCCTCACAGATTGCAGCATTAGTACTTAGTCAACAACCAGGGTGACCCAGCACATTCATGAAATCGGTAACGATTAAACAAAACAACAAACAAACGTTGTAAATCAAGCACGAAATGTCTGTGACTAATGGATTGACTGGCGTGTTGTTTTTTTTTTAACTGGACGGGCAACGTGATTGGAAAACTTGTAGGTGAGTGGGGGAGACACCGCTTGACTTGTGTGTGTTCATTCGAAATGAAATGTTCATCTTCAATATCCTACTGTGTTGAGAGCTTCAATTTACTCGAGCATTATTATTATGAATCGCTCTATTCGGGTTCGCGCTGTGCAAAGGATTGGGGAGTTTATTTACTGATTGATTCACTCATTCATTTATCTATGTCTGTATCTCTTTATCTATTATGCACTCATTCATTTGCGTTGTTGTTGTTGTTGTTTTTATTCATTTATTTGTTTATTCCTTCATTTATCTTTAAGGTGGAGGTGGTGGATGGAGCTGGGATCTGTTAGCTCTAAAGTTTGCTGTACGTTTTCAGCCTGAATCTTTCTGGCTGAAGAGGAACTCAGGGTTCAGCGAGCTGAGCCTCTGCAGGAGGCGAATTAGTACAAAGGGAGGAGGTTCCAAACTAATGCTGAGGCCCAGAGGCCGTCTGGGCCCAGTGGAATCCATGGGCGAGGGCCTGGGGAAAGGCCGAAGGTCATGTGAATTACTGAGGTGCATGGTAGACCTATAGAAGAAGAAGGAAAAAAAACAACAACAACAAAAAAACAAGTGTCCGTTAACTGGATCTGCGTGCGTGTACAAATTTATTCCTAGTTTTGGATAACCTCGGGGTGAAGTGGGGGTGGGTGGGGGTGAAGGGATTTTGGGTAGGATTGGGGTGGGGGGGGGGGGGGGGGGCAACCGGGATCCGCTCTTGCATTACGCCATGGTGTGAACTGTTTGCTGCCACTGTTCTCTGCAGCAGATTGTCAGGAAGCTATGCATGTTGAAGGAAATGAAAGCTGTATCAGATTCGTAGGCTGTGACAAACAGTCGTTCAGGATGTGTATTCAGGATGGATTTACTGCATTGTATAAATGTGCTCACATTGACGCTACCAACAGGGTAATATGTGACCAGTTGATGTGTGTGTGTGTGTGTGTGTGTGTGTGTGTGTGTGTGTGTGTGTGTGTGTGTGTGTGTGTGTTTGTGTGTGTGTGTGTGTTCCCAGCTGGAGAAAGTTCGCAAAGACCTGAGTGTAGTTGCCTTCAAGACCCGCACACCAGTGGTTGTCTACCTTTCTCTGATCATCATACTTGGCTTTGTGGGCAACAGCCTGGTTCTCCTGGTGTACCGGTCCAGGTTCAAACCCAGCGCCACCCGAATTTTCGTCCTCTTCATGGCCACCTTGGATTTCACCGCCAACGTTTTGGCTATGCCTGTGCAACTCTACACCATCCACCATGCCTACGATGCGGACATAATCTCATGCAGACTATTGCTGGGTTCTTCCACGATCTCGACTCAAGCTTCGGGCATTGTGCTTGTGCTTGTGGCAGTGGACCGGTTTCGTAGACTGTGTCTACCTTGGAAGAAGCAGCTGGATCACCGTAGAGCACTGTATTTCACCGCAACAGCTGTCGGCCTGTTTTTCCTAGTGTTTTCCTCCTTCATCCCGTATTACGGCATGCACCGTCTCAACATCACCGAGTCCGCAGTAGAGGTCAGAATGTGCTGGTCTGACGATAGGTACAAGAACACCGTCTATCCCCTGGCCTACAAGGTCGTCGTTGGCATCTTCTTCTCTGCGGGTCTGACAGTGACGGTGTCGTGTTACATCATGATCGGCATCAGACTCTGGAAAAAAAAGTGGGACAAAAAGAACAAAGTGGGACACGAGAACATAGACTTCAAGGACCGTGAGACCAGTCAAAGTCTGGGTGGTATGTACTACGGAAAATACAGGGGGTTCTTCTCGTCCTTTCGAGCATCCTCGGTAGCTCCTTCTTTAGTCCCGAGAACATCCGACTACTCCCGCAGGAAATGCATCACATCTTCAGGAAAATGGAATGAGATGAAGGAGGCATCTGTGAAACTGGGCGACACAGACCACATGCATGACCCACCAGATCGACAGCAGAGGCAAGCCAAAAGTGTTCTTACCGACGTCCTCTGCAGGAGGCGAAATCTTCCCATGTGTGGAATTCCAGGGTTTGTCAGTACGTGTTGCGAATTCGATCTCAAACAACCTTGGTGATGTGTGTGCTGACCGTTATGTACATCGTCAACTGGCTGCCGCATTTCATTGCCAGGTAAGACAACGTACGCCAGTCCATCGGGATCCGTTTTCTTCCGGTGACTTGGATGGACTGTGAGGTCAAGTCACGCTGGTTTCACGTGCCTTGGTCTCCCGTTTGGCCCGTCTGTTGTGCTCTTGAAGAGACTTTTGTGTTGTTGTTCGTATTATTCAATGTTAAATCCTTTTTTTGCACGGGCGGGGAAGATGTGTGTGTGTGTGTGTGTGTGTGTGTGTGTGTGTGTGTGTGTTGTGTGTGTGTGTGTGTGTGTGTGTGTGTTGGGGGAGGGGCGGGGGGGGGGAGTGTTCGCCTGAGAATGTTTTTCTTTAACGGAAAGTTTTTTTTTCCTACTCTTCTGTCATCCTGTACGTCTAAACAAATGTTCCTGTCTTTCTATAACTCTGAACAAGTATTCCTGTCTTCCTTTACCCTGAACAAGTATTCCTGTCGACCTGTACTCCTGAACAAGTATTCCTGTCTTCCTGTACTCCTGAACAAGTATTCCTGTCTTCCTGTACCCCACTGAACAAGTATTCCGTACCCCTGAACAAGTATTCCTGTGCACCTGAACAAGTATTCATGTCTATCTCTGCTAGTGAACGAGTACTCCTGTCTTTCGCTGTCTCTGAACAAGTATTCCTATCTTCGTGTGCCCCTGAACAAATATTCCTGTCCTCTCGTGCCCATGAACAAGTATTAATGTCCTCCTGTACCCCTGGATAAGTTTCCCCACATCTCCTGTCTTTCTGTACCCCTGAATTGGCATTCCTGTCCTCATGTACCCCATGAATTGGCATTTCTGTCTTCCTGTACCCCTGAATTGGCATTTCTGTCCTCCTGTCCCCCTGAATTGACATACCTGTCCTCCTGTACCCCTGAATTGGGATTCCTGTCCTCCTGTACCCCTGCCTGCATTGGCATTCCTGTCCTCCTGTACCCCTGAATTGGCATTCCTGTCCTCCTGTACCTCTGAATTGGCATTCCTGTCCTACTGTACCTCTGAATTGGCATTCCTGTCCTCCTGTACCCCTGAATTGGCATTCCTGTCCTCCTGTACCTCTGAATTGGCATTCCTGTCCTCCTGTACCCCTGAATTGGCATTCCTGTCCTCCTGTACCTCTGAATTGGCATTCCTGTCCTCCTGTACCCCTGAATTGGCATTCCTGTCCTCCTGTACCCCTGAATTGACATACCTGTCCTCCTGTACCCCTGAATTGGCATTCCTGTCCTCCTGTGCCTCTAAATTGGCATTCCTGTCCTCCTGTACCCCTGAATTGGCATTCCTGTCCTCCTGTACCTCTGAATTGGCATTCCTGTCCTCCTGTACCTCTGAATTGGCATACCTGTCCTCCTGTACCCCTGAATTGACATACCTGTCCTCCTGTACCCCTGAATTGACATACCTGTCCTCCTGTACCCGTGAATTGACATTCCTGTCCTCCTGTACCCCTGAATTGACATACCTGCCCTCCTGTACCCCTGAATTGGCATTCCTGTCCTCCTGTACCCCTGAATTGGCATTCCTGTCCTCCTGTACCCCTGAATTGGCATTCCTGTCCTCCCATACCCCTGAATTGGCATTCCTATTCTCCTGTACCCCTGAATTGGCATTCTTGTCCTCCTGTACCCCTGAATTGGCATTCGTGTCCTCCTGTACCCCTGAATTGGCATGTCTGTCCTCCTGTACCCCTGAATTGGCATTCCTATTCTCCTGTACCCCTGACTTGGCATTCCTGTCCTCCTGTCCCCCCGAATTGGCATTCCTGTCCTCCTGTACCCCTGAATTGGCATGTCTGTCCTCCTGTAGCCCTGATTTGGCATTCCTGTCCTCCTGTGCCCCTCAATTGGCATGTCTGTCCTTCTGTAGCCCTGAATTGGCATTCCTGTCCTCCTGAAACCCTCAATTGGCATGTCTGTCCTCCTGTAGCCCTGAATTGGCATTCCTGTCCTCCTGTACCCCTGAATAGGGGATTGCGCATGTCCAGTGAGGAGGCTGCCTGGTTTTTGGAGCTCCCGTTTTTAATTCATTTTTACATCTTTTACGCCTTACAATCTTTTACTCATACGAGTAACCGTGAATTTTAATAATCAGCACTGTTGGCTGTTGGTAGTTTAACGCTAATGTGTTGTTGTTTTTTAAAGGAAATTGTGTTTAAAACCCTTTCAGGTAAGGTGTGTCTTACTTGGCTTTTCAAGATGGCTACCGGCGTGTTGTCCTCAGCTTCGTTAAAAGTTTTCTACTTTTCCTTGCTGTTTCCACATGTGACAGGAACAACGATATCCCTAGCACTCAGTTTAATTTTGAAATTTTTAGATGTAGATGTAGACGCCTTTAGTTCCATTTTTGCAGGTTATAAAACTTTGTGCAACCTGAACCATGTTAGCCTCCTGTGTACACCTGTGCCGAGTACTGTTCTCACGTCGATTACTAGGCCCAGATTTGAACCCCTGATTTCAATTAATATCAGAAATAGTACAGTGATAAGGAATTGTTTGAATAAAAGAGTTTAAACATAGAGGAGTTCAATCATGCTTTTTAAGCCTTATCCTGCTATCGGGAGACACTGAACTCAATCCTGGTCCGTCCACCAAAGTAAAATATCCATGCGGAGTTTGCAATCTGAGAGTCACATGGAAACATAAAGCAGTTGCTGTGACGTCTGCAATACATGGTATCACACTAAATGTATGTTATTAAATTCAGCAGTTTATGAAGCATTATGTAATAGTGATATATCTTGGACGTGTTTTACCTGCGGGCTTCCAAACTTTAGTTCGAGACTTTTTGAAGATTCTATTGAAGACTGCAGCTCAGAAAGCAACCGTTTTGACCCTATCTCACCAGACCGATCCCCAAAAGAAAACTTGAAATTTTGTCCTAAGTTTGCATCCACCCCTGATTCTAAAACTGATAAAATCCCAAATCATAAAGTGCAACCGAACTCCAAATCATTAAGAGAAAAGATAAACTTAAATGCATAGTCGTAAACTTTCAATCACTTATCAAGAAAAAGGAAGAACTCAGTAATTTAGTCACCGAAAGAAACATTGATGTTGTAATTGGAACAGAAACTTGGCTAGAAACTGGAACATCCAGCAGTGAACTTCTAATTGAGGATTTTGATATTTATAGAAAGGACAGACTTGGAAAAAGAGGTGGGGAGTCTTGATTGCCATTAGGAATAACTTAGCCAGTGAGTTTTTATATCAAGGCAAAAATAGTGAAAGTTTATTTTGTAGGATTAATTTTAAGAATAAGAGACCTGTCATTGTTGGATCAGTATACAGACCTCCAGACTCAGATGAAAATGTATGTTCGTCTATTTGCAAAGACATTTCTGACATTGTTTTGGCCAATAGGAAGACTATATTATGGATTGGTGGAAACTTCAACTTACCAGATATTGATTGGCGTGACGATGCCATACTTGGTAATCAATACCATAAAAATATTAATTCTCAGTTTTTTGATACCACCAAAGACTTGGATTAGTGCAGTCAGTTGAAATACCAACACGTGGTAAGGCATTTCTGGATTTATTTTTACCAATTGTCCAGGCGCTTTAGGCAATCAGGAATTAATTGCAGGCCTGGGTGATCATGACATAATTCTCTTAGAGAGCAACTTTCAACCCTTTCGAAGAAACCCCCCCAAACGTACCATCAGACTCTGGAACCAGGCATACTTACCAAATTACGCAGGGATACTCATGATTTCAGTCGTCTTTTTTGGAGGTCTCATAGTGTTAAAGATAACATCAATGACCGTTGGAAGTGTATAAAAACTAACTTGGAATTTATTATGGATGACAACATACCTACTAAAATAACTTCAAGCAAGAACCACCAGCCATGGATTTAATACAAAAACTAAACGTTTGTTGAGAAGAAAACATCGTTTCTTTAAGAAATTGAAACTAAACCCTAATTCAGAAAGATTATTGATTAGGTATAAACATATTAAGAGAAGGTGTCAGAGAGAATGTAGGCTTACTCACTCCAATTAGGTTAATTCGATGATTTCAGAAGGTGATCATCAAAACAAGAAATTATAGTCTTACATAAGGAGTAAGAGACAGGACAACAATGGGATTCCAGACCTGAGAAACAACCAGAATAACCTAATACAGGACCCTGAAGGGAAAGCAAATTTACTAAACAAGCAGTTTTGTTCGGTTTTCTCAAATCCCAAGCCTTTAATTAACGTTAGACGAAAGGATGATGATAAACTCGCTGAAATGCAAAACATCAAAGTAAACAAAGCAGTAGTGTTTAGGTTACTGACCAACATCAATGAAAAACAAAGCTACTGGTCCTGATGGCGTTCCTGGCAAGCTCTTAAATTATGTGCCAATGAATTGAGTGAGGTATACCAACTACTTTACCAAGCTTCACTGGACCAGGGAGTAATGCCTGACGAGTGGCGAGATGCCAGCATTGTTCCCTTATTCAAAAAGGGTGACAAAACAAAAGCAGACAACTATAGACCTGTGTCTCTTACACCCATATCAGCAAAACTACTTGAACACATAATATATTGTAGCATAATGGACCATCTTGACAAATACGACTTCTTAAATAATGCCCAGCATGGTTTTAGACATCGAAGGAGTTGTGGGACTCAACTTAGAACAACTCGCAATGATTTTAATAACTGTCTTAACAACAGACAGCAAATAGATGCAATTTTATTAGACTTTTCTAAAGCCTTTGATACGGTTGACCATGAGAGCCTGCTGCTTAAATTAGAACACATTGGCATTGGCGGTTCTTTGCTAAAATGGGCTAGTTCATTCCTCGTTGGGAGAACGCAGAAAATTGTTGTGGAAGGGTCGTCATCCCATTGTAAACCAGTTTTGTCGGGTGTACCACAGGGAACTGTTCTGGGGCCCTTGTTTTTTCTTAATTTATATAAATGACATAAGTAGAATCTCTCTCCTGGAACTACTTTAAGACTTTTTGCAGATGACAGCTTAGTATATAGAACAATCAGAAGCAAGAATGATACACGCATTCTACAAGAAGATCTAAACGCTTTACAAGAGTGGGAAAGAACTTGGAAAATGGAATTTCATCCCAAAAGTGCCAAGTGTTGCGTATATGTAATAAACGCTCACCAACTAGATCAGAATATTCTATTCATAATACTATTCTTAAAGAAACCAATGCTGCAAAATATTTAGGCGTGATTATAGATAGTCGTCTCAAATGGAAAGAACATTACAATTTAGTATGTAAGAAAGCAAATAACATCTTAGCTTTCTTATACAGGAATATCAATGACTGCCCCCAAAAGGTTAAAGACGACTGCTACAAAATACTGGTTAGACCAGTGCTGGAATATGGTTGCTCAGTCTGGGATCCTTACCATCTAAAGGACATTGATAACCTCGAAAAGATTCAGAAGAAAGCAGCACGGTTTGTAACAGGGAACCACATCAGCGAAAAGGGGAATACTAGAGGAACATGAGGAAATTAGAATGGAAACCCTTAGAAGAGAGAAGAGCTTTAATCAAACTTAACATCTTATTCAAAGGCAAGCTAAACTAATTGATATTCCAATGGAACAACTAGTATTGAATAAAAGTAGCACCAGGAGTGGCGGTCAATGTTATACCATACCTGCATCAAATATTAACAGCCACTTATATTCATTTTATCCTAGTTCTGTACGGCTGTGGAACTCACTGCCGGGTGCCAACAAGATTGCCTCAAATGCAATCTCATTTAAAAAGCAAATTGATACGACAGTTTTGAGATCTGCATATTGACGATTTTCTATTTTAACTTCCCCAGATATTTTATGGTTACCAGGGCCTGAATCTGGCCATTGCTTTTAACTTCTTGAATATCGAGTGCGACCCCTTGTTGCCAAATTTGCTCCAGGGGCCAACAGACTGAGTCGCACTATTTTATTTTATGTTATTTTATTTTACTTTTTAACATGCGCACTGGTGACCTACTCGTTTTTGAGTGAACCAGTATTTTAGGAAGAAGAAGAAAAAGAATAGGAATGTCTGTTCTCCTGTACCCTGAATTGGCATTCCTGTCCTCCAATACCACTGAATTGGCATTCCTGTCCTCCTGTACCCCTGAATTGGCATTCCTGTCCTCCTGTACCCCTGAATTGGCATTCCTGTCCTCCTGTACCCCTGAATTGGCATTCCTGTCCTCCTGTACCCCTGAATTGGCATTCGTGTCCTCCTGTACCCCTGAATTGGCATGTCTGTCCTCCTGTACCCCTGAATTGGCATGTCTGTCCTCCTGTACCCCTGAATTGGCATTCCAGTCCTCCTGTACCCCTGAATAGGCATGCCTGTCCTCCTGTACCCCTGAATTGGCACTCCTGTCCTCCTGTACCCCTGAATTGGCATTCCTGTCCTCCTGTACCCCTGAATCGGCATTCCTGTCCTTCTGTACCTATGATTTGGCATTCCTGTTCTCCTGTACCCCTGAATTGGTATACCCGTCCTCCTGTACCCCTGAATTGGCATTTCTGTCCTCCTGTACCCCTGAATCAGCATTCATGTCCTTCTGTACTTCTGAATTGGCATTCCTGTCCTCCTGCACCTCTGAATCGGTATTCCCGTCCTCCTGTCCCCCCTGAATTGACATTTCTGTCCTCCTGTACCTCTGAATCGGCATTCCCGTCCTCCTGTACCCCTGGATTGGCATTCCAGTCCTCCTGCCCCCTCCCCCCCCCCCCAAAAAAAAAATTGGCATTCCTGTCCTGTGCCACTGAATTGGCATTCCTGTCCTCCTGTGCCCCTCAACTGGCATTCCTGTCCTCCTGTACCCCTCAATTGGCATTCCTGTCCTCCTGTACCCCTGAATAGGCATGTCTGTCCTCCTGTACCCCTGAATTGGCATTCCTGTCCTCCTGTACCCCTGAATTGGCATTCCTGTTCTCCTGTACCTCTGAATCGGCATTCCTGTCCTTCTGTACCCCTGAATTGGCATTCATGTCCTTCTGTACTTATGATTTGGCATTCCTGTTCTCCTGTACCCCTGAATTGGCATACCCGTCCTCCTGTACCCCTGAATTGGTATTCCGGTCCTCCTGTACCCCTGAATCGGCATTCATGTCCTTCTGTACTTCTGAATTGGCATTCCTGTTCTCCTGTACCCCTGAATTGGCATACCGGTCCTCCTGTATCCCTTAATTGGTATTCCGGTCCTCCTGATACCCCTGAATCGGCATTCATGTCCTTCTGTACTTCTGATTTGGCATCCCTGTTCTCCTGTACCCTGAATTGGCATACCCGTCCTCCTGTACCACTCAATTGGCATTCCTGTCCTCCTGTACCCCTGAATCGGCATTCATGTCCTTCTGTACTTCTGAATTGGCATTCCTGTCCTCCTGTACCCCTGAATTGGCATTCCTGTACCCCTGAATTGGCATTCCTCTCCTCCTGTACCCCTGAATAGGCATTTCTGTCCTCCCATACCCCTGAATTGGCATTCCTGCCTTCCTGTCCCCTGAACAAGTAGTCCAGTCTTTCTGAACCCTTGAAAAGGTATTGTCTTCCTGTCTTCCCCTGAACAAATATTCCATTCATCCTGTACTAACTACTATTTCTGTCTTCCTGTGTCCTTGAAAAAGTATTCCTGTCTTCCCGCCCCCTGAGCAAGAAATTCCCATCCTCGACCTCGTCTGGGTGTTCTGGAGATCATGGCAGATCAATGTGGCCCACGACGCCTGTGTCCCTGGGGAATCTCCAAAATGGTCATTTCCACCTGCTCTCTGGAGTGGAAGATTGGGCGTAGGACTCTTACACGGAAAAGGTGTTAGAGTTGCTTGATGTGCTTCCGGTACAGAGTCACCAGCACCCCCTCCTCCCACACTAAATCCCCATGTTCATTCTGTCCGTCACACACACACACACACACACACACACACACACACACACACACACACACACACACACACACACACACACACAACACAACAGTTACTTCTAAAACCTTTGAATACCATTTAATACCCTCCTCCCCACCACCTTCCTCTAAATGACCTATTCCCTTCGCTTTTTTTTTTGTTTATCAGCAAGATTACCGAAAATTGACAAAAGCTTTTTCTTTTCTTTTTTTTATTATTTTTTTTTATTTTTATTTTTTAACAAAATATTTGATAGCAAACTGCGTCAAAAGATGAAATAATTATATCACAGGAATGAGCCGGTTAAATTGTGATATGAAAACGTGACATGAAGCAGAATCGAACGACGGTGGGAACAAGGCTGTGTTCACATGACTGATGTGATAATTACACACTTTCTGCTCGACATGAACTCTTGGAGGCTATGGTTACGAATTAACCACTGTTTACAAAACGATCTTTCTTTTCACGCAGTACTTCAATTTCCTAGTGAGAGGAGAGAGAGAGAGAGAGAAGAGAGAGAGAGAGAGAGAGGAGAGAGAGAGAGAGAGAGAGAGATATCCGGAGAAAAAATGCTCTTTCATGAAGAGACTGGAAAGGCAGATCCAGGATTTGTGTGACCCAATCAGAGGTCTGCTTTACCCTCGGTTCCTTCCAGCTTAAGTACTGGTCGACAGATCGATCGATCGATCGATTGATTAGTTGGCTGATTGGTTGATTGACAGGTTGGTTGGTTGATCGATTGATTGGTAGAGTGATGGATTGGTTGATTTCTTGATCAATCGATGGATGGATTGGTTGGTTGATTGATTGATTGATCGAATGGTTGGTTGGTTGGTTGGTTAATGGACTCATTGGTTGAGGAATTAGTTGATCAATCGATCGATCGATTGGTTGGTTGATTAGCTGATTGATGTATTGAATTGTTTGTTTGTTTCTTTGTCATCATTTAGTCGTTGACCTGTATGTTCATTTCCTTTTCATAAAGAGCCATGTATGATAAACCAGTCAACTTGTGCAAGAACTACACCGACTGCGGCTTCAACATCTACGCCATTGCCCTGCGATCCAACTATCTGAACTGCGCCATGAACGCCGTAGTGTACTCCTTCTGCAATGACAAATTCCGAACTCAATGCCGACTTTTCTTCAGGGGAATGTTTAAGAAAGACAGAAACGAAAGATAAACTGGAAGGCTTTTCTACTGTGACTTCTCGGGAACACATCAAAGGAGAAAAAAAAAAAGCATAGAAAAATGGAACTTAAAGGTGGGACACGGTTCCAGAATGTATAAACCAGGGTTTCATGGGGTCAGAAATTGTTGGAAAGTGATGATAGTTCATGTTCCAGACTGCGCTATGATTTTCAATATCAGATATTGATTTCAGATATTTCTTGATGGTGTCAAATTCGTGAAATTGTTTTTTTATTTTCTTTTACATATTGTAATCAACAAATG
>CM031603.1:84851723-84879223 GCA_018398815.1 Conus ventricosus
CGCTTACAATATATTTTCCCACCTCACACACACACACACACACACACACACACACAACACTCGCGCGCGCGCGCGCACACAACACACACACACACACACACACACACACACACACACACACACACACACACAAAGACGTCACTAGTGCGTCACAGTTCAGAGATAGCCAAAGTTACTATTCAAAGCTGGAATCTCCATCTAGCATGGGAGGACAAAGAAGGGTGGTGGAGGTGAGGTGGAAAGAGATAGTGGTGGTGGTGAAAGAGCTGAGGAGTGATGGGTGGGTGGCTCGTCTCTAAACTTCAAAAAGTCCAGAACAATGCCGCCCGTCTGATCTCCCGCTTCTCCAGATCTGACCACACATCACCAATTCTGTCATCTTACACTGGCTCCCAATTCAGTCTCGCATTGACGTTAAAAGTTCTCCTCCTGGTTTTCAAATCACTGTGAATAATCTGGCTCCCTCCTACCTCTCTGACCTCCTTTATCTCTATGTTCCGTCTCGCAACTTACTATACGCTCATCCACCGATTCTCGTCTGCTTCGGCTTCCTCCGCTCGCCTGAACAACCTCAGGCCAACGCTCTTTCTCTTACCAGGCACCTGCTCTGTGGAATAGTCTCCCTTCTTCTCTGCGTAACACGGACTCTTTAGAGACTTTAAAAACCTCCCTAAAGACACATCTTTACCCTCGGACTGATTAACGACATCCACTTAGCTCTATGCGCGTGTTTGCTGGTGCTGACGCGCTCGTGTGTGTGTGTGTGTGTGTGGTGTGTGTGTGTGTGTGTGTGTGTGTGTGTGTGTGTGTGTGCTTCGAGTTAGAATTAGTATTTTATCATGTTTCTCTAATATGCGCTTTGGGCTCTTGCGAGGTAAAACGCTCTATAAATATCCTTTTGCATTACATTACATTACATTACATACTAACAGAAATATGTCACTTGTTTCACACATTCTTTTGACTGAAATTGGAAGTGCGGTGTACTTGTATTCCAGCAAATTAAGACTTCGAAGGCAAAGGTTTGTAAACATGATCATTTTCAGATGAGGTTGACCAGAAGTAATCATGTCTAATACAATGCGAAAAACGTGAGACATGGAAAAATGCCAATACGTCGAAAGAAAAAAAAAAGTAAGTACGAAGTATAATCGATTCGGCAGAAATGTAATATTGACAAGTACTGATCGCAGATTCATTGTCTTAGGCCTACTTCGAGCTGACTGTGGTCAATTGCACGCTCGTTGTACTGGCTCGGACCTGGTCAGCTGTCTTACCGCTAATCCAGTCAGTAAGGCGGAAGAACAGGTGGTCCGATTATTTGTAGATTTCACACGAAGAAATCAATACTTTTTAGTGAAGAGCTTTTGTGTTGTTTTGTGCTCACCACAGCTACATTTTCCATCAACGTGTTGGAGTGACTGTAAGTGTTGGTCATGTAATTACGTCATATGTATTGACAGCACGTTTTACGTCACCTTGTTACAGGCAGCCAGAGTTTGTATGGTTAACTAATTCTGTCAAAAAGTGGCAATGGAGGAATTGGCGATACTTAGGCCCGTGTGTGTGTGTGTGTGTATGTGGTGTGTGTGGTGTGGTGTGGTGTGTGTGTGTGTGTGTGTGTGTGTGTGTGTGTGTGTGTGAGCCTGTCATATTAACAGAGAGAGAGAGAGAGAGAGAAGGAGAGAGAGAGAGAGAGAGAGAGAGAGAGAGAGGTGTGTGTGTGTGTGTGTGTGTGTTGTGTGTGTGTGTGTGTGTGTGTGTGTGTGTGTGCTGCGCGTGTGCGTGTGTGTGTGTGTGTGTGTGTGTGTGTGCGTGTGTGTGTGTGGTGTGTGTGTGTGTGTGTGTGTGTGTGTGTGTGAAAGTGCTGCACGTGTGTGGTGTGTGTGTGTGTGTGGTGTGTGTGTGTGTGTGTGTGTGTGTGTGTGTGTGTGTGTGTGTGTGTGTCAAGTCAAGTCAAGTCAAAATTATCTTTATTGAGGGTTAAAGAATAGCTTTCCAGCTTTTTTTTAACATCCTGCCCTCATAAACAAGAAAGAAACTAATTGACCATATAACCACAAGCTCAAAAACATTTTTAAAACACACAATTTCTTTCATGCAAATACATAAGTCTCATATGAAATCTGAAACAATCATGAAACTATTGTTGGAACTTCAAGTTCAAGCACACAGAGAGAGAGAGAGAGAGAGAGAGAGAGAGAGGAGAGAGAGAGAGAGAGAGAGAGAGAGAGAGAGAGAGAGAGAGAGAGAGAGAGAGAGAAAGATGGGGATAAGGGGATGTATTAATGGAAATGACTTCAATTGAGCGCAGAGTATCAAATGCATTTTTAGTGCTTTTTTAAATGTATATTTTGAGTGACATGATTTTATGGAGGAAGGCAAATTATTCCATGCGGTCCCTCCAGAGTACAGAAAACTTGATTTATAAAGATACATCGAGGTCTGGAAGAGACAGTTTATGTGTATTCTGTAACTATTGAAGACAAAGCTCTCAAGATTATCTCGGGGCTGATCCATTCACTACATTGTACATGCTCAAGCATTTGTTGAAATAGAGTCTGTCTTTAAATGGAAGAATATTTAAAGTTTGTAATCACTCTTTGTCAAGGTATAGGATTTCAACTGAATTAATTAATGGCCCTTTTATGCAGACGACTTACTAGTTTCAGATTAGTTTCACTGGCATTATCCCATAACGTGGATGCATAATTGATAAGAGAAAGAATGTGCGCATGAAAGAAAAATCTTTCTGGAGTGAAGATTTAGAAATTTTTTTATCTTTGAAAGTTGATATATTCTCTTAGAAATACGTTTTCCAAGATCCGCAATGTGGTAAAGACCAAGATAAATCGTTGTCAATGATAACACCTAAAACTTTATGCGATGTAACCTCTTCAATCTTTTGTCCTTGGGCATGTAATGGCGCAAATGAGGATGTCATTTTCTGTCGTTTCTGGCGTGTAGTGACATACATGCATTTGGTTTTACTAGCATTGAGGGACATATGATTCATTTCTGTCCATGTAATTAGCTTGTTGATATTTTTCTGCACGTTATTACCAGTTCAGTAGGGTTACTACTGTGAGATTGTAATGAGGTATCATCAGCAAACATTTCACAACAACATTCTATAAACAGGGGTAAGTCATTAAAAAATAGAAAAGAGTAGGGGTCCCAATACTGACCCCTGAGGGACACCGAATTTAAAGGAGTAAACTTTGACCTTTGGAGTTGATTTCAACAAGCTGTTGACGATCAGTGAGAAACAAGGTAAAGAATTTTAAGGCTGTATTCGATACTTTGTAACACATAGCTTTTTTATTAGAAGGGAGTGGTTTATATGTCAAACGCTTTTGCAAAATCTACAAAAAGAATTCCAGTAAGGTCATTATTGTTAATATTCGTAAGACATCTATCGATAAGTTGTACAAGAGCATGTGACAAGAGTGATTTTCTCGAAAACCTGATTGATTTTCATGAATCAGATCGTAATATTTAAGATGAGAATATAGGTATGTTTGAACATGTTTTTCGAGTGGTTTAGACAACAGGGATAATATTGAGATAGGTCTATAGTTTGAGAGATTGGTGGGCTCACCTTTTTGTATAAAGGTATAACTTTTGCTTGTTTAAATCTTAAGGGAAAGTGGCTTTTATCAATACACAAATTATAAACGTAAGTGAGTGTCTCAGCAATGGTCAATGAAGCGATTTTTAGTATCTTGCCATCAATTCCATCTAAGTCCCTTGTCCCTGACTGTTTTAAGTGTGTTAAATAATCAAATACTTCATGTAATGACAATGGTGGTATGTCAAAACACGAAGAAATATTTTTACATCTACAGTATTTTTCTAACATACATAGATCATTGTACTTTGTTTTATCATTTACAAATAACATCCTTAGTTTATTTTGCAAAATGAAAGTTGAAGTCTCTGGTGATATTTCTTGCATTGGATTTTGCATCTTGAATTATTGTTAGTCAAGAGATTGATAGCTTCCAAATTAAGTTTGAATTTTGAGAAGACGAGACTAAATTTTGAAAATATTGTTTCTTTGCTTTTCTCTTCATGGAATTTACTTTATTCCTTTGTTTTCTGAAGGACACTTTATCCTTTGACTTGAGGATAAGCTCTCTTTTGTATATCTCATTGTCTATCTCCTTTGTTAACCATGGGGGTTTAATGACATGTTTCACTCTTTTTCTTACACACGGCGCGAGTTTATCATATACTGAATTGAATGTACTGATCCAAAAGTTCACAGCATCGTCAGGGTTCCTAATCTGATAAATGTAATCTAATTGAGAGTGAAGCAAATCATTTAGGAAGGCATTTTATCAAAATGCGTGAAGCGTCTATAAAAAATTTCCTTATGTCCAGACTTAGGAATTTTGACACCTTTCATTGACCATGTTAGACAAACTGAACAATGGTCGCTACAGCCTGTCTGTACAGAACACATTTCCACTATGTTATCTTTAGTGTTGACGTAAATGTGATCAATAAGAGTTTCCGTTTGTTCAGTGATTCGAGTAGGACGATCGATTATTTGCTCCAACCCATACATTGCATAAGTATGACTCCATTTATTCCCAGGCACAGTGAAGTCTATGTTAAAGTCTCCAAAAAGAAAATTTCCTTGATTCCAGTATTGCGGCTAAACCTATCGAACCAATCAGTGGTTTCTGCTGGGTTTCTGTATAGGAATCCTACCATTACTGGCTTACAGTATTTAATTCTATCCAGACGGATTCTACGTTGTATTTTCAAGATACTCTTTCTTTTGAAGGTTAATGATTTAGTGTGTGTGTGTGTGTGTGTGTGTGTGTGTGTGTGTGTGTGTGTGTGTGGTGAGAGAGAGAGAGAGAGAGAGAGAGAGAGAGAGAGAGAGAGAGAGAGAGAGAGAGGAGAGGAGGGAGGGTTTTTTAAAATTTTGATTCAACTTGAAAAACAAAGCGAGATAAAACAAGACAAGTCTTACTCTTCAATGTGGATACTGAGCCGAATACCAGCAAGACATTCGTCATCGATAGAAGCCTCTCCCTCTGTGTTTTGTTTGCTTGATTGTTTGTTTCGTGTAGTTCACTATCAGGAATGCAGTCCCACACTCATTCCTATGTGACTGCTTCGTGTGTATGTACTTTAATGTAATTTTGAAGTTTTCCTCGAATGTAGAATTTAACGTTAACATAGCTGTAAAATGCTAAAACTTCCATTAGAAAAGAAGTATGGCCAATACCAACAGGAGCTCTTTGACATTTCCATTCGGGTGTCGGCGAGCAAAGGCCTTTCAGATATAGAATCCTTTTTAAAAAGTAACTCCATTGTCTTTCATTAATTCGGAAATGTATGGTACCAAAGTGATTCTGCGGATATTGATTTTGCTCTTTCTGGAAAAGCAATATCTGATATAGTGTGCTGCTATCTTCCTTTAAAAAAAAAAAAATCATGAAACTGGACCGCTGCGTTTCTTATCAAAACGTAATCAGCCGATACAGCTTTCTTTCTTCGTCTAATGCTAAGAATTCAGCCTCGCTGTACGCACAAGACAGATAACGCGGCTACCGGACGACGATGTTTCATTTTCAATCCTTTGTGCCACGGGTCAAGTTCGGTCGGCGGTGTCGTTAGTCCTTTTTTGACCGCTTGGAAGAACGGGCGCAGTTTTAAATCCAAGTTTGTATGCAAGTTTTCGAACGAGAGTGAATCAGAGGGCCTACAGTCCCACTCTGAGCAGTGCATTAGTAAAACAATCCCGCGCGTTTTCCACGTGAGACTCATAACCCGGCGCCGGTGAGTTATTTTTCTTCGGTCAAGCAAGAGCCCTTTTTCGTGAAGGTGAACCTTTTCAGCTCGAGCCGTTTTCCTGTTTAGACGGCTGGGAAAGGCGATATCGGGGGGGGGGGGGGGGGGGGGGGGGGGGAGGGAGGGGGGGGGAGCGAGTGGAGGGTGAAAGGGGACTGGGGGACGGGGGAAGGCGGAGGGGGGAGGGGGAGTGGGGGGGATGGATAAACGTTACGAAACTTACGTGCACGGGGCGCAGAAGGCGAGCAGTGGGTCCCGGTGTCGTATAATATCTGGGAACCGGATATCTGGATCGCGTTCCGATTTGCCGTTGATTGAGAACACGTTCCCAGATTTCCTAAACTTCCAATCGTGAAATCTGGGGGCTTTGTGAAAACATGCCAAGAAATTAATGGAAAAAAAAAGTGATAAGAGCCAAAGATCTCAATTGCACCTAAAAAATTTTTTCCTACCTTATCTCGAAAATCCATTCTTTTTTCGTCTTCTTTCTGAGCTCTGAAAAACCACGTTCCCAGATTCATGGGCCTTCCCAGATATCACAGTACATTTTGGGAACGCGTTCCCAAAAAAAACTGTGATATCTAGGAAGCCGTCCCAGATATCACGTTCCCAGATTTCAGCGACACCAGGAGTTGATTGCGTCCGTGGTTCCGCTCGAACGAACTTCGCTATGCCTTGAGGCCTTTATCGGACATACCCCCTCCCCCCCCCCCCCCTCCCTCCCCCACCTCCACCCCCAACACACCACTTCGCTTTGATACAGGAGAGATAAACGCCGGGAAGGTCACCAATAACAGGACACGTTTTCTCTTTGTTGAGGGAAGACTGCTGTTGCAAACCTGACGAGTTGGTGCTCCCCTTTCCACTTTTGTGTTGTGAGGGGGGTCGCTGGTCTTGTTCTGGACATATCCTGGGGTCGGCCGTTCAGGGAACTGTGGGGAACCAGCCTTTGTCACACACTGTTGAGGTAGGTTCTGGTCCTGCGACCCTGACAGGTGGTTTTACATAGACACACATGTGCACGTGCATGCATGCAGGAACATGCTCACACAAATCCACAGATCACACACACGCATGCATATGCACACACACACACACACACACACACACACACACCGCATACATTGGCGCACCCACATACATACACACAGAGTAAGAGAGAGATAGAACACAGAACACAACATGTTTTAATGTCATTAGTTATACAGCCTTGATGACTTGGGGATGCAAAGCAAAAGCAACTAACCTACACAGTAAATCCACAACAACATGAATTAAAACAATGCTAAATATCCCACCATTCAGAATAATACACCTTCAACAACAACAAAAGCGCAATGCATCAAACATCAAAACTAAAATGGCTTACTCGTTATTTCCTTTAATCACCGCGGTTTGAGTTATTCTTATTTCGAATGTTCAACGCTATGCAGTATAAATTGCAAAAAAAACTTCACCCTGTCATCATCGTAGTTTTAATTTTAGGCAATCTAACTGTGTCCTTTTTTCTGTTGTTCTCCAGCCGCGAGAAACTCATCTGTTACATTTCCAAAATCTTCTGTAAAAGATAACACAGAAGGAAGGGGTAGAAACGCCCAAAATGCGGTTTATACAGAGAATATGAAGTAGGTTTGGGTACGTGTTCACATAATATGCAGAAGGGAGCGTCATATATTTTATTTATTTATTTTTGTTGTCAGTAATATCAGTGCAAAGAGGGAGTGGTTTGAACGGACAGCTTTGGGGAGCGTGACAAACCCTTTGAAGGGTACTCTGGTTTCACTTTGACGGATGTCTCTTGGGATGTCTCTTTGGGGAGAGGGGGTGTGACAGGTGGCTGGGTTTGCATACTACCATTCTTTTGCTCTCCTTACTTTCCTCTTTTTCTTCGGTTCCTCTGCCCCTCCTGCAGCGTTTTAAATGCTAGTCCCAGAGTTTTCTAAGAGATGGACCAAAGCTGAAAGAACTAGAGAGGAGAGGACCTTCTCTCTAGTTCCAGAGTTTCTAAGAGATGGACCAAAGCTGAAAGAACTAGAGAGGAGAGGACCTTCTCTCTAGTTCCAGAGTTTCTAAGAGATGGACCAAAGCTGAAAGAACTAGAGAGGAGAGGAAACCTTCTCTCTAGTTCCAGAGTTTTCTAAGAGATGGACCAAACCTGAAAGAACTAGAGAGGAGAGGACCTTCTCTCTAGTTCCAGAGTTTTCTAAGAGATGGACCAAAGCTGAAAGAACTAGAGAAGAGAGAACACTCTCTATATCTTCCCTTATCTTTTGTGTATATGCCCATGTGTGTGTGGTTCTCACATCGAGCGCACGCACGCACGCACGCACACACACACACACACACACACACACACACACAACACACACACACACACACACACACACACACACACGTACGCATGCGAGCACACACACACACACACACACACACACACACACACACACACACACACACACACACACACACGCACGCGTGCGTGCACGCATGCGCGCGCGTGCACATATACACACACACATGCACATGCGCGAGCGCACACACACTCACGCGCACACTCGCACACATCACATACACTTGCACACACACACACACATCACACATACACACACAACACACACTCACACACACGCACGCACGCACGCACGCCCCGCACACACGCACGCACGCACGCACGCACGCAAGCAAGCATGCACGCACGCACGCGCGTGCGTGCGCGCGCGCACGCACACATGCACACTTACACACACCACACAGACACACACATTCACGCACAGACGCACACTTGCACACACACACACACACAACACACCACACCACACCACACCACACCACACTGTGACGTTCATTCACAAGCTCGGGTCTTTTATCATTAAGAAAATGACGCAATCGATACATGACGTCTATTCGCTCTGCACTTGTCTTATATTTCTATCTCCAAAACGACAAAACTAATTGTTAGTTTTTGCTTTAAGGCAGTACGTTTATAATTTCAAACGCTGTGTAGACTTGTATTTGTATTAATAATAAAATAAATCTACAATTGTAGGGTATGGAAACCATGGTACTGACCAATCGCAATTATCCAAGTGTCAGTGGTTTCTCCGTCCGCGCCATGTGCAGTAAGTATTGACCGTTGCTTCATACGATCTTGATCAACCCGGTCGACGAGAATTGGCTCTGAAAGAAAGGTCAAATTATCCGAAGAAGAAGAAACCTTTCGAAGGAATCAGTCGAGGCCAGACTGAAAGGGGACTGCAGGGCATTCGACGACACCCACAACCTTTACGGGGAAGGGCTAAACGAGTCTCATCCTTCCGTGGGCGAGTCCGATAGCTGTAGCCATAAAAGACTGTGTTGAGGGGAAGATCGAAACCATTTTTTTCGTTATAGCGCAACAAAATTTATTTCAATATAATCGCATTAAGGCACATTTACCGGTTCAATAATATTTTTGTGCGCGCGATCATTTAAATGCTCTGTATTAAATATTTCAGATTTACTGGTCGACACATATGATTGATCGTAGAGCTGTCATTTTAAATCTGTTTGCTCTCATCATATCGTGTTGCCATGCACTAACCCATATTATGCAAATTCTATTTCAGTTCACCGTTGCATGCAACCATATTTAGAAGATATGATATTTGTGTGAACGCAGATTATTATTTATAGAATCGTAAACGAGTTCAAGTTATGAACGGAACATTTTCTCGGATCTAAGTGATCTGTATAGTATGAAGATTAACGTGATTTGATTTGATCTGTTCAGGGATTAAATTATAATCGTAATTTATCAAGCATTAAGCCTTGGCGAATAGCACAGTCAAGGCAGATTGGAATATTCGTGTACACTTTCCTTCTTTGTTAACGAGTTATTGGTTTAAAGCAATTTTTGAAGGAATCGATTGTAAATGATTAGAGCAAGCTAGTGCAAATTGTAAAGTGTGTCTAGAGCGTGTAGTGGGTGGAAAGTGATGTGCCACTATGAGCAAGATCTAAGACGATTGTTATCTTGCAGGTACTTTTCGTACTTTTCCTACTTCTCCTTTTTCATCCATCCTGATCATCTCTCCGTATCTTTATCTTCCTCTTCGTCACACATCTTTATCCTGCTACATCCTTCGTCGAGAGGAACGTGCTGGTGTGTCAACCTTGCGGGATCTGGAAGTGAACTGTGAACGTCAGCGGAACTCCGGAAGCTATACGATTCCGGGGAAGCTGAGTGGCAATCACATAAACACATCCTCCGCATTCAAGCATGCTACAACACATCAGACACTTTGTATATTCTTTTGTGCATAACTATACTTTATGTGTATTCTCCGGAAAGATATTTTTGGGTAGCACGAGCGGACAATCGATATTTGTGCTACTGCAAGAAGCGAAGTGGAGAAGGACAGAGACTTTGTTGTTTCCAAGTATATGTGCTAATTAATTTCTTTTGTGTGTAATTCATTTCATAGGGAACAAACGGACATCAGCATTAAGCAACAAAACGACATAATCACTGCAGATCATCATCATCGTTACTGTTACTTTATTAAATTCAGTTGTTGTTATCAAAATCAAACCTCTTGTTCCATCTGTAGAAAGAAAGTGAAGGGAGTGGACGAAAGTCTGACTTTCCTACGGTCTATCGTTCTTGTCTGAGCATTCAACCTTCATTTATGAATGGGGTCTTATTAAAACGTCACATATTATTTGGGGCTCGTCCCGGGGTCTTTCGATCTGAAAGTACCTGGGATTCAGTGACGCCAGGCAAGAATTGTAGACCGCAACCTTAATAATAATATTAATAATAAGAATACTTATTAGCGCCTATTCTTGGCTGAGGCCAAGCTCTAAGCGCTTTACAATCCACACTCGTTTACACAACGGGCTGCCTCCCTGGGTAGTGCCGACTGAAGAGCTGCCAGTGGCGCTTCATTCAGTCGTTTCTGTGTCATCCAGTCAGTATCATTCAATATCGATCACTCATTTTCCTTACTTCCTTCATTCCTTCCATTTCTCACGCAGGGTGCATGCTATGTGTAACGTGTCATCCATACCAACGGCCAAATGGCCTACTCTTCCGAAAGTTGGTGATGGGATTTTACGTGTGTGCAAGATGTTATGCATGCGTTCCACACGGAACCTCGGTTTATAGTCTCATTCGAAGGACTGTATGGGAAATGGAGTCAGAACCAATGTTAACTCCGAGGGAAAAATCCCCCTGTACCGAAAGCCCCGGCGGGGGTTCGAAACCGCAACCCCAGGATCACCAAGATTACGAGTCAGGCGCTCTACCAACTGAGCTATTCCGGCTCCCGAACCTTCACCTTTTTTTCTAGTGGGAGGTTGGGCGGTGCGCTCCGTGATCTATTATATGTGTTGACCATCTAAACATATAATTAGAAAAATTTGAATTCACATTTTGATTCATAAATCATTTGTATTTATTTCGTTAGTCGCGCCGCTATTTTTTTTAGTATTTCCCTAATTTTAGAAATGGCCTAAACACAGCACAGAGAAAGTAACGACCTTGGCCAATTCACGTCATATTTACCACGACATGTTTTAACTTCTTACAGATCTATTTCACTAGATCTATTGTGAAGAAAAAGATTTTATTCAAGTTGCCAGGTTAGCGCAATCTTGACGTTACTGCATTGGAGTGGTGCAGTGGTATTGTATTTGTGTCGGATTGGGACACAAGGATTAGAGTAAAGTATTGATACTCTAAAGGGGGCATTTCAACGTAAGCTATTAACGTGGGTGCGAGGTGGCACCATGGGCTATTTTGCGGGCGCCGTATTGTTTAGTGAATCGTACGTACGATATTGGAGATATATTTTTTCAGCGCGTCCGTCCGTCAACTAGTACGTTCGTTCGGTAGCTGTGTGTGCAAACCGTGGTTTGGTTTGTTGACGTGTTTTGAATACACGTGTTTGGGGTTTCGAGTGGAGTTATCCCCATTTTTACTACAGGGGGTTTGTGTAGTGTGTTTCCCAGTTGTGGTGGGAAGTTGTTTCTCTACACTCTGTGTTTTGAAACGTGTGTCAATATTATTTGGCATTAACGCGTGACGGTGTACAGTTTCCGCGTTATTTGTGTTTATTAAATTTGTCAAGACAACAGGACTTGCAGTGGTAGGCGACATGCCGACAAGAAAGTCCCGACGTCAGGCATCTGCCACTGACGAAAGTCAGTTTCAGCGAATTCAAACTAGTGCGCAATTCCAGCAATTGGAAGCCGAGGCACTAGAGCTAGGCCTAAAAGGAGCAGAACTCGCTCTTTACATCAAGGAAAAGGAAGAACGAGAGGAACGTGAAAAGGAACGAGAACGAGAGGAACATGAGAAGGAACGAGAACGAGAGGAACGTGAAAGGAACGAGATCGAGAAGAAAGAGAGGCCCAGAGACAATTACAGTTAGAATTAGCAAGAGTAAAAGCAGGAAACAGTGCTGATGCTCAACCAAGTGCTAGCGCCCAATCCATTCTACAGACTGTAGTGTCGGCTAAGGTCAAGTTACCTTACTTAGAAGACAAGGACGACCTTGAGTCATATTTGACTCAATTTGAGAAGGTGGCAGTCATCAATGGATGAAACGAGGAGGAATGGGGTGCCAGGTTAGCTCCATTACTCAAGGGCAGAGCTAGGGAAGCGTATGTGAAACTACCCGCGGCAGAGTCGGCGGACTATAACCTCATCAAACAGGCACTTTTGCATAAGTATCAACTGAGTGCTGGTCATTACAGACAGAAATTCGTACAGCACGCAAAGAGAGCACTGACACGTCATTGTCATTATGGGATCGTTTGTCTATGTGGCTAGAGAGGTGGTTGAATTTGTCCAACAGGACAGAAAAGGATTTAAAAGAAATGTTAATCCTGGAGAAATTTCTGGAAGCATTGCCCCTTTTATCAGGCAAGATTTTTCAGAGAGAGAGATCCACAGACTGGAAAGGAAGCTGTTGCAGCCCGCAGATCTATTTGAACAGACGAGACTGGTGGAGAGGAGTTACCGTGATAGCAAACCTGATCACCGTAGGTATGGTCATGGAAATGATAACAGAGGTCCACACAAGGAAGCTCGGAAAGAGGATAAGCCAAGGGGATCTGTACCTGACAAGGGAGGCAACGACAGGAGGAGTTATCGCTTTCAGATAAAGTGTTACCGATGTGGAGGACCGCATCACCAGAGGGATTGCACACAAAAGAGAAATGACACAGCGATGTGTACCACGGCTGCACAATGTCAACTGAAGGATGATCAACAGTTGTGTGATAATTGTAAGGGATCGAATTCAATCCTTATTGCACGGTAGAAGTCGAAGGAAAAACGGTGGATGCTGTGAGAGATACAGGCTCTACCATGACGATCGTGAGGAAGGACTTAGTTCCAGAGCATTGTTATACAGGTCAGAAAAAAGGGGGTATCACTGGCATCGTCATCAGTCAAACAAAATCTTCCTGTGGCGAATGTACACATGGAGACTCCCTACTTCTCGGACAGAACTGAAGTACTCGTTATGGAGAAACCCGTTTGCCCAGTATTGATTGGAAATACACGCAAGCAAGAAACAAGGGGGATCGTTAATGTACCTGTCTATCCATCCAAGCGGCAGCAGTCACCGGTAAACAGACGAAACCGCTCAAGATTAAAGAAGCGACATGCAGCATTGTATCTCCTGCAGAGTTGAAAGAAGAACAGGCAAAAGACCCATCACTCAAGAAGTTGATTGAGTTGGCCCGTAAACCAGACAAGCACGTACCAGCAAAACAGGTGTTGAAACATCATTCTTGATCAAGAAAGGGATACTGTATAGGAAGGTGCGTACACCAACGACGCAACATACCCAAGTTGTGGTACCTAGGAAACTCAGATCTAATGTACAACAAGTAGCTCATGACATACCTATGTTGGACACCTCGGTGTGAGACGTACGAAAGAGCGTCTACTATATGATTTCTTTTGGCCAGGAGTGGAAGGTGACGTCAAAAGATTTTGTGCGTCATGCGATAGGTGTCAGAGATGTATCGGCAGAAATAGTATCAGGAAAGCACCAGTTCAGAGGATGCCACTGATAGAGATAAACCATTCCATCGTGTTGCAGGGGATTTCATTGGACCCATCAACCCCATGTCATCATCAGGGAAGAGATTTCATTCTCACCGTAATCGATTATGCTACGCGCTACGCAGAAGCAACAACACTCCGTAACATCAACACAGAAGCAGTGGCTGAAGCTTTGTGGGAAATCTGGCCGCGAGTGGGAATACCAACGCAATTCTCACGGACAGAGGTAGTCAATTTCTTTCTGGGACAATGCAAGAGGTCAACAGACTCTTGAACATCAAAGGTATCCCATCACCACAACGCCATACCACGCTCAGACCAACGGACTCGTGGAAAGATTCAATGGCACGTTGAAGGTCATGTTGAAGAAACTTTGTTTGGATCAACCCAAAGAATGGGACAGATTTCTTCCAGCAGTATTGTTTGCTTACAGGGAAGCACCACAAGAATCACTCAAGTTCTCACCATTTGAACTACTCTATGGGAGACATGTGCGTGGACCAATGCAGGTCTTAAAAACAGATATGGACAGACGAGGAGCTAGAAACAGACGTCAGAACAACAGCGGAATATGTCATTGTCTGAAGGAGAGGATCGAAGAAACATGCAAGATAGCTCGTGACAAACTAGACAAGGCTGCCGGACGACAAGCGAAGCACTACAACAGGAAGACGAAAATGAGACATCTCATTCCTGGAAACAAAGTACTAGTGCTACTTCCACAGAAACATAACAAGCTCCAATTAACATGGAGAGGACCGTACACCATTTCCAGAAGAGTGAATCCAGTCGATTACAAGATTGAGATCAACGGCAAGGAGAAGACATACCACATCAATCTCCTCAAAGAATACTTCGAAAGAGAAGGATTGAAACAACAAGAGTACGTCGCAGTTGTTATGCAGGAGGAGGATCATGAAGAGTATTTGACTGACCATATACCACTCATACCTTTGAAGAGAACCGAGGACTCCAGCAATGTTGTATATGGACCACAGTTATCCAAGGAACAGAAGACAGTTGGAAAACATTGTTCGTCGTCATGACAAGATCATCACGGATTTGGCAGGTGAAACTAATCTGGTTACCTGTGAGGGTTGAGACTGGCATCACAACAACCAGTGAAAGTACATCAGTACCCAGTGCCACATTCTCAGATAGAAACTGTTGAAAAGGAGGTTGATCAAATGTTAGCCATGGGAGTGATAGAACCAGCCATATCACCATACAATGCGCCCATTGTATTAGTCAAGAAGAAAGACTCAACAGTCAGGTTCTGTATCGACTACAGGAGACTGAAGTACAGTTGTTGAAGAGTGAAGCACTCTGGAATCCTGCAAATGTATATACATTGAGCAATGCACGAGAGTTGTGCATAATTTGATTATTTGATCCTGCATCGATGTTATTTATGAGGTTTAAAACATATTACTGTATTCGACTTATTAATGGGCTGTCACTTTTCTAGTGTTTGCTTAAATAGGATTTTCCGCTAAGAAGGGAGGTATTTGTGACGTTCATTCATAAGCTTGGGTCATTTTCATTAAGAAAATGACGCCAATCGATACATGACGTCTATTCGCTCTGCACTTGTCTTATATTCTATCTCCAAACGACAAACTAATTGTTAGTTTTTGCTTTAAGGCAGTGCGTTTATAATTTCAAACGCTGTGTAGACTTTTATTTGTATTAATAATAAAATAAATCTACAATCGTAGCAAATCTTAAATAAATGTTAGCGAACCGCCCAGAGACGTGGACAAACGAGTCACAAGACAAAACACAACGCGTTTCGACCTCTTAGTCTTCGTCGGTGATAAATAAACGAATAAAACATGAAAATTCACTTAGCTTTGATCGCTTCAGCTGAAGCGATCAAAGCTAAGTGAATTTTCTTTGTTTTATTCGTTTATTTATCACCAGCGAAGACCTAAGAGGTCGAAACGCGTTGTGTTTTGTCTTGTGACTCGTTTGTCCACATTCTCTGGGCGGTTCGCTAAATTTATTTAAGATTTGTTTAGATTTCCGCCTGCGGTCGTCTCGCTTTGCAACTAGATCTACAATCGTAGGGTATGGAAAACCATGGTACTGACCAATCGCAATTATCCAAGTGTCAGTGGTTTCTCCGTCCGCGCATGTGCAGTAAGTATTGACCGTTGCTTCATACGATCTTGATCAACCCGGTCGACGAGAAATTGGCTCTGCAAGAAAGGTCAAATTATCCGAAGAAGAAGAAACTTTCGAAGGAATCAGTCGAGGCCAGACTGAAGGGGACTGCAGGGCATTCGACGACACCCACAACCTTTACGGGGAAGGGCTAAACGAGTCTCATCCTTCCGTGGGCGAGTCCGATAGCTGCAGCCATAGAAGACTGTGTTGAGGTGAATAGATCGAAACCATTTTTTTCGTATAGCGCAACAAAATTTATTTCAATATAATCGCATTAAGGCACATTTACCGGTTCAGTAATATTTTGTGCGCGCGATCATTTAAAATGCTCTGTATAAAATATTTAGATTTACCGGTCGACACATATGATTGATCGTAGAGCTGTCATTTTCATCTGTTTGCTCTCATCATATCGTGTTGCCATGCACTAACCCATATTATGCAAATTCTATTCAGTTCACCGTTGCATGCAACCATATTTAGAAGATATGATATTTTGTGTGAACGCAGATATTATTTATAGAATCGTAAACGAGTTCAAGTTATGAACGGAACATTTTCTCGGATCTAAGTGATCTGTATAGTATGAGATTAACGTGATTTGATTTGATCTGTTCAGGGATTAAATATAATCGTAATTTATCAAGCATTAAGCCTTGGCGAATAGCACAGTCAAGGCAGATTGGAATATTCGTGTACACTTTCCTTCTTTGTTAACGAGTTATATGGTAAAGCAATTTTTGAAGGAAATCGATTGTAAATGATAGAGCAAGCTAGTGCAATTGTAAAGTGTGTCTAGAGCGTGTAGTGGGTGGAATAGTGATGTGCCACTATAGAGCAAGATCTAAGACGATTGTTATCTTGCAGGTACTTTTCGTAACTTTTCCTACTTCTCCTTTTACATCCATCCTGATCATCTCTCCGTATCTTTATCTTCCTCTTCGTCACACATCTTTATCCTGCTACATCCTTCGTCGAGAGGAACGTGCTGGTGTGTCAACCTTGCCGGGATCTGGAAGTGAACTGTGAACGTCAGCGGAACTCCGGAACGCTACACGATTCCGTGAAGCTGAGTGGCAATCACATAAACACATCCCTCCGCATTCAAGCACGCTACAACACACTCAGCACTTTGTATATTCTTTTGTGCATAACTATACTTTATGTGTATTCCTCGGAAGATATTTTTTGGGTAGCACGAGCGGACAATCGATATTTGTGCTACTGCAAGAAGCGAAGTGGAGAAGGACAGAGACTTTGTTGTTTCCAAGTATATGTGCATGATTAATTTCTTTTGTGTGTAATTCATTTCATAGGGAACAAACGGACATCAGCATTCAAAGCAACAAAACGACATAATCACTGCAGATCATCAATCATCGTTACTGTTACTTTATTAAATTCAGTTGTTGTTATCAAAATCAAACCTCTTGTTCCATCTGTAGAAAGAAAGTGTAAGGGAGTGGACGAAAGTCTGACTTTCCTACAACGGTCTATCGTTCTTGTCTGAGCATTCAACCATCATTTATGAATGGGGTCTTATTAAAAACGTCACATATTATTTGGGGGCTCGTCCCGGGATCTTTCGATCTGAAAGTACCTGGAGATTCAGTGACGCAGGCAAGAATTGTAGACCGCAACCTTAATAATAATAATAATAATAATGAATACTTATATAGCGCCTATTCTCGGCTAGAGGCCAAGCCTAAGCGCTTTACAATCCACACTCGTTTACACAACGGGCTGCCTACCTGGGTAGTGCCGACTGAAGAGCTGCCAGCTGGCGCTTCATTCAGTCGTTTCCCGTGTCATCCAGTCAGTATCATTCATTATCGATCACTCATTTTCCTTACTTCCTTCATTCCTTCCATTTCTCACGCAGGGTGCATGCTATGTGTAACGTGTCATCCATACCAACGGCCAAACTGGCCTACTCTTCCGAAAGTTGGTGATGGGATTTTACGTGTGTGCAAGATGTTATGCATGCGTTCACACACGGAACCTCGGTTTATAGTCTCATTCGAAGGACTGTATGGGAAATGGAGTCAGAACCAATGTTAACTCCGAGGGAAAAATCCCCCTGTACCGAAACGCCCCGGCGGGGGTTCGAACCCGCAACCCCAGGATCACCAAGATTACGAGTCAGGCGCTCTACCAACTGAGCTATTCCGGCTCCCGAACCTTCACCTTTTTTTCTAGTGGGAGGTTGGGCGGTGCGCTCCGTGATCTATTATATGTGTTGACCATCTAAACATATAATTAGAAAAATTGAATTTCACACATTTTGATTCATAAATCATTTGTATTTATTTCGTTAGTCGCGCCGCTATTTGTTTAGTATTTCCCTAATTTTAGAAAAGGCCTCAACACAGCACAGAGAAAGTAACGACCTTGGCCAATTCACGTCATATTTACCACGACATGTTTTAACTTCTTATCAGATCTATTTCACTAGATCTATTGTGAAGAAAAAGATTTTATTCAAGTTGCCAGGTTAGCGCAATCTTGACGTTTACTGCATTGGAGTGGTGCAGTGGTATTGTATTTGTGTCGGATTGGGACACAAGGATTAGAGTAAAGTATTGATACTCTAAAGCGGCATTTCAACGTAAGCTATTAACGTGGGTGCGAGGTGGCACCATGGGCTATTTTGCGGGCGCCGTATTGTTTTAGTGAATCGTACGTACGATATTGGAGTATATTTTTCAGCGCGTCCGTCCGTCAACTAGTACGTTCGTTCGGTAGCTGTGTGTGCAAACCGTGGTTTGGTTTGTTGACTGTTTTGAATACACGTGTTGGGGTTTCGAGTGCAGTTATCCCCATTTTTACTACACGGGTTGTGTAGTGTGTTTCCCAGTCGTGGTGGGAAGTTGTTTCTCTACACTCTGTGTTTTTGAAACGTGTGTCAATATTATTTGGCATTAACGCGTGACGGTGTACAGTTTCCGCGTTATTTGTGTTTATTAAATTTGTCAAGACAACAGGACTTGCAGTGGTAGGCGACATGCCGACAAGAAAGTCCCGACGTCAGGCATCTGCCACTGACGAAAGTCAGTCTCAGCGAATTCAAACTAGTGCGCAATTCCAACAATGGAAAGCGAGGCACTAGAGCTAGGCCTAAAAGGAGCAGAACTCGCTTTTTACATCAAGGAAAAGGAAGAACGAGAGGAACGTGAAAAGGAACGAGAACGAGAGGAACATGAGAAGGAACGAGAACGAGAGGAACGTGAAAAGGAACGAGATCGAGAAGAAAGAGAGACCGAGAGACAATTACAGTTAGAATTAAGCAAGAGTAAAGCAGGAAACAGTGGTGATGCTCAACCAAGTGCTAGCGCCCAATCCATTCTACAGACTGTAGTGTCGGCTAAGGGTCAAGTTACCTTACTTAGAAGACAAGGACGACCTTGAGTCATATTTGACTCAATTTGAGAAGGTGGCAGTCATCAATGGATGAAACGAGGAGGAATGGGTGCCAGGTTAGCTCCATTACTCAAGGGCAGAGCTAGGGAAGCGTATGTGAAACTACCCGCGGCAGAGTCGGCGGACTATAACCTCATCAAACAGGCACTTTTGCATAAGTATCAACTGAGTGCTGGTCATTACAGACAGAATTTCGTACAGCACGCAAAGAGAGCACTGACACGTCATTGTCATTATGGGATCGTTTGTCTATGTGGCTAGAGAGGTGGTTGAATTTGTCCAACAGGACAGAAAAGGATTTAAAAAGAAATGTTAATCCTGGAGAAATTTCTGGAAGCATTGCCCTTTGATCAGGCAAGATTTTTCAGAGAGAGAGAGATCCACAGACTGGAAAGGAAGCTGTTGCAGCAGCAGATCTATTTGAACAGACGAGACTGGTGGAGAGGAGTTACCGTGACAGCAAACCTGATCACCGTAGGTATGGTCATGGAAATTGATAACAGAGGTCCACACAAGGAAGCTCGGAAAGAGGATAAGCCAAGGGGATCTGTACCTGACAAGGAGGCAACGACAGGAGGAGTTATCGCTTTCAGATAAAGTGTTACGATGTGGAGGACCGCATCACCAGAGGGATTGCACACAAAAGAGAAATGACACAGCGATGTGTACCACGACAACGGCTGCACAATGTCAACTGAAGGATGATCAACATGTTGTGTGATAATTGTAAGGGGATCGAATTCAATCCTTATTGCACGTAGAAGTCGAAGGAAAAACGGTGGATGCTGTGAGAGATACAGGCTCTACCATTGACGATCGTGAGGAAGGACTTAGTTCCAGAGCATTGTTATACAGGTCAGAAAAAGGAGGTATCACTGGCATCGTCATCAGTCAAACAAAACTTCCTGTGGCGAATGTACACATGGAGACTCCCTACTTCTCGGACAGAACTGAAGTACTCGTTATGGAAGAAACCCGTTTGCCCAGTATTGATTGGAAATACACGCAAGCAGAAACAAGGGGGATCGTTAATGTACTGTCTATCCCATCCAAGCGGCAGCAGTCACCGGTAAACAGCCGAAACCGCTCAAGATTAAAGAAGCGACATGCAGCATTGTATCTCCTGCAGAGTTGAAAGAAGAACAGGCAAAAGACCCATCACTCAAGAAGTTGATTGAGTTGGCCCGTAAACCAGACAACGCACGTACCAGCAAAACAGGTGTTGAAACATCATTCTTGATCAAGAAAGGGATACTGTATAGGAAGGTGCGTACACCAACGACGCAACATACCCAAGTTGTGGTACCTAGGAAACTCAGATCTAATGTACTACAAGTAGCTCATGACATACCTATGTCTGGACACCTCGGTGTGAGACGTACGAAAGAGCGTCTACTATATGATTTCTTTTGGCAGGAGTGGAAGGTGACGTCAAAAGATATTGTGCGTCATGCGATACGTGTCAGAGATGTATCGGCAGAAATAGTATCAGAAAGCACCAGTTCAGAGGATGCCACTGATAGAGATACCATTCCATCGTGTTGCAGTGGATATCATTGGACCCATCACCCCATGTCATCATCAGGGAAGAGATACATTCTCACCGTAATCGATTATGCTACGCGCTACGCAGAAGCAACAACACTCCGTAACATCAACACAGAAGCAGTGGCTGAAGCTTTGTGGGAAATCTGGCCGCGAGTGGAATACCAACGCAAATTCTCACGGACAGAGGTAGTCAATTCTTTCTGGGACAATGCAAGAGGTCAACAGACTCTTGAACATCAAAGGTATCACCACAACGCCATACCACGCTCAGACCAACGGACTCGTGGAAAGATTCAATGGCACGTTGAAGGTCATGTTGAAGAAACTTTGTTTGGATCAACCCAAAGAATGGGACAGATTTCTTCCAGCAGTATTGTTTGCTTACAGGGAAGCACCACAAGAATCACTCAAGTTCTCACCATTTGAACTACTCTATGGGAGACATGTGCGTGGCCAATGCAGGTCTTAAAACAGATATGGACAGACGAGGAGCTAGAAACAGACGTCAGAACAACAGCGGAATATGTCATTGATCTGAAGGAGAGGATCGAAGAAACATGCAGATAGCTCGTGACAATCTAGACAAGGCTGCCGGACGACAAGCGAAGCACTACAACAGGAAGACGAAAATGAGACATCTCATTCCTGGAACAAGTACTAGTGCTACTTCCACAGAAACATATACAAGCTCCAATTTAACTGGAGAGGACCGTACACCATTTCCAGAAGAGTGAATCCAGTCGATTACAAGATTGAGATCAACGGCAAGGAGAAGACATACCACATCAATCTCCTCAAAGAATACTTCGAAAGAGAAGGATTGAAACAACAAGAGTACGTCGCAGTTGTTATGCAGGAGGAGGATCATGAAGAGTATTTGACTGACCATATACCACTCATACCTTTGAAGAGAACCGAGGACTCCAGCAATGTTGTTATGGACCACAGCTATCCAAGGACAGAAGTACAGTTGGAAAACAATTGTTCGTCGTCATGACAAGATCATCACGGATTTGGCAGGTGAAACTAATCTGGTTACCTGTGAGTTGAGACTGGCATCACAACAACCAGTGAAAGTACATCAGTACCCAGTGCCACATTCTCAGATAGAAACTGTTGAAAAGGAGGTTGATCAAATGTTAGCCTGGGAGTGATAGAACCAGCATATCACCATACAATGCGCCCATTGTATTAGTCAAGAAGAAAGACTCAACAGTCAGGTTCTGTATCGACTACAGGAGACTGAAGTACAGTTGTTGAAGAGTGAAGCACTCTGGAATCCTGCAAATGTATATTACATTGAGCAATGCACGAGAGTTGTGCATAATTTGATTATTTGATCCTGCATCGATGTTATTTATGAGGTTTATAACATATTTACTGTATTCGACTATATTAATGGGCTGTCACTTTTCTTAGTGTTTTGCTTAAATAGGATTTTCCGCTAAGAAGGGAGGTATTTGTGACGTTCATTCATAAGCTTGGGTCATTTTCATTAAGAAAATGACGCAATCGATACATGACGTCTATTCGCTCTGCACTTGTCTTATATTTCTATCTCCAAACGACAAAACTAATTGTTAGTTTTTTGCTTTAAGGCAGTGCGTTTATAATTTCAAACGCTGTGTAGACTTTTATTTGTATTAATAATAAAATAAATCTACAATCGTAGCAAATCTTAAATAAATGTTAGCGAACCGCCCAGAGAACGATGGACAAACGAGTCACAAGACAAAACACAACGCGTTTCGTCCTCTTAGGTCTTCGTCTGGTGAAATAACTATAAAACAATGAAAATTCACTTAGCTTTGATCGCTTCAGTGAAGCGATCAAAGCTAAGTGAATTTTCCTTTGTTTATTTCGTTTATTTATCACCAGACGAAGACCTAAGAGGTCGAAACGCGTTGTGTTTTGTCTTGTGACTCGTTTTGTCCACATTCTCTGGGCGGTTCGCTAACATTTATTTAAGATTTGTTTAGATTTCCGCCTGCGGTCGTCTCGCTTTGCAAAATAGATCTACAATCGTAGGGTATGGAAAACCATGGTACTGACCAATCGCAATTATCCAAGTGTCAGTGGTTTCTCCGTCCGCGCATGTGCAGTAAGTATTGACCGTTGCTTCATACGATCTGATCAACCCGGTCGACGAGAAATTGGCTCTGCAAGAAAGGTCAAATTATCCGAAGAAGAAGAAACCTTTCGAAGGAATCAGTCGAGGCCAGACTGAAAGGGGACTGCAGGGCATTCGACGACACCCACAACCTTTACGGGGAAGGTCTAAACGAGTCTCATCCTTCGTGGGCGAGTCCGATAGCTGCAGCCATAGAAGACTGTGTTGAGGTGAATAGATCGAAACCATTTTTTTCGTATAGCGCACAAAATTTATTTCATATATAATCGCATTAGGGACATTTACCGGTTCAGTAATATTTTGTGCGCGCGATCATTTAAAATGCTCTGTATAAAAATATTTTAGATTTACCGGTCGACACATATGATTGATCGTAGAGCTGTCATTTTCATCTGTTTGCTCTCATCATATCGTGTGCCATGCACTAACCCATATTATGCAATTCTATTTCAGTTCACCGTTGCATGCAACCATATTTAGAAGATATGTATTTGTGTGAACGCAGATTATTATTTATAGATCGTAAACGAGTTCAAGTTATGAACGGAACATTTTCTCGGATCTAAGTGATCTGTATAGTATGAAGATTAACGTGATTTGATTTGATCTGTTCAGGGATTAAATATAATCGTAATTTATCAAGCATTAAGCCTTGGCGAATAGCACAGTCAAGGCAGATTGGAATATTCGTGTACACTTTCCTTCTTTGTTAACGAGTTATATGGTAAAGCAATTTTTGAAGGAAATCGATTGTAAATGATAGAGCAAGCTAGTGCAATTGTAAAGTGTGTCTAGAGCGTGTAGTGGGTGGAATAGTGATGTGCCACTATAGAGCAAGATCTAAGACGATTGTTATCTTGCAGGTACTTTTCGTACTTTTCCTACTTCTCCTTTTACATCCATCTGATCATCTCTCCGTATCTTTATCTTCCTCTTCGTCACACATCTTTATCCTGCATACACTTCGTCGAGAGGAACGTGCTGGTGTGTCAACCTTGCCGGGATCTGGAAGTGAACTGTGAACGTCAGCGGAACTCCGGAACGCTACACGATTCCGTGAAGCTGAGTGGCAATCACATAAACACATCCCTCCGCATTCAAGCACGCTACAACACATCAGACACTTTGTATAATTCTTTTGTGCATAAACTATACTTATGTGTATTCTCCGAAGATATTTTTGGGTAGCACGAGCGGACAATCGATATTTGTGCTACTGCAAGAGCGAAGTGGAGAAGGACAGAGACTTTGTTGTTTCCAAGTATATGTGCATGATTAATTTCTTTTGTGTGTAATTCATTCATAGGGAACAAACGGACATCAGCATTCAAAGCAACCAAAACGACATAATCACTGCAGATCCATCATCATCGTTACTGTTACTTTATTAAATTCAGTTGTTGTTATCAAAATCAAACCTCTTGTTCCATCTGTAGAAAGAAAGTGAAGGGAGTGGACGAAAGTCTGACTTTCCTACAACGGTCTATCGTTCTTGTCTGAGCATTCAACCATCATTATGAATGGGGTCTTATTAAAAACGTCACACACACCACACCACACCACACGGTCCCGAGCCATTTAGCAGACGTGGTGTAGCGTATATTATAGACTATAGTCTCCACTCGGTGTCAACTTCTTGATGAAACTGAAGCTGAAACAGCAGACGCGATAATCATTCATCTTGTGCAGCTTCTTCACCAGGTTCCCCACCCCCACACCTCTTTCCATCCCATCTCTCCCACGTGGACCCGTCGCCACAGTATCATCATGACTTCTCCGAAACATTTCAAGACAGACAACTGAGAACGGCGTCCCCGGACCTGAAGGAGTTGAGTATTGCCTCCCTTACTGCGGAACTCGGAACTGAAAGGTAAGGGGTTTTCTTTGTGTGTGTGTGTGTTTTGTGTGTGTAAAGGCGTATGCTGTTCTGTGTGTGCTTTCTTCCTTTACTTTTTTATATATTTTTTTTAACCCCCGCACCTTTCGTTTCCCCTGTTTCACTCTTTCCTTATCATCCTCCATTCAGTCTCTCTCTCTCTCTCTCTCTCTCTCTCTCTCTCTCTCTCTCTCTCTCTCTCTCTCTCTCTCTCTCTCTCTCTCTCTCTGTTTAGACCCCACTTGCAACACTACTGTGCAGTTGGTATCGGTGTATCTGTCTGTCCGTCCGTCTCTCTGTGTGTTTATTCCCCTCCTTCTGCTTCCCCAGTATCTACCCCATTCTCATCCTTCTCCTCCTCCTCGTCCTCTCTCTCTATCTAACTCTCTCTCTCTCTCTCTCTCTCTCTCTCTCCCCTCTCTCTCTCTCTCTCTCTCTGTCACTCTCCTTCTCTATCTCTCTGTCTGTCTGTCCGTCTGTCTGTCTGCCCCCCCCCCCCCCCTCTTCTCTCTCTCACTCCCTTCTCCCTCCTTTCTTTTTTCTCTCTCCCTCGCCCCCCCCCCCCCCTCATCCCCTACTCTCATGTCTGTCCCTCCCTCCTTCCCCCACTCTCTCTCTCTCCCTCGCACCTCCCTCTCTTCTCCCAGCCCTCTGTGTCTCTGTCTCTCACAATCTGCCTCTGCCCCTTCTTCTATCTCTGACTGATTGTTTGCTTAACTGTCTCTATTCCTCTGTGTCTGCTTGCCTGTCTGTGTGGTGTCTGTCTGTTCCTTTCATTGTCTCTCTTGATATGTCTATGGCTGGGTTTTTATTTTTTATTTTGGTGTTTTGTTTGTTTGTTTGTTTGTTGTTTTTTTTGTGTTTTGTTTGTTTGTTTGTTTTTTTTTTTTGTTTGTTTGTTTGTTTGTTGTTTTTTTTTGTGTTTTGTTTGTTTGTTTGTTTGTTGTTGTTTTTTGTGTTTTGTTTGTTTGTTTGTTTTTTTTGTGTTTTGTTTGTTTGTTTGTTTGTTTTTTGTGTTTTGTTTGTTTGTTTGTTGTTGTTTTTTGTGTTTTGTTTGTTTGTTTGTTGTTTTTTTTGGGTGTTTGTTTGTTTGTTTGTTTGTTGTGTTTTTGTGTTTTGTTTGTTTGTTTGTTTTTTTTTTTCTTTTTGTTACTGCCTCTTTTGTCTGTCTGCCGTGGTCTAGGTGTCTCCATAATTATTTGCGTCCCTAAATCTTTCTTCTTTCTTCTTTGAACTGAAAGGTAATTAGTGATTGAAAAAAAAAAGCGTGTGCTATTTCTCTGTGTTATCCTCTGTTTATTTCCCCCTCCTTCTATCCATCCTCTGGTTCATCTTCCTCCGATCAGTTTTTTCTTCTGGGGCTGGGGGGGGAGGGGGAGGGGTGGTTTTTCCCCTTTCTTCGAGCTCACTTTCAAAAAGTGCACAGGTGTGTCCAGAATCATATTTTGCAAGTTCTACATATGAGATGGAGATCTAAATTGTTGTTGTTGTTGTGTTCGTGTGTGTGCGCGCCTGCGTGCGTGCGTGCGTGTGTGTGTGTGTGTGTGTGTGTGTTGCGGTGGTGCGTGCGTGCGTGGCGTGCGTGCGTGCGTGCGTGTGTGTGTGTGTGTGTGTGTGTGTGTGTGTGTGTGTGTGTGTGTGTGTGTGTGTGTGTAAGTGTGTTGTCTGAGGATAAGGGGGTAGAGGGTAATGTAAGCAGGGGAGAACAGCAAAGAAAGAGCAGTGTGCTATTAGAAAGAGAAAAAAAGACAAATCCGACCTTTTACCCCATAAAGCGAAACGCCGATCCTTGCGTCGAAAATGTCATATCGGCAGATGGAAGCTGACAATATGTTCGGCTACTCTCTGAGTCTCTCTGTCTCTGTCTCTCTCTCTGTCTCTGTCTCTGTCTGTCTCTCTCTGTCTCTGTCTCTGTCAGTCTATGTCTGTCTGTCTGTCTGTCTGTCTGTCTGTCTGTTCTCTCTCTCTCTCTCTCTCTCTCTCTCTCTCTCCTTCTCTCTCTCTCCTCTCTCTCTCTCTTCGTGTTATATTTATATCAAAACATGTTCGTGCCCAGTCAATTAACTGCCTCGCGATCCTAATTAATTAATGCTTTTTTGTGTAATGCTGACATGTCAACAACAACAACAAAAAAATCCAAGTATGGAACTAGCATAAGCAAGAAAACATTGAGATTTTCTTTTTCAAATTATGTCTTTCATCTGTATTTTACCACCTTCAAAAGGCCTTCGTTCCAACACGTTTGAAGATCAGGTCACCTAATTACACACACACACACAACACACACACACACACACACACACACACACACACACACACACACACTGCTAGATAGATAGATAGATAGATAGATAGATAGATAGATAGATAGATAGATAGATAGATAGATAGATAGATAGATAGATAGATTAATTGATTGATTGCTAGATAGACAGACAGATAGGCAGATAGACAGATAATATACATGAAATCAAACCAACTATTTA
>CM031603.1:84887356-84894856 GCA_018398815.1 Conus ventricosus
TGTCCTCTGACCTGGGAGGAAGGGCGGTGATGGAGACGCCACGGGCGTTTTTGACAGCAGGCAGGCAGAGAGGGAAGGTCTGGAAGATTAGAAGGAGACCCGGTCTGAAAGTCTTCCCAAGGAGGCTGCTGGTTCTGATGTGTATGATTACTTCGAGGGAAGTTCGCTCATGTGCATATAGTTGTGGCTGTGTTTGTATTTGTGTGTGTGTGGCTGGCAGTAAAAGAGGATGAATATAACATGAGTACTGTCCCACGTAGATTGTTCGGTATGTCGTGCAGTATATTAAAACAGTTTTGTGTCCTCAGTGTCACAGACATCCCAATATTCTTTTTTCACAAGTGTGTGTGTGTGTGTGTGTTGTATGTGTGTGTGTGTGTGTGTGTGTGTGTGTGGTGTGTGTGTGTGTGTGTGTGTGTTGTGTGTGTGTGTGTGTGTAAGTGCGTGTGCGCGAACATGCTTCTGCACGTGTAACATGCTAACCTGGATGGGTGTTTTAGCCGAGCAATCTTTCCACATCACGATTGCTCCTCAACTGTGAAGCACAGTATTTGAATTGTTTGCTAGGGCCATGCCTTATAAAACGTTTCTGTGGAATACATCACTCAAAATCTGCCAAGGGTACATTCAGTTTCTCAAAAGTATTAAAACGCCAGATACCATTATTCTGGTAAGCACAGACAGAAGTGGTTTGACACGGTGGGACGAAGTGTTGAAGTTATGCATTTTAAGAAACATGTGCCCACTTGTACACCCCGCTTCTGTGAACGTTTCCGGACTAGAGTGCTTTGTTAGTGGACCATGTAGACAACGTTGAGGAATATTTATTTCCCATCTTTAGCACCTTTATCATGTGTGTGTGTGTGTGTGTGTGTGTGTGTGTGTGTGTGTGTGTGTGTGTGTGTGTGTGTGTGTGTGTTGTCTGTCGGTCTCTTTCTGTCTCTGTCTGTCTCTGTCTCTGTCCTCTTTGTCTGTCTCTGTCTGTCTCTCTCTCTCTTTGTCCCACCCACACATAGATGGACACACAAAGACCTCCCCCCCCCCCACACACAGAACACACACACACACACATAGGCACATTCACATAAACACATACATATGCATGCAGGCACGCATGCATGCACACACACACACACACACACACACACACACACACACACACACACGCACGCACGCACGCACTGCGCGCGCGCGCCGCGCGCGCGCACGCACGCACGCACGCACCACGCACGCACACACACACACACACACAACACACACACACACACACACACACACACACAACACACACACACACATTCTTTGGTAACCCCAATCCCCCTCCCTCACACAACTTCTGTCCAAGCATCTTCCTTTTTTTTCATTTTGATTTCTCTCTCTCCCTCCCCTTTCTCTGTCTCTGTCTCTCTCTCTCCCTCCCTCCCTCCCCTCTATCTCCCTCCTTCCTTCCCCTCTCTTTCTCTTTCTATCTCTCTGTCTCTCCCTCCTCACTCTGTCCATTTACCAAGAGGCCAGCGACCCCGGTTAGCAGCGCCAATCCGATTCCGACCATCAGTCAGTTTCCAGTGGCAGTCTTGGGGGCAGACCATTCATCATCCCCACAGCTTTTCTGATACCCCTACCCACACAACTGTCGAATTGTTTCCTTTCAGACTGCTGCAAAGTCGGAAAGCACATGCCTGGCTCTTAGGCAGAGACAGGAAGAATGATGACAGAAACACAGAAAAGATCAGGTCATTGCTTTGTCTCTGTGGTTGAAGCTGACAGCACAGAGCGATCCGAGTGAAGGAAGAGGCAGTGGGGATACATCTTCTGAAACAGTGGGTGTATTCTCAGCATCATGTCTAAGATACTGTTGTTGCTGTTGGCAATTTAAATGGTCCATCGCTTCAAACATTTTGTTTTTTTGTAAGGCAAAACAAACGCACCTCTGCAGAGTCTAAAACAATCTGCATCATTTGTCACCACTGTCACCTAGTTTTGAAAGTGAAGTCAAGTAGCAAAAAAGCTCGCTTCGATTTACCAAAAAAAAGAAGAGGGGAGGGGGGGGGGGTATGTTTTGAAAGAAATGAAAGCAACGTCCTTAGTCTATGCTCATTTCAGGCTGTCTGCAAAGAAGTTTAATGAGTGGTTCATCAAGGAATGTCAGCTAACCTTTCAAGGTTGAGTGTTTCCTCAAACTGAAGGTTGATTTCATAAATAAGAATCTGTGTGGAATACAATGTGAACAACAACATGCAAAATCGCACAGGACAGGTATATGAGACAAACGTCTTTAGCTTCGGTACTCTCGTAGAAGAAACAACAGTGTGATGAAAAGTATTGTAGATAAGTAAGACACGAGTAAAGGAAATAGGGCTCTTTTCATTTTTGTGTCATAATCTGTGAAACATATTTTCAAATACATTTTACACATATTTTCAAATACATTTTACAGCGTTATTAAAACAGTGTGGTAAAAGTTTTCAATTCCATGTTTGATTTTATGGTATTGGAAATGCAAATACCCTTTCTTCTCATGACCGTGTGGTATTAGAGAACATTTAGTCTTTAACTGTGAGCAAAACAAGCAGTACCATTCCACTTCATGATTAGTAGATGAGAAATGGAGTGGACCTATAGTGGTCGGCTGTAGAACGTGCATGTGAATGTAGAAAACTGATTATCATTACTAACAGGTACAATTCAGGCCTGAGAGAAATGGTAAACGCTCTAGATAATTTATTTCTTCATTCCAGATTTAGCGTTAGGAATCATATTATTTCTTTGTTGGGTATTGTTGACAAAGTGTGTGCGTGCGTGCGTGCGTGCGTGCGTGGTCGTGCGTCGTGCGTGTGTGTGTGTGTGTGTGTGTGTGTGTGGGTGTGTGTGTGTGGTGTGTGTGTGGTGTGGTGTGTTTGCTTTTTAGGAAGACTGGAATTCTGCTCACAGCAATACACAGAGACCCACACCCTCTTTCCCACATGCGCGCTGTCTCTCTCTCTCTCTCTCTCTCTCTCTCCCTCTCTCTCTCTCCTCTCTCTCTCTCTCTCTCTCCTCTCTCTCTCTCCTCTCTCTCCTCTCTCTCTCATCTCTCCACTCTCTCATTCCACCATTATTGCCATTGTATGTTTTTCCATGACTGAATGGCCTCCTCAGCTAGTTGATGCTGAAAAACACAATGTAATCCCCTGCCAGTCTACAACAGTCAGTTTTCATTCGATGCCAGAACCAAAACACACATCTCGAAATGGGATCAGTCCCTGTCTCTCTGTCTGGTCTTACAGCCAAAGCAAACGTCTGGGAATGCGAAGGACCAGCTCAGTGTTGATTCAGGAGAAAATGTAAGGCAGGGGCAGGCGGGGAATTGCGATCATGCGAAGAGAGAGAGAGAGAGAGAGAGAGAGAGAGAGAGAGAGAGAGAGAGAGAGAGAGAGAGAGAGAGAGACAAACAGACAGACAGACAGAGAGAGAGAGAGAGAGAGAGAGAGAGAGAGAGAGAGAAGAGGGGGGGGGGTTGCATTGTACACCATTAGCAAGCCATTCTGAGCAAACAGTAGCGGTAATAAGGGATGAGTCTGTAAACACTAGAAGAGAGGTTTCTTCACAGATATCCTCTGCCAAACGTATCATTACAAGTGACTCTCAATGAGAAACAGTACATTGGAAAACTTCGTCGCAGTAGAATCCTTCAAGGTTAAGCAAACCTTTTGTCCAGTTAGCTCAGTTTGGTAATGAGACTACTGTGTCTGTACTCAAATGTTTGCGACTTCAATCTTCCCATCCCACACACCCCCACCCCTGCCTTCCCCATCGCTCTTTCCTGCCCCCTCACAAACTCCCCCAGTCCCTCCTACCCCCACGCTTTCCTTTCCACACTTGGTGTTCTTGCTGCTCCCCTGTGGAAGGCGCTGTTGCCGCTGTTCAGGTGGTATTAAGGCATGGTTACCTAGGTCCTCCTTCCCCGATGTTCTCTAGGGATGCTTCTAATCCTGTCAGTTCATCACCTGATGAAGATGTTGATGGTTGAGACGAATATAAGAATAAAACAAAGTTAGTTCTGCTACACCTCTCCTCTCTCTCTCTCTCTCTCTCTCTCTCTCCTCTCCTCTCTCTCTCTCTCTCTCTCTCTCTCTATCGCTTGCTTCTTTGTAGCGCTGTATGATGATGAGCTAGACTGGATGTTCATAATGTCCCACACTCCTTCTGCCACTACATCCCTTCCTCATCCCATCCCAAATTCTCCTCTGTCTATGGAATCCCCCCCCCCCTCCCACCAAAAACACAGCAACAGTTTATTGTACAGCCACACAGAAATAAAGACAAAGTGAAAATACTTGAACAAAATGTGTTCCGATTCCACCAGCGGAAGTGTAGACGACCTATGAGAAACCTAACGTAGCTCACGCCGTGCATGAAACCTGCAAGTAGCTCACGACCTGCAAGAAATCTACAAGTAATGACGACCTACAAGAATTCTACAAGTAATTGACGACCTACAAGAAATCTACGAGTAGCTGACGACCTACAAGAAATCTACGAGTAGCTGACAGCCTACAAGAAATCTACGAGTAGCGGACGACCTACAAGAAATCTACGAGTAGCTGACGACCTACAAGAAATCTACGAGTAAGCGGACGACCTACAAGAAATCTACGAGTAGCTGACGACCTACAAAAATTACAAGTAGCTGACAACCTACAAGAAATCTACAAGTAATTGACGACTTACAAGAAATCTACGAGTAGCTGACGACCTACAAGAAATCTACAAGTAGCTGACAACCTACAAGAAATCTACAGTAATTGACGACCTACAAGAAATCTCAACGAGTAGCTGACGACCTACAAGAAATCTACAAGTAGCTGCAACCTACAAGAAATCTACAAGTAATTGACGACCTAAAAGAAATCTACGAGTAGCTGACGACCTACAAGAAATCTACAGTAGCTGACGACCTACAAGAAATCTACAAGTAACTGACGACCTACAAGAATCTACGAGTAGCTGACACCTGCAAGAAATCTACAAGTAGGTGACGACCTACAAGAAATCTACGAGTAGCTGACGACCTACAAAACCTCTACGAGTACTGACGACCTACAAGAAATCTACGAGTAGCTGGACGACCTACAAGAAATCTACAAGTAATGACGACCTACAAGAAATCTACGAGTAGCTGACGACCTACAAGAAATCTACAGTAGTGACGACCTACAAGAAATCTACAAGTAATTGACGACCTACAGAAATCTACAAGTAGTTGACGACCTACAAGAAATCTACAAGTATTGACGACCTACAAGAAATCTACAAGTAATTGACGACCTACAAGAAATTACAGTATGACGACCTACAAGAAATTGAGTATTGACGACCTACAAGAAATTACGAGTAGCTTGACGACCTACAAGAAATCTTCGAGTAGCTGACGACCTACATGAAAGCTACAAGTACTGACGACCTACAAGAAATCTACAAGTAATTGACGACCTACAAGAAAGCTACGAAGTAGCTGACGACCTACAAGAAATCTACAAGTAGCTGACGACCTACAAGAAAGCTACAAGTAATCTGACGACCTACAAGAAACTACAAGTAACCGACGACCTACAAGAAATCTACGGGTAGCTGACGACCTACATGAAATCTACATGTGCTCTACAGAAGTCCGAAATTCTTTTTTCGAACAAGACCACGTCTTGTGTGGATGCAAATGTTTATAAAACGTATGACTGGAATATTTTCCAATGCACCGGGAGCTCATGCTGGTCCCTTCCTCAGAAGGGAACAGATTAGTTCACAGAACGCGAGTGGATGAAAAGAAAAAAGACACTAGAGATACTTACAAAAGGTTACACCTTCCAAGCAACAGTCTTCTATTCACAGCATGGGAACAACGGAAGACTCAGACACTTTCAAAACGGTTTGTTTAGTCCCTCCCAGTCACAGAGGAAATAATCATTCCTTTTCCTTACAAAAACCAACTTTGCACAAAAGTGTCCGCTTAAGATTTCTTAAGAGTTCTAATCACACGTCTCTACCTCTCTCACAAAATGGTGCAGACTCTATAGCATAAGAGCCCATTTGGGAAATCACAAATGGGTCACAATGTGTCCTAGGGATTTTCCTGGCTTCCAAATAAGGATGAATACAACAATAATGTTATGCTTATTTAATATTCATGTAATCCTTACTGATACGTATGGCCACTTCATGCATGACCCCCGTTCCCGTAGGTACATTCTTTATTCCTGTTTGGGTGTAATATCATATCATGGGACAGCATCAAAATTGAGGGACATACAAGAGAGAGAGAGAGAGAGAGAGAGAGAGAGAGAGAGAGAGAGAGAGAGAGAGAGAGACAGACAGACAGACAGACAGACAACAGACAGACAGACAGAAACAGACAGGATATAGAAGCAGATCAGATTGCAGACAGGGAGAACAGCCAGCCAGCCAGCCAGCCAGAACAGAGAGAGAGAGAGAGAGAGAGAGAGAGAGAGAGAGAGAGAGAGAGAGAGAGAGAGAGATTGTTGTCTTCGCAGGCTTTTAAAAAGACCCTAAAAGACTCTGTTGCCAAACATTCCTCCACAGTCAAGTAACCAGGAGCCAACTCCACACAGCATGCTCCAGTCTCCACAGGTCTGTTCCACTTCAAGCGTCCGTCAAACTGTGTGTCTTCTTTTGGTTCTCCACTCTCCATCATAGCACGTAGGGTACGTTGGTCAAAGCCTGCAGACAGCAGCAATTACCTTGCCACTCAAACGAAGTGGATGATGTAGAATCTGCTCTTTTGTGTGAAAGTACAACAGGTCATTAATTGCCGTCTGTGCTTTGGGGGCTGCAACCATTTTCGATGGTTGCAAGCTTGGAAATGTCCAAGAGCAGACGAATGAATAGATTGGAGACTGTTGTCCGTTTCAGTTGAGATGTAAACCAAAAAGTGGTCAACTGGTAGAGGATGCCCTAGTGTAAAGTGAGCAAAGGGTTAAAGTATCACTAAGGTCTGATTCTTTTAAATGCTGATGAAACTATGAAGTGGTGGTGGTGGTGGTGGTGTAGGTGTAGAGAGAGTTGTCTATGACTACTTGGAAGCCACCAGAGCTTCAACATCAACTGAGTTTGCAAGACATTCTTCGTGTTTGTCTTTTTTTGCTGATTTCCTTGACCATGACATCAGGGTTCATCTTTGGGTGGGAGGTTTGCTTATGTGCTCTAGTTCTTCAAAGGGAGCCACATTTGGTCCTCATAGGTGATGTATAATCATCAAGAAGAGAGAGAGAGAGAGAGAGAGAGGAGAGAGAGAGAGAGAGAGAGAGAGAGAGAGAGAGAGGCAGACAGACAGACAGACAGAGAGAGAGAGAAGAGAGAGAGAGAGAGAGAGAGAGAGAGAGAGAGAGAGAGAGGAGAGAGAAGAGAGAGAGAGAGAGAGAGAGAGAGAGACAGACAGACAGACAGACAGACAGAAGCTAACTTTTAATATTTACATTATGTTCGTCTCAAACGTCGACATGTACA
>CM031603.1:84899856-84904856 GCA_018398815.1 Conus ventricosus
TGGGCCAGGACCACAAGAGATTGGCAGACAGCTGAAGGGAAATGATGTTGTGGAACGAACCTGGAGAACGTGGAATTGATTTGGTGTGCTCTCTGTCCTCTGACCTGGGAGGAAGGGCTGTGATGCAGACACCACGGGCGGTTTTGGACAGCAGGCAGGCCGAGAGGGAAGGTCCGGAAGATTAGAAGCAGACCTGGTCTGAAAGCGCAAAGGGATAAAGAGGCTGCTGTTTCTGATGCTTATGCTTACTTCCAGAGAATATCAATCATGAACATAAACGCTGTGTCTTGTGCGTATGTGTGTGGCTGGCAGTAAAAAAAAAAAAGAAAGTCGAATTAAACATGAGCAGTGCTGGCTTCGATTGTACGTGCAGCTTGTGCATTTTGAAAGTTTGTTCGTCTCGGTGTCAAAAACACATCACGATATTGTCTTCATCGCCATTCGATCTGTGTGTGTATGAGCAAGCGCGTGAGCGTACATGCGTCTGTGCGTGATTTAACAATTTGGACAGGCTTGTGAGGCAGGGAAATATCCCCTATGTGGTGTTTTGCTCCCTGACCGTGAATAACAGTATTTGAGTTGTTCTCTGTTCCATGCTTTGGGAAACGGTCGTGTGGGATACACCACTCAGAATCTGTCAAAGGTATTTTCAGCTCGGAAAAAAATTTATGCATTCGGATAATATAAATCTATTATTAAACATACAGAGAAAGGGTTTTGTGTGTAATTTTTACACAGTTGCATGCACTTTTCAAATAATGCGTCTATGTGAAAGCACCAGATCAATAGTAATTTTGTGAATTTTGCGTCCCTAGCAAACTCTGAGGAATTCTGTGTGTCCTCTCACCCCTGCACCCTTATCAACCCCTCCCTCTGTCTCTTTGTCTCTGCGTCTCTCTGTCTGTCTCTCTCTATTTGTCTGTCTGTCTGTGCCACTCTCAGTATCTCTTTCTCTCTGCCTCTGTTCTCCCTTTCCTCTCTCTTTCCCTCCCTCTCCCCCCTCTCTCCCTCTTTCTCTCCACCCCATATTCTGCTCATTTTGCAAGAGGACACTGTCCCAGTTTAGCAGCGGCAATCCTGATTCCAGCCATCATTCAGTGTCCAGTGGCAGATTCAGGGGCAGACCATTCATCATCCCCACAGTTTCCCTGACACCCCATCCACGCAACGGTCGATTTTGTTTCCCTTGAAAGGTCGGGAGCGACGTGCCTCCTCCTATGCGAAGACAGGAAGAATAATGACATCAGAGAAACACGGCAGCAAAAGATGAAGTCATTGATTTGTCTCTGTGTCTTTAGCCGACAGCAGACTGCAATCAGCACAAAGAAAGAGGCCGTGGGGACAAAGATCTGAAGCAGTCAGCGTATTTTCAGCATCATGTCTACGACACTGTTCCTGCTATTGTCCGTTTAAATGGGCCATATTATAAGATGTTTTTTTTCTTCTGTTCGACAACGCTATGTACCTCTGCGGAGTCTAAAATGATTTGCGTCAGCTTGTCAACATTCTCGCCCAGTTTTAGAAGTGAACTCAATTAGTGAAAAGGAAACTCGTTTCAAACCTAAGAAAAGGAGAGGTGGGGTGCAACAGATGTTTTGAAATAACTCAAAACAACTTCAGGCCTTCCGCATGGAAGGTATAATGTGTGAGTCCGTCGAGGAATTTTACTTGCCTGCTAATGTTCTGAGATGGTTGTTTTCCCAGAACTGAAGGCTGATTTTAATGAATAACAATCTATGCTGAATACAACGTGAGCAACAACATCCAAAGTCACATGAGATATACATATCATACTAACATAATTAGCTTTCAGATACATATAGAGCAGACTAGTAATAATAGTATGGGATGAACTGTAATGTAAATAAACCGTGCACAGGAAAGGAAATCGGCCTTGTTTATTTTCATGTGATAATCTGAAACATGTCTTTAATCAAGGTATGCATCTCGCAGCATTATCAAATTGCAAGGTTGAATTGGTTTGGCATTAAAAGAAATAATGGCAAATATCGTTTTATTCCGATTATCTTTGTGGTATTAGAGAAATTACTTTTCACCGTGAGTAAAATAGGGATCACCATTCGATTTCACGATTGGTCCAAGATAGATATTGTGGTCATATCTCAGCAGGCTATAGATCATATGTGAATTCAGTTCAAAACATAACTAATCTACTTATGTAGTGCATTCGGTGTCATGTACCATTCACAATGAAACGCATTCTTTTAGAGTGTTGGGATTTGCATGATGTGAGACATAAACATTTTACAGCAGACTCCTTGAAAACCTTGTACAGAGCTGTTCCACCTGATGTGTTCTTTGAATTTCTGAAAGAGATGAACATTTTTCATTCGATATGAGATTTTACAGTAGAAAGATGTTGAACAAAGTTTCCGGTTTGTTTTTAGAAGGTGCATTTTGAAGGGTTGTGCGAATGAACGACTTGTGAGTTGACTTCAACGTGGTGACAGCCCAGATATGGCCCTTTGCGGTCGCTGGGCTGTAAGCAACATGACCTTACTAACCGATCTACTGCGGTCCTTAACGCTGATAAAAATCAGGTCGCAATGAGGGCATTCCCCATTCTTAATCGTCCCAGTTGAAATAAAAAAACAATGAAAAAAACAATAGACATAAAGATTACGAGAGCAAACAGACATCGCGAAACGGACAGACTTGTTCATACGGCATAGTAGGTGCAGTTTCACTAACTCGTAAATAGGGTTAAAAAGTACACATTAAAAAAAAATGTGAAGACTTTTTTTTTACAAACGCAAAGAATAAGACAGGGAAAAAAATACTAGTACAGAATTTCTAGCGGGGACACACTTTAAGCCAGAAGACCCCCTCCCCTCACCACCACCACCACCACCATCACCCTGACCTCACTCAGTCTCCAGACCTCCAACCCCCCCCCCCGCCCCTCCAGCATCGCCAAAATACGCGTTCGATATTTTGGATCCTCTGAAATACACGTAGTAGTGTGTGGGGTGGGACCGACCCGACGGTGACACATCGATTCGGGGGTTCTGGTCCTATTCCCACCTTAGAAAGTCAGGAATGAGATGTTCTATTTTGTCTCAATGTTAGTTGTGTACACTCAGACAATATTCGACCCCTGCAGATGAGACTCTCTCTCTCTCTCTCTCTCTCTCTCTCTCTCTCTCGTTATATCTTTTGTACCACTCCAGTCGCATTAAACCCCCCACATGATTCATTCCGGGCCCTGTCCACAGTCACACCCTGGCTTGACCCGTCGCAGATCCAACGAAGGCAATCCACAGAGAGAATTAACATCAAGGCATCAAGAGGCAACCTACCAGAGGAGACACTGCACTGCTACCATGCAAGTCACTTCCGTGGTGTTCAGTGGAGCCGGTTCTGATCCAGCATACGTAGACCACCATGTACTGAGCATCCACTCAGAACAGTATTTGTGAAGTCGCGGAGCCAGCGTGCGTGCTGCCGCGTGTGTCCAGAGACACTCCACATGAACTCACCAATGCCGGCAACCTCGGCAAGAGCTCATCAAGGCCTAGACGAGGAGAGGACATCAAAACTGAGGTCACCATGAGAGCATTGTGATGGTTCCCCCCATGCAGCTAGTGAAGGGTTTTCATATTTAAAACATATATTTTCCCATTTTCTTCATCTCAATTTTTTTTTCTCAAATCTTTGCCAAGTCATTATTATAATGATGGAAGAATTGTTAACCTGCACTTGTCCCCCCCCCCCCCCCACTACTTAATTGTTCAGCAGGGTATGAATTTTGTTACTTTTTGATGCTGGTCGATGAGGATGAGGATGATGGAGATGGTTCTATATAGATGTGTTTTGGTCTGAAATTACATGACAGGGCTGTACTCTAGCTTTACTGGTAGAAGATATCCCTGTGTCAAACCAGGCTCGAAAGATATTGACACACAGAGGTTTAAATAGGAATAAAGGTTTCTGGATTCTGGATTCGACATTAGAAAAGTATTTAGACTCAGAATCAAAAACTTGAGTGTCGTTCAATTTCCGTGACCAAACCTCTATGTTAGAAAAGTATTTAGACTCAAATCAAAGAAGCCATCGAAATCAAGACTAGACGCCCCAGCCTGAACAGAGATCAAGGTTTTGAACTCCCCCCCCCCCCCCCCCCCACCCATCTACAATCAGATCCTGACAACTATTCACCCCACACAACAGTCGCCCCACCAGGCCTCGCTGCCACAACAGCAACAGTGAGCTGAAGAAGACAAGGCGACCCTGTCGAAATATTCTCAAAGTAAGTTTTTGATTCTGAGTCTAAATACTTTTCTAACATAGAGGTTTGGTCACGGAAATTGAACGACACTCTCAAAGTGCATCCACTGAGTAGATAGAGCTAGACTGCATGGCTCCAGTCTTCCCAACTGAACCCACAGCAAACTGAATTCTGCGTAGAAATCAGTCAAGGGCCGATGAATTTTAAATATAAAACAGTCTGGAAGGAATGGAACCGACGACCCCCCAGCCGAGAATCGACACCATGGCGGTTTGAACGTCAGTCTCTAAGTACGTTGACAACAACAAAGCCACAACAAAAAGAAGAAAAAAAAAAAAGAAAAGAAGAACAACAACAAAAACTGGCTTTTTTGTGTATGGGTAAGCCACAACGTGCATGACTCGGAATGACAACACACACACACACACACACACACACACACACACACACACACACACACACACACACACACACACACACACACACCAGAAAATACAAATGCACGTCTCATGTATTTACATCCCTCTTGAAGAAGAAACGTGGCTCCTTTAGTAAGACACATACGCAAATCTCTCACCAAAGATTAACCCTGCCGTCACGGTCGAGGAAGACAACTAAAAGGGGTATGCAAATGATAGCCCACAAACCCACTTGATGTTGAGCTTTTGGCCAACATTCTAAAGAAGCGGATCTCAGTGATTCTTTAAACCCTCGGATCGGTTCGCCCTGGATATTATCTACCTACCACTCC
>CM031603.1:84914856-84922356 GCA_018398815.1 Conus ventricosus
ATGACAGCGATGCTGATGTGCGGTTCTTCGATCGGGTGGGTCATAAACAACATAAAAAGAAGCAAACAAACAAACAAACGAACAAACAAACAAACAAACAAACAAACAAACAAACAAACAAATCCCAGACAAAAAACAGCCATCCTGAACAACATAAAGACGGCTATAGCTCTCTTCATCTCCTTGAAATAATGTGAAGTTCGAAAGTAATGGATTGAATGGTTTGACTCCATCACATTTTTCCCCATTTCTCCGTTTCTTCCGTCTTCTTGTTTTTATCGTCTTGGGTTCAGTGTGATGGATGGAGGGCTTGCGGCCATGGGAATTACATACAAAGCAAGCAGGCACACACACACACACACACACACACACACACACACACAACACACACACACACACACACAACGCACGCACACACACACACACACACACACACACACACACACACACACACACAACACACACACACACACACACACGCACATTTACACACACACCTGCACGCACGCACGCTTACACACACACATGCACGTACACACACACACACACACACACACATACACACACACGCACACACACGCGCGCGCGTGTGCACACACACACACTCACTCACTAACACAGAGAGAGAGAGAGAGAGAGAGAGAGAGAGAGAGAGAGGAGAGAGAGAGAGAGAGAGAGAGAGAGGAGAGAGAGAGAGAGGGTGGGGGGAGGAGAGAAGCAGACAGACAGATGGACACACACACACACACACACACGCGCGCGCGTGCGCACGCGCGCACGCACGCACGCACGCACGCACCACACACACACACACACTCACACAGAGAGAGAGAGACTGAGAGGGACAGAGAGAGAGAAAGGGAGGGAGGAGAGAGAGAGAGAGAGGGAGAGAGAAAAGCAGGCACGCACAAACACACACACACACACACACACACACACACACCACACACACACACACACACACACACACACACACCACATGCGCGCACGCGCGCTTCTGTCTGTCTGTGTCTTTGTTGTTCTCTCTGTGTTGTGTGTGTGTGTGTGTGTGTGTGTGTGTGTGTGTGTGTGTGTGTGTGTGTGTGTGTGAGAGAGAGAGAGAGAGAGAGAGAGAGAGAGAGAGAGAGAGAGAGAGAGAGAGAGAGAGAGAGAGAGGCTGTGAGTGCTTGTGCGTGGATGTGGATGTGTGTTCGTGCCTGCGTGCGTGCGTGCGTGCGTTGTGCGTGTGTGTGTGTGTGTGTGTGTGTGTGTGTGTGTGGTTATGTGCGTGTGCGCATCCATGTTGTGTGTGTATGCGCACATACACCTGCAAACCCCTCCCTCCTTATGTATTCAAGCTCACGCGCGAGTGTGCACACTTCTATGTCAGACATATGCTTAGGAGGCAGAATATTGATTGGAATGCATTATGTAAATGACTGGTTCAAACATCTTTTACAATACGCTTTGGAAGATGCGAATGATGACCATGACTAACACACAACGGCCATAAGTTTAGTATCCGTTGTGCAGAAGGTTTTTGTGGTGTTCCGCCTGCCTTCTGTGCATTGACTGCTGGGGTACGAACGACCCTGTCGCCATCATATGAATGGGAAAAAAACTTGATGATACGTAGATGTCGTGAATATCAAATAGCGACGTGCAGTTCTACTACTCATTAGAATCAAAGAAGGATTGTCAAATTCTTTGTTCAGTAGGAAACTATACGCTTGCTTAAAGAGAAGTATTATATTGTGATTGTTTTTACTTACTTTGAAAACAAGCTTGACGGCGACATTTTGAACTTGCTGGAGAGGTTTGAGCACAGCCATTAGAAGATGCACTTACTATTGTCTGTCTAGAAAGGATGCATGCTTGGACTAATGTCTTGGTTGCATCCAGTGTATGTATTGTGGAATGAAGCTGATGCTGTGTTGAATTTTTAGCAGTCTGGCATATTTGAGAAATTGAGGAAAAAATGCATGTTACAGAAATGGTATACAAATAGGAATTTGTCGAAAACGGTTTTAATAGTGGGCGGTATTATGAAATGGATAAAGAAGTCACAGGAACACTGTTATTTCTAAGTGTTGTATTATATCCACTACGACAAACGACTAACTTTGCTGGAACTATTGTAACAGAGATGTCAAGTGGCATTTTCGTTTTATTTGATGCTGTGTATTTTGGTTTATGTGAAAACGGTTCCATTGCTAACTGTCGTTTTTTCCCCAATGTGCTTTCAAGTGTTGGTGGACAAAATCTGATCCAATAGGCAATGGTAACGAAACACAAAAGGACACACACGTGATCAGCGCACGAGCTGGTCGTAATTCCAAAACAAAAAGTACACAACAGAAAGGAGTCTGCAGTTGGAGGCAGGGACTGTGGGGCCACTGCATTAACACCATTCGGCGCCATTCAGACGATTGTTTGATATCATCGATGTCTTGTATAGACACAGTCCTAAGGAAACTGAAGGGGATGGCCGTAGATATAAAGACATGTCGAGTGTTCTAGCTGCACTCCATCTACATGCATGCCCTGGTGGATAGGGTGTATCAACATGAGACGTGTCAGAGGCGTTGTGCAGAATGTAAACAGGATAAGGCCAAACAGAGACCTCTGAGGTATGCAAACGCACAGGCATGACTCAAAATAGTTAGTTGTAATAAGAAGGAATTATGTGTTTTCTTTCAAAAAAGCAACAGCACAACCAGCCGAGAACAGTGTTTGCAAATCCAAAGCCAGCATCTGGTCGCGAAAGAAGAGAACTATGCTCTGTTGTGTCAAATGCCGCTGAGAGGTCGAAAGGGTGGAGAAAGGAAATTTCATTTTGATCGAGAGAGACGAGAAGACTGCTCACAACGCGAACATTCTCTGCGGAGTATCCTGCCCGATAAGTTGATGGATTAAGACAGAGAACACTAGACAGACAATCGTATCGATACAGCAACTAGTACATTCCACAGCCCTGCCCCCTAACATCACCCTACCACCCTCAGTGCTAAAGATCATTCGCCCCCATGACAGGCCGCCTTTAATCCGGCATCCTCCCCTTCCTACCTCCCCTGACTCCCCCTCCCCACCCTTCCCCACGCGCTTGTCTTCCCTGTCCGTCACTTTTCCATCTAACATCGCCCAAACACCCTCAAAGTTAAAGATCATTCGCCCCCATGACAGACCATCTTTAACCCCCCTCCCCCACGCGGCATCCTTTCCATCCTACCTCCCCTGACACTCCCCCCCCCCCCCCGCCACTTATTTTTCCTCCCTGTCCCCTTCCCATCCCTACCTTCTGAGGGTATCAATTCGCCTGTAATATCTCCCACTTAAGACCTTCCCTCGGGGCTGTTTTGAGCCGTCTCTGTCTTTCAGTACCGCAGTGTCTACTGCCCTTCATGGTCCTCCATCCTCACTACCTCTTTCTAAAATGTCAGGGGACTCTGGCAGAAAGTTGTTGCTCTCTCTCTCTCTGTTCCCCCATCTTCATCCCCCCCCCCCTCCCCGCCATAATGTCCCTTTAGTATGCGTCCTAGTTTTTTTTTTCACTTGTCCCCATGTCTGTCTCTTTGTCTGTGCACTCTGTCTCCACGTCCTTGGGTTGTCTGTATGTGTATCTGTCTGTCTGTCTGTCTCTCTTTCTCTTTGTTCTCTCTCTCACACACATGCTCTCTCTCTTTTTCCCTCTCTCTTTCTCACACACGTTCACACACACACGCGCACGTGCGCACATGCATTTTCTCCCCCTCTCTCTGTCTCTCTCGCTCTCTCTCTCTGAATCTATCTCTTTCTTTTCCTGTCTGTCTGTCTGTCTGTCTGTCTGTCTGTCTCTCTCTCTCTCTCTCTCTCTCTCTCTCTCTCTCTCTCTGTCTCTCTCTCTAATTCTGGTAAATGTGACATACCACGTGCTTTCTCAGAAGCGTCTCCGCCCTCTTCCCACCCTTCCTTCGCCCACCCCTGCCCTCCAAGGGTATACACTCTTTTTGTGTCGTAAGCATTCGTTTGGAGTTATGGGCCTGTACTTGTTTTCTTGTGGGAGCAGAGTTACCCCACTTGTTTGTTGTTTATTGTTTACTGTTCCTGCCTCATTCCATATGAACTTATCCAACGTCAGCTCGTTTTATTGTTTCATGTTCCTGCCTCATTCCATATGAACTTATCCAACGTCAGCTCGTTGTTATTGTTTCATGTTCCTGCCTCGTTCCATATGAACTTATCCAACGTCAGCTCGTTGTTTATTTTCATGTTCCTGCCTCGTTCCATATGAACTTATCCAACGTCAGCTCGTTGTTTATTGTTTCATGTTCCTGCCTCGTTCCATATGAACTTATCCAACGTCAGCTCGTTGTTTATTGTTTCATGTTCCTGCCTCATTCCATATGAACTTATCCAACGTCAGCTTTATTGTTTCATGTTCCTGCCTCATTCCATATGAACTTATCCAACGTCAGCTCGTTGTTTATTGTTTCATGTTCCTGCCTCATTCCATATGAACTTATCCAACGTCAGCTTTATTGTTTCATGTTCCTGCCTCATTCCATATGAACTTATCCAACGTCAGCTCGTTGTTTATTGTTTCCTGTTCCTGCCTCATTCCATATGAACTTATCCAACGTCAGCTTTATTGTTTCCTGTTCCTGCCTCATTCCATATGAACTTATCCAACGTCAGCTCGTTGTTTATTGTTTCCTGTTCCTGCCTCATTCCATATGAACTTATCCAACGTCAGCTCGTTGTTTATTGTTTCATGTTCCTGCCTCATTCCATATGAACTTATCCAACGTCAGCTTATTGTTTCATGTTCCTGCCTCATTCCATATGAACTTATCCAACGTCAGCTTTATTGTTTCATGTTCCTGCCTCATTCCATATGAACTTATCCAACGTCAGCTTCTAGGATTCACGGCTGTGCCAGTCTTGAATAAAAATTACCTAACGTTTATTCATTTCTCCAGTTCTTGTTGCTGTGTAGATGTGTTCGGTATGGGGTATATGGGCAAGCTTGGAGCATCTTTTTTGGAGGGATGTTTCCTTTCTTGTTCTGTGTGCTCTGTACTGTCATGCCTGCTAGACGATTTGGTGTCGTAAGCGGCATTCCTTTGAAGTTATGTTTCCTTGTGGGAGCAAGAGTTACCCTACTTGTTTATTGTTATGAAATTGTGTTGACATTCTTAACTTTCCTTTTCCACCGCGTTAAAAGTTTCTGTGTGTTCACACAATATGGTTTGCTGTCCCACAAAATTAGGAAATCCAAGAATTGTATTCACATCTTTGATCATCGGGAAGGCGGATCTGATGAAAGACCAATTAAGCATATAACCGGTGGTATTATGATTTGACTATACTAATCTCCCGATATGATTACATATTTTTTGCCTGCCGAACCGATATTCAGGTTTTCATATCGAACTCCCAGATTTTGATATTTCTTTGCTGGCTGGTTTCTTGATAAACTAAAACTTGTTATCCATGAGTTTTGCATATCGCTTGATCCTAAAAGATTCTGTGATTTTTCTGTAAAATCTCTCTTGCTGTGTTTTTAGGAAACTCTTCACTCAACAACTGTCGTGGTTTTTAAATATCATTATTGTCTTTTTAATCTCACATTTGAGCATATCCATCCAGTTTTCTCCAAGTCGTTTCACATGACTTTTTACATCTATCAAGAGCGGAATTTTAACCGTCGGCAAAAGAAGTGTCGATTGCCCACCTCCCACCTGTCTACCTTTTACATCTTGATTATCTCCAAACTTAATTCAGAAGGTTTTCATACACAAAGAAAATTTAAAGGGAAATAATCGTTCTGAGGTGCTGCACGATGAACTTCAGACTATCCGGTAAATGTTCCATTTAGTGTTATTTAAAAGACAGGTACTCTGTGTCCTGTAAATGGTCCATCTAGTGTTATTTAAAAGACAGGTACTCTATGTCCTGTAAATGTTCCATTTAGTGTTATTCAAAGACAGGTACTCTATGTCCTGTAAATGTTCCATTTAGTGTTATTTAAAAGACAAGTACTCTATGTCCTGTAAATGTTCCATTTAGTGTTATTTAAAAGACAAGCACTCTATGTAAAACATAGATATCCACCTTTTCACGATCCGATCCAGAAGTGGCAGCTTCAGCACCCAAAACACAACCCAGATGATGGCTACTTTTCTCTGCGACGACGGGAACAGGTGCAGATCTTCCGAATGAGAACTGGACACAATCGTCTGCGCCACCACAGGCACACAAAACTCGGCATCGACAGTCTGGAGAGTGCCATTGTAGTCAGGGACAAATGACAGCAGAACATATCCTCCACAACTGTCCGACGCATGCTGCATCCCGAAACAAATACTGGCCGACACCGACAGCATTGGAGGCCAAGCTGCACGACACCCTGGAGAGCTGTGGTGGACGACTGCCTTCATCCAGGACAATGGGCTGGACATCTAAAGAGAGGCGAACGAGGAAGAACTGTCCGGTCCAGATTTGTTGAATGAATGATCACAATCCCAGCTGCTCATTAAAAGAACGGGCAAAGCGGTCAAAAGTGTTGGGGTTTTTTTCGTCAAAGGAACTTGAGGGCAGAAATCATGCGAATGGAACAACACATAATAGTAGACAAAGACGTTGCGTTCTATCCTAGTTACCTGTTAGTGATGACTGCGAGTTGGTCATCATTCATTGGTATTGGCAGGACCATTCGTGATGTGCACTCACGTAATTATGTATTGCTTACCTGGGTCCCCTTTTCATTTTGCTCTTTCTTTCTTTCTTTCTTTCTTTTTCTTTCTTTCTTTCTTTCTTTTCTTTTTTCTTCTTTTATTTTCTGTCACGCTTGGAACTAAAGATTCTCTCTCTCTCTCTCTCTCTCTCTCTCTCTCTTCTTCTCCTCTCTCTCTCCTCCTCTCTCTCTCCTCTCTCTCTCTCTCTCATTTGCTTTTACATGCAATCTCAGTTTTGTTTCTTTGTTTGCCTTTTTTTTCTCTTTTTTCCCTTTTTCTTAAAAAAAATCCTGCCCATGATTGTCAACTAACACAGCAAAGATACAGACCAGATGCTCTCCTCATCATCATCGCTTCCTTCGTATCGATTCCACGGGATCTATTACCGATAGTTTAAAGTGTGTGCCGGGCCAGCTAGATCCCCTCCCCTGAGAAGCAGCCATCGATTGCAGCCTGAGGTTTTTAATGAGACAGCAAATGACGAGCGGAAAAGAGTTAAAAAGGAGAGTAGCTTTGGCCGACAAGACCACCGAAGCATTTAAGGGCATGTTTCTGGTATCGGATCTCAGACGGGAATTACGCTTTTCTTGCTGGATAAGTGGTGTGGTGAGGCTTATGCCCTCATATCTCTTGTCTCCGACTTCCTCTGTCTCTCTCTGTATCTATGTTTGTGTCTCTACCAATGTCTCTCGGCCTCTGTCTCTGTGTGTCTGTCTCTCTCTTCTCTGTCTGTCTTTGTCTCTCGCTGTCTGTGTCTCCGTCTGTCTTCCAGTCTCTCAATCTCTCTCTGACTCTCTCTATGTCT
>CM031603.1:84932356-84942356 GCA_018398815.1 Conus ventricosus
GATTAAGCGCACTAAATGTTCCTTATTATTATTATTATTATTATTATTATTATTATTATTATTATTATTATTATTATTATTATTATTAAACGGTTACGTTTTGGGGTGCTTTTCTTCTCATACAAACTTTATACCACAGAGAGCGTTTTGAATGAAAAAAATATGTTTGATTAAACCGGTAAAGGTCTCGTTTAAAATGAAAAACGTAGTCAGTAAAAGTTCTAGGATATGGAGATTCTTACTCTTAAAGTTCAGCAGCATCCTTCTGCAAAGGTAAGTTTCTCATAGTCAAGATCTTTAATTCAACGCTCCGAAACATCTTTTTGCAAAACAGCCATGAGTTGACTGGAATGTTACGTGAGTTGGTCGTAGGTGTACCCTTCAATGCCTTAAATGTGGGCATTATACGTTGGCGTGTTTCCATTGACGAATTTCGAAATTTAGCAGCTACCACTCGTGCAACCAGAAGTGTTTCATTGCCAAATTTTCATGAAGCAGGAATAAATGTATGATCTATTTTACAATATCCTAGAAGAGCAAAAAACTTATCATTTGTTGACACGATTGAAATTCATACTACGCATCATGTAACAGAGGCTGGCATTGATTAAAAGATGTGGCTTTGAATTCCGCCATGGGAGATGCAAAGATGCCAAGAGCGGAGTTTGATGTTGACAGTTGCAGTCTAAACAAAAAAATGAGCATTCTCAGCTTTTGGCATCCAACGTTGAATGTCGTCTTCATGAATATTAGCAGCAGCATTTGCAGGCTGATGCTGATGGATCGGTCCTGGACGATTTGTAGGCAGGGGCACAATTTGTAATTTCGTTTCTCAAGATAAATCATTCGTTTGACGTCGGCAAGGCTTATTCTTTGTTGCGGAATTATTAGCATTTCAAGTGACATTGACTTTCTTTTGTTGGATCTGCCAAGGTCGGTCTGCCAAATGCTCATTTGTGTTGATTCTTGATGTGTTCTATATGCTCTGCAATCCACTGACCTTGTCGTTAGAATAGAAATAAGACATTACGTCGTGTCACATAAGTTGGCCGTTGCATCTGCCAGGGAAAAATTAGGTCTCTTGACGTCTTAATAGAATGTCCTGTGTGTACCTGCACCCTACGTGAGCACAGCGCAGGTTTCCGAGGGTGGTGCAGGATTACTCGCAGCTGGTTGGTTCGGCAGATAAAGACAGCACTTCCCGGGTCCCACTCGCACCTTTGGGCGTATCTTTTCTTTCTTTTCCTCCATAATTCAACCCTAAAATTCATCAGCTGATTTTAGCATGGATAGGTAGCGGAGGCGCTTTGCGGAATTAAGGTCAATATTGAACAGACGTGGGAGCGCAGAGAGGGGTAAAAATAGTGTGAAAATCAGCGGAATGACGTATGTCTAGTGTAACTGCTGCTGAATACATTTAGGGATCATTTTAAGGCTGTGTTCAAAAGATGAAAATGGATCCCTGGAAGGCTCACAAAGAGAGAGAGAGAGAGAGAGAGAGAGAGAGTGTGTGTGTCTGTGTATCTCTGTTTATGTATGCGTAAGTGGTTGTGTGTGTGTGTGTGTGTGTGTGTGTGTGTGTGTGTGTGTGTGTGTGTGTGTGTGTGTGTGTGTGTGCGCGCGCGCGCGAGCGTGTGCGCGTGCGTGCTTGCATACGTACAGTACGTGTGTGTGTGTGTGTGTGTGTGTGTGTGTGTGTGTGTGTGGTGTGTGTGTATGTGTGTGCGTGCGTTTGTGTGTGTGCGTGTGTGGGCGCGCGCTTGTGCGTGCGTGCGCGCATGTGCGTGTGTGATGAGCGCATTATTTTACCTCACCTCACCTTTTCTTTTTATTACAAAATCTCCGGTAACTCTGCTTATATAGGTTTACCTAATATCGCTCACTTGGGCACTGTTTGTCAACTACCCGAGGAGATGGTGTTGACGCACCTCTTGAGTAGCTTCCCTTTGCATGCTAGAGGGACCTGACTCTGCTGCCGGAAACCAGAGAGAACAGGACAATGTTCCTTAGGGGACAAGGTCTTCATTACTCTGGTGGTGGACTCTCTCCCGCTGCTGCTCAGTTTGAGGTTTATTTGAGGTTTATTGCTTTCTGGTAGTTCAATTGTAGACGATGCTATTGTCACAATTCGCGAGAAAGTGTAAGGAAGGGTAATACAAATATCAAAAGAAAAACAAAGAATAACATTTATGAAGAGAGAGAAGGAGGGAGAGAGAGAGAGAGAGAGAGAGAGAGAGAGAGAGAGAGAGAGAGAGAAAGAGAGAGAGAGAGAGACAGAGAGACAGACAGTCAGACAGACAGACAGACAGACAGACAGACGGCGAGAAAGAGAGAGCGTGAGAGAGAGACAGACAGACAGAGAGAACGAGAGACAGACGGCAGGCCGACAGAGAGAGAGAGAGAGAGAGAGAGAGAGAGAGTAGAGAGAGAGAGAGAGAGAGAGAGAGAGAGAGAAATCAGCCCAGTTTCTGTTTAACCCTATTTCTGTTTGTAATCCTTTAAAAGCTTCGGTGTGAACGAAGTAAACGATGTCTGTAAAGATTTAAGATGACAAATATATTCTTATGTCTTGAAATCGAAAATTCGTTTCTGCTCTCCTTAATGTGTGTCCAGCGCATCACAAATAGAGGCGTTTTAATGATTTGCAATGAAGAAAAAGAAAACAACAACAAAAGGATTGAAAAATAGGAGGGGGTGGGGGGAGAAACAAAACAAGAGAAAACAAAACAAAGCGAAACGGAAAAAAAAGAAAGAAATAATCTGGCGGACAAGCCGATGAAGACGAACATACAAAGCGGTAAACGAAAAGAAAAAGACGAAAGAAGAAGAATCAGAAGAGAGGGGAGAGAGAGAGAGAGAGAGAGAGAGAGAGAGAGAGAGAGAGAGAAGGGGAGAGAGGGGAGAGAGAGAGGGGAGAGAGAGAGAAAGAAACAGACAGACAGACAGAAAGAGAGACAGAGAGACAGACAGACAGACAGAGAGAGAGAGACAGACAGACAGACAGAGAGAGAGAGAGAGAGGGAGAGCGACAGAGAGAGAGAGAGAGAAAGACAGACAGACAGAGAGAGAAGCACCCATAGTATGGCCCATTCTGGAGAGGAGAAAGCCGAACAGGAACCGCCACTGCACCACAGTGTGACCTTTCTCAACCCAATTTCAGCCTGAATTGCGCCTCGGACTTCCAGCCGAAAGGTCGTAATGAGCACGTCTGGTCAACACGCCTGAGGGACACCCGACTCCGCTGTCCCTGCTCCGCCGATCTCTTCTTCTCAATACCCGCAGCCTCCCTACGTTCTCGCCTCTCTCCCCCCCCCCCTCCCCCCCCCCCACCCCCGCCTTCTCTTTCCCCCTCCCTAACCTTACTCCCCCACCCCCCACCCTAAGAAAAGGAAAAAAAAAACAGGAACTCACAAAAAAAAACAAAAAGAAAAAAGAAAAGAAACTTGTAGAATGATGAACTCTTCCCCCTTCCCTAACCTTACTTCTCCCACCCTGAAGGGAAAAAAAAAGGTATAAAAAAAGGGGAAAAAAAGAAAAGAAAGAAAAAGGAACTCGCAGAATGATGGAACAGACAATATCCAGTTGTCATGCATTTCGGAAATCGCTGCAAGAGACTGAGAGCGACCCGTTTCTTGAAGCGGCAGAACTGGCCGAATGTAAAATAGGAGTCCTAGGCGCATCACTGGTGAGACATTCTCTCTGTCTCTCTCTGTCTCTGACAGTCTCTCCTCTCTGTCTGTCTCTGTCTCTCTCTCTCTCTTCTTCGTCTCTCTCTCTCTCTCTACCATGGTATTTGACCACCTCCTGATAGACGGAAAGAAGTACTCTGTTGATTCTGGAGACCGGCTGGTAGAAATGAGATAGGACGTTGGCCGGCCCAGAGATACTCATGGTCATTCAGTAGAGGGAACAAACTTTCAGTGTGCACCGGTTTTGCTGTCACAGTGTAGCGGGTTTAGCAGTGAACTTGCACGTGCTGATCAAGAGACGGGTGACCAGGTGTGTTGTGCCAGCGGTACAGCCAGCGTACAATGTGAAGATGTGCATGTTGACACTGAGCATGTGTTGAATGACTCGGCTTCAGACACAGTGTGTGACGCATTACATGACAGCGGGGGTGGGGTCTCTCCCGTGTTCACTGGAAGTCTTGACCCAGATCGCTCTGTTGTATATAATAATTCTAAATGTTTGTCTTTTCTTCACTGGAATGTGAATGGTTTACTTTCTAAATTACATGATAAAGAATTTGTATCGTTTGTTTGTTCCTTCGATTTCATTTGTTTTGTTGAAACATTTTTGGAAGATTTTCATTCGTCAATATTTATGGGATATAAGAAATTCTGTAAGCCTGCCATTAAACTTACAACCCGTGGAAGGCGCTCTGGTGGACTCGTTTGTCTTGTGAGACACGAGCTCTGTTCATTATTGAATTATTGGATATTCAATCGGATTCTTGTTTTGCTTTTGTGATTGATAAATCTCTTATGTGTATGAACAAAAATATTTTGTACATCTGCTCTTACATACCACCGGCAGACTCACCTTATACATATGCTGGCAATGACAATGGAATAAGTATGCTTGAAGAGTTTGTGAGTGATTGTTTACTTTCTGTTGATGATGCTTATGTGTTATTAAGTGGGGATTTTAACAGCAGGACTTCAAATATTTCACATGATTTGGAAGACGATGGGTTGCCTTTTGGCCATATGCATTTAAGTGATCCTGTATGTACGAACAGGAAGTCCGAAGATACTGTGCTGAACAACTACGGTAAGATGTTGATTAATATGTGCACTGCTCTGAATTTGAATATTGTGAATGGTATGTGTCAGGGCGATTTCGACGATCGCTACACATACATTTCTGAGAGAGGCAATAGCGTCAATGATTATTTTATAATGTCACGTGATATTTGCTTGCAAAATTTGTTAATAATTGTGAGCTGCATGTGTTAGAAAGAGTTGAATCTGACCATATGCCTGTAATGATGAAATTCAGTTTTTCTAATGAAAACATAAATAATGTGAAAATGAATATTGGTAGATGTTTAATGGAGAAGTATGTATGGAATGATACTTATGCCAGTACTTTAGTGATGCAATGTGCTCTCCTGAAATTCAGGAGAGAATAGAAATGGCGATTACAAAAATTGGTGTTGATGTTAACGAATCTTTGAATATATTTAACAGGTGCCTAAAAGATGCAGCTGAATGTATGAAAAAACAGTTTTAACATAAATGCAAAACAAAGTTGTGATGACTGGTATGACGTAGAGTGTCGTAACGGTAAAAGAAAGGCCCGTAACCATTTAAATAAATATCGTCGCACTTTATTACCCCCTGATCATTTTTCTTACTGTGCAGTCAGGCGTGAATACAAGAATCTGTTGAAACGCAAACGTAAACAGTTTTAACAGTAATTTAGTAGAACAGTTGGTTTCTTCTGTGAATGACCAAAGGGAGTTTTGGAACTCAATGCGTAAAATCAACAATAAAGGAAAACAACCGTCTAATAACATTGGTTTGGAATGGTTTCACATTTTCAGAAACTGCTTGAAAAAGACGTTGACACAGATGATGCTACAGATGAGGAAGGCAGTGGAAATGTTCAACATGATTCCAGTGATGATAGTAATTCCAGTAACGATTATTTCAATCGTCCAATTTCAAGGGATGAAATTATGATGGCCTTAAGAAAACTGAAAAGTCATAAAGCTAGTGGCCCTGATAGTATTATTGGTGAAATGGTGAAAAATGCATGTAAGTCTAATTTGATATTGGATTTTGTTACAAAGTATTTCAATTCTCTATTTGACAGGGGTGTTTTTCCTGTGCTGTGGACAGAATCAATAGTTTTTCCTTTATATAAAAAGGGTAATGTTGATGATCCTAATAATTATAGAGGAATTTCTTTGTGTAATGTTTGTAGTAAATTGTACAGTACTGTTATCAATGCAAGACTGCAGGAGTGGGTAGAGGAAAAGAACCTCACAGGTGAATGCCAAGCTGGATTTAAACGAAATTACTCCACGATAGACCACATGTTCACTTTAATGGCGTTTGTGCAAAAGCAGTTTTGTTTGAATCGTAAATTATACGTCGCTTTTATTGTTTTGAGAAAGCATTTGACTCTGTTAACAGGAGTATATTATGGCGAATTTTGTTTAAAAATGGGATAAGAGGTAAATTGTATCAATGTGTCATGAGCATGTACGACTCTGTAAAAGCTAGAGTAAGAAGTGGCGGATCTCTGACTGATTATATAACCTGTACAACTGGAGTTAAACAAGGGGATGTTTGTAGTCCCATTTTGTTTTCTTTGTTCATTAATGAATTAACGAAAGAAGTGACTAATTCTGGACGACATGGAGCAAAATTCATAAATGATTTTTTGGAAATTTTCATTCTTCTTTTAGCTGACGATGTTGCATTGATGTCTGAAACGATAGTTGGTTTACAAACCCAGCTGAACAGTTTAGAAAGAGCATCCGCTTCACTTTCGATTAAACATAAACATGAATAAAAGCAATATAATTGTGTTCAGAAAGGGTGGATATCTTGCAGCCAGAGAAAGGTGGGTATATAATGGAACTGCTATGCCCGTTGTGAATGCTTACAAATATCTTGGCATATATTTTTCTACACGTTTAAGCTTTACCTTCGCTTGTAAAGATCTTGCAAGTAGAGCTAAAATATGCATTATTGTGTATACTGAAGAAATTGACGATGTTAAATAATGAATCTTTGACTTTATTTTTGAAATTATTTGATGCTCAAATTCAACCGATGCTACAATATGGTGCTGAAATATGGGGTTTTGATTCTGCTGCTATGCATATTGAGAAAATCCACCTGTATGCTCTAAAGAAATTTATTGGTGTTTCATTGAAAACACCGAACGATCTGGTATATGGAGAGACCAATAGATACCCTATACATTTAATTTCAGTGGTAAAGTGTATTCGTTACTGGCTAAGAATACACAAATGGAACAACATAGATTGCCATACAAAGCCTACACTATGCTTTTAGAGTTAGATAACAGGGGAAAGAAAAATTGGACCTCTAATTTAAGACTAAAATTGTATGAATTCGGATTTGGTTTTGTGTGGGAAAACCAGGGTGTTGGTGATGTAAATGGTTTTATTCGTGTGTTTCGGCAAAGATTGATTGACTGTAGTTGGCAGAGGTGGAACTCGCATGTTGAAGACAGCTCTAGGTTTTCTATTTACAGACTGTTAAATCCTATGCATTGCATTCTACCTATTTGTTAATGGCTATTAATAAACATTTGAGACATGCTGTGACAAAGTTTAGATTGGGTATTTCAGATATCTTTGCACATTCTCAACGATATAGAGTTGTAGGTGATCGTATGATTTTGTGTCCATTGTGTCACGAATCGCAGGAAAATGAAGTTCATTTTGTTCTTTCATGTCCAGAATTAAGTGATTTAAGACAACAGTATATCCCTCCTAAATACTTTAGACATCCATCCTTGTTTAAACTAATCTTGTTAATGGCATCGACAAATGATAAAATAGTGAAACAGTTTGCTGTTTATTTGTACAGAGGTTTTAAACAGCGTAACTCTATGTTAGCTTAAAGTTGCTTACATCATCTACTAGAAATGTGTCGTGTAAAGTTGCTCTGTGTACATCCCCCTTCTAAGGGGCTATGGCCTTTACGAATAAAAGACTTTGTCTTGTCTGTCTTGTCTTGTCTTGTCTCTGTCTCTGTCTCTCTCTCTCCTCTCTCTCTCTCTCTCTCTCTCTCTCTCTCTCTCTCTCTCTCTCTCTCAAGCAGTGATTTGACCTAAGTAAATTGCATATTTGAGAATGTAAATTTTTTGTGATGAAATACCTTGTTTAATTATGTTCTTTTATATACTCACCCCCTTCAAATGGGGCTGTGGCATTTCTGAATAGATTATCGTTATCGTTATCGTTCTCTCTCTCTCTCTCTCTCTCTCCTCTCTCTCTCTCTCTCTCTCCCCTCTCTCTCTCTCTCTCTCTCTCGCTCTCTCTCTCTCTTTTTGTTCATTGTAGAAATTACAGTGCTGTACGAGATAAGTGTGTAGTTTTTCAAAAGAATGTTGCCATAAATCAGGACACATTTGGAATTCTGAAACTGAATTATGATGATAATTCAGTGAAATCACTTGCCAGATACATTGCAGAGGCATTGAAGATACGCGCAGAAGTTATCATCAACTAGAACTTACGATGTTCAAATGAAAAAAGAATGAATGGTACAGGAAGTAGTAAAATATTTTGGTTATCGTATTTACATATTTACTTTTATGAATAATATTAATCTGGATGGTCGAGATACTGGCCTATTTTGCTTGTATTTCAAGCTTCCAATTGATGGATGTTTCTTTTATGTTGTTACTTTCGTTTTCGATATGATTATTTTGTGCTTTACCCCCCCATGTCACTAAGGCTGTATAGCTAATGACATTAAACATGTTCAGTGTTCAGTGTTCTCTCTCTCTCTCTCTCTCCCCTCTCTCTCTCTCTCTCTCTCTCTCTCTCTCTCTCTCTCTCTCTCTCTCTCTCTCCTCGGTCTATCTGTCTGTCTGTCCGCCAGTCATTCAATTACTCGGTCAGTGTGTCAGTCAGTCTGTCTGCCTGTCTGTCTGTCTGCCTGTCTCTCTCTCTCTCTCTCTCTCTCTCTCTCTCTCTCTCTCTCTCTCTCTCTCTCTCTCTCTCTCTCTGCCTGTCTCTCTGTTTCTGTCTCTATGTCTGTCTATCTGTTTGTCTGGAGTCAGAATAGTGGGGAAGATGAGCTTCATAGAATGTCATGTTTTTACTGTATGGTTTGAGGGAACGTGACATCTCTCCTCTGCTCCCTACATTTCGAAGCAAAAGTCGATTAGCTTTATACTTGGCATACACGCCTTGCGTGAAACAGCCATAAATATTGATCATTACAAAGGCTAAGGTATTTCAACTTCGACGTGCCACTGTCTCTAAATACAAAGTACATAATAACGGGTATGGCAGACATTATGTTTATTGTTGTTGTGGTTGTTTTGTTGTTGTTTTTTTGTTGTTCCAATTTCTGTGCCATCTCAGTGGCAGTGCACCCACGCCGCTTATTCTGACACCCCGTCCACAGCCACAGCCCTGCCCGGCCCGCCGCAGCTCCGACACCGGCAATCCACAGGGAGCAGTCAGTGTTACGTCGTCGAAAGGCAACCCGCGGAAGGAGACACTGCACTGTGGCCGAGTCACTACGGTGATGTTCATACGCAGGACACCACCTATTAAGCCCCCTACTGACAACAATAATTGCTTAGTCGCGGAGCCGGTGTGAGAGGCAGACACTACATGATTGTAGCTACTTCCCTTCATAAAGGGCACTGGCCAAAATTCTGTTCAGAAGCAGTTATGTCCCTTGATATCTTAATGGAGTGTCCTGCGCGTGCCTGTACCCATCGTCAACACAGCGCAGGCCTCCAAGGGTGGTACAGGACTGCTCTAAAGGCAGATCAGGACAGTGCTTCTCTGGGTCCTCCCCAGCACCTTCGGGTGTTTCTTTTTCTTTTTTTTCTTCTCAGTCGCGGAGCCGGTGTGAGAGGCAGACACTATGTTAATACATGATTGTAGCTACTTCCCTTCATAAAGGGCACTGGCCTTTACTTGAAAAAAAAAAAAAAGAATCTGAGTCTTCATGAGGCCCCCTAATATCTTGACTTTGCGGACTTCTTTTTATACCAACCACACAAAGTTCATTGACTGTATTTGTTTTGATTTGTCTACTTGGTCTGTACTACTACGTTCAAGATATGGAAAGCAACGATAACAACACAAAAAGCAAAAAGAAAGAAAAAAGAAAAGAGAGGGAAACAAATGTTACCGTTGTGTTATGTGCATGTTAATTTGCGTTTGGTGTCATTTTATTCCCGCTGTGTGTGCGTGTATGTGTCAGGTCAGGAAATTTAGGAATGTTGTAGAACTTTGTTTCTGAGGGCAAGTGGAGATGGGGGAAGT
>CM031603.1:84947356-84952356 GCA_018398815.1 Conus ventricosus
ACGCTAACCACTTCGCCACGGCGGCTGGTAACAAGAAAAATCTTGCTCAGGGATATTTCACTTGATGTAAGATTTTAGTTTCTGGAGATTCTTTTTGATTTGATCTAGTACAGAAAGAGATTTTTTAAAATTTTATCTAATACTTTGTGGAAAACAACCAGAAAGAGATTTTTTTAAATTTTATCTAATACTTTGTGGAAAACAACCAGAAAGAAATGTTTTATTTTATCTAATACTGTGTGGAAAACAACCAGAAAGAGATGTTTTATTTGATCAAATGATTTGTGGATACGCAAGAGGCTGATCAAGCCGACGCGTGCACGGAATGTGCGGTGACAGCTTGGAAGGCAATGTGGGAGACCTACTCTTGCTTCCTGGCGCGGGCTTTCCTTGCCTGTCTCTTTAGTTGCGCTGCAGCTGTCCTCCTTTCTTCACATGAATTAGCACCTTTGTGGATAGAATAGCGCCATCTGGCTCAATATATGAATCAGAATACATAACATTAATAAGGTTAAGGGTAGGTATCATACTGATGATAGAGGAGCTATGGGTTTAGAAGTAGTGCCTGAGTATGTTAAACTCAGCTTTGATTAACAATATAAGGTAATGGTAAATTGATTTTCTATTATAGATTTATAGCAGGCTAACAGTTTATGATAATACAATTCTATCTGATATGTCATTTTCCCCCCCCGGAAAGTATTGTTTTGTCCAGTCTGTACGTTATCTATCTATCTATCTATCTATCTATCTATCTATCTATCTATCTATCTATCTATCTATCTATAATAATAATAATAATGGTTTCTTATATAGCGCTTAATCAAACGAATTTCTCTAAGCGCTTAACAAAGTCATACTACATTCACCCTTCTCATATACAATAGAACACCCTACACCTAGCTACAAATACTATTACTACAATAACAAACAAATCCTAATCCTACGAGTGTGACATTCACTTATTTTTCAAGTATCACTGCAAACACTTAATCCTATAACGTTCAGTCATACAACAAATACATGTAATGGAGAACATACACATACACTACATTTGAAAAGGCCCAGACGGCTATGAGTTAGGTTGTCTCCCCCCCCCCTCCACCCCCCTCCCCAGCTAGCTATCTATAATGACCAAAAACCGAGTGAATTATTCGGTCAAAGTCGTTAGGGAGTATCTCTAATTTTGATTTCTTTCGTGTCCAATCACTACCAGGGTCCTGGTCCTGATAGCGCGCCATAACGTTCTACACAACCGCTGAAGTAATATACGTTTGCTCACTCGAAGGACCTACTTCGCTACCCGTTGTGCGATTGGGGAGGCTAGGGGACATCTAGGAGAACAGGGACGGTGAATCCAGAGTCTGGCAACACACACACACACACACAAATTCTCGTCTGACCCAGAGTAATGGTCTTCTCCGACGGCTTTGGGGAATCACGCTGCAGACGATTGCGATCCGTCGTGGGGTCGTGCTCTGGTGCAGGAATGAGGAATGCAGGAACGGGGAGAGGTGTCCCCCATTGACCTCGGGTTGGCCGGCCTCTCTCTCTCTGTCTCTCTCTCTCTCTCTCTCTCTCTGTCTCTCTCTCTCCTCTCTCTCTCTCTCTCTCTCTCTCTCTCTCTCTCTCTCTCTCTCTCTCTCTCTCTCTCTACTGAAGCACAGACAATTTCAGAACTTGAACTCTATTGAACTAACACAATTACTTGCAAACGAAAATGTGCATATTACAAGAGATATTGCTATATGTATTTATCATGCATTGAAAAAAAAAGAGAACTCGTATCCCATACAGTATGAATAATTAGTTACCCTCATAAATTAGCATTATTAGTACATTTCTCTTTTTTCTCTTTTTGTGTGCACTGCACCTCACATTGTTATAGGCCGGAGGCCTGAAACATTAAAATTGTGTTCAATTGTGTTCAGTTGTTCTCTCTCTCTCTCTCTCTCTCTCTCTCTCTCTCTCTCTCTCTCTCTCTCTCTCTCTCTCTCTCTCTCTCTCTCTCTCTTTCTCTCTCTCTCTCTCTCTCTCGTTCTCTCTCTCTCTCTCTCTCTCTCTCTCTCTCTCTGTCTGCCTGTCTGTCTCCCTCTCTCCCTCTCTATCTCTCTCTTTCTCTCTCTCTCACTCCCACTCTGTCTAGCTCTCTCCCTCTCTCTGTCTGTCTGTCTCCTGGTTTCAGTGAACACCAATGCGGCAGCACCACAGCGTATCCCTATCCGTCTCTCTCTCTCTCTCTCTCTCTCTCTCTCTCTCTCTCTTTTCTCTCTCTCTCTCTCTCTCTCTCTCTCCTCTCTCTCTCTCTCCAGTGCATTCTATCTCTGTCCATCCGCCTGTTTCTCTCTCAATTGTTATGCAGTGACACACACACACACACACACACACACACACACACACACACACACACACACACACACACACACACACACACACACATCAGGCGGTCAACATGGCGACCAGCAGTCATCTTCCTGGCAGAGGGCTAGTCAACAACATGTCCAGCAATCATCTTCTCTGCTGACGCCTACGGATGTTAAACAGCGCAACCATCTGCCATTTTCCGCTCGGGCGTCTTTTTTGGTTCAGCATCGGGCCCCATCATCATACTGTGTGAAGCAGTTTTCAGTAGGAGGCCATTGTGATAGCCTGTCATCCCCAAATCTACATACAAGAGTTCAAGGTAGTCAGTTACCTATCCATGATCAGCCCCATGGAAAAAAAATCTCCAAAGCATCACCCCCACCCCCACCCCCACCCCCGCCCGCCAGTTCTCTGGGTAACGCCTGCTTTTAACAATTTTGATCTGGTTATTGTACTGCGTCACCTATATGATACTTATCCACCATTAAATTAAGTTAACATATGACCAGGAAGAAAAAGAACAACACATGTGATAATTTGTCGGTTCTACAATGGAACGCACGTTCCTTGTCAACTAATAATTGATAATTTGTGTATGCATCTTTCTAGTAAATTTCATCATGTACTTCTCCTTCAGTCCTAAAGGTCACTCAACAGAAGTTGCCAAAGTTACAAGGTTATTACTATCCCCCGTGTTTATCATATATGCAAAGAATCTGATAAAGTGAGTACAGCTATCTATGTACCATGTGGTTTAGATTTACACATACGTTAGTCCTCTTTTTTTTAAAAGTTTAACGGTTAATGTGTCGGCATCCTTTATAAAACTGAAAGTTTCAGACAATCAAATTTTACATTTTGCATCAGTTTATTACCTAAGGGCCCTGATGGGCAAAATACTAATTGGTTACGTTCTCTAAACTATTCTAAAGAAAAGTGGTCATTGGTGGCGATTTCAATTCTCATGCTCCTTTCTGGGATACAGGTTGTCAAATAGTTTCTCACCCTGATTTTCGGGAAACTGTTGTGGATTCATCTTTAGTTTTCCCTTAACGACGGGAGAACTACGCGCATCCCAGACATATCTCATCATAAAAGCATCGGCGGCTTGATCTTACCTTTGTTTCCCCGCTTTAGCATTAACAGCAAAATGGGATACAGACAATGACCCACTAGGTATGACCATGTGCCAATACTTTTATCTTTAAAAAATTTCCGTTGGATCTGAAGTTGTGGTGTAGATGTTATACCCAAATTTAATTACAAAAAGGGCAGATTGGGAAACTTTTCAAAATTACCTCACTGAGAAGACTGAGAGTAAAGTTATTTGTGAGGATGTTAACATTTTTTTTTGATAACTTTCAGAAAGCAGTTCTTGAGGCTGCTGCTTTAGCTATTCCAAAAAAAGGACCAAAAAGGTGTGAAACATTCTCAGGAAATGTCTGGTGGAATCAGGCTTGCGAGGAGGCTGTTAAAGCAAAAACATTAGCTTATCTTAATTGGCTAAAAGTTAGAATGTTCCTGTGCAAGAGATAAAAGATGCAGCTCATAAGGAAAGGGCAGTACAAAAATAAAAGCAAACAGAGTTACAGCGCAAGCAAAAAGACAATACTGGTCACAGTTCTGTCTAAATGAAGTATCTGACTGTAGACTTGAAAAAGTGTGGGATAAGGTGAAAGAAATGAAATCGGGCATTAAACTCCAAGATTACCCAATCAAAACAACAAGTAAAGAATTTCTATCTCCCAAAGAAAAGGCTGAGGAATTTGCATCTATGCACGTTAAAACATGTTGTATGGAATGTTTTGCCTAATGAGCAAAAGCGTTTAGTTTGAAAGAAAAAAATACTGATAAACTATAGAGATCCTGTACCAAACAACAATAGTACTATAAATGTATCAAAAACTTTACGGGAAGTCAGGAATGCTGTCCGTCTGTTGGGAAATAAAAAGGTTTCGGTTGGTTTGGATGGGATTTCTTACACGATGTTAAACCATTTACCAAAAGAACTGGATAGTCATTTTACATAAATTATTTAACAAATGTTTGGGAATGTGGAAAAAATTCCCGATATATGGAAGACGTCTATTGTGACTCCTATTCTAAAGCAGGGCAAGCCTCGGTCTGAGACGTCTAGCTATAGACCCTTTTTCAGTCACGTCTCATACTGGAAAAGTCATGGAAAAAATAATAAATTTTAGAATGGCCTATACTGTGATAAAAATGATGTATTTTCTTCACATCAATCTGGAATTTAGAAAGGACGAAGTACAATTGACACCTGACACGACTAACTACCCCAAAATTTAAGAAACAGTTTGCTAAACGTAAAAGTGTCCTTGCTTCCTTCTTGATCTTACTAAAGCTTACGATAGAGTGTGGAAACAGCGATTATTATATAAATTAAAACAAATTGGTCTTTCTGGTCACGTCTAAAATTTATGTGAAATCATTTTTTAAGTGGGAGACACATAATGACCAAATTTGGGTGTGACTTTATCAATCCTCAAGATCTAAAAAATAGGGGAAATTTCCACAAGGTTCTATAATCGCCCCATTGTTATTCAATGTAATGCTATATGACTTATATACATGTTTTTCATCATATACCAAGGTAGCTCAAAATGCTGAAGACA
>CM031603.1:84959856-84964856 GCA_018398815.1 Conus ventricosus
TCTCTCTCTCTGTGTGTGTGTGTGTGTGTGTGTGTGTGTGTGTGTGTGTGTGTGTGTGTGTGTGTGTGTGTGTCCGTCCATGGTCAAAATGTCTTCCACTCGCTCCAGACAAAACTACTAGGCCGATCTTTCTGAAAATTTGTAGCTATGTTCATTATGAGTCACGGACGATGTCCGATGTTTTATTTCACCGTTATATCCGTTACTAACGGCTATAACGGCCATAATGGGTTTTCTTCTCAATGGAATCTCTCAGAAAGTACTTGGCCGATCCTTCTGAAAATTTGTACGCATGTTCATTACGGGTCACAGATGATGCCCGATGTTTGTTTTACCGTTGTATCCGTTACTAACGGCCATAATGGCCACAACGGTTTTCCTTATTTATGGAATATCTCAGAAAGTACTTGGCCGATCTCTTTAAAAAAAATTGTAGGCATGTTTATTATGGGTCACGGATCATGCCCAGTGTGTTATTTTACTGTTATAGTCGTTACTAACGGCTATAACGGTTTTGTTTTTATGGAATTTCTCGTTAAGTACTTGGCCGATCTTTCTGAAAATTCGTAGGTATGTTCATTATGGGTCACAGATGATGACCGATGTTTACCAGAATAGCCGTTACTAACGGCTATAACGGCCCATAATGGTTTTTCCTCTTTATGGAATATCTCACGCGTATTCCAGATCAACTGGGAGTACGTTTATATGCTTTGCATCTTGTTTTTCCTGCAATCCGCTCCGACCCTTGATATCCCGTCTTAACATAGCCATCGCTTTCCCTTCACATACTTTATTCCTTCATCCATTCACTCATATAAGCCATGTTTTCACAACTTCAGATATTACTAAATCATATTTTTTGTGTGTTTTTAAACGTTTACTTGCTTGTTAGAGTTACTGTTATTAGCATTACTTTTGTTTTGTTTTGTTTGGGTAGATATTTGTTTGACATTTTCCTGTTGTTTGTTCTTGAATTAGATTCTCCTGTCGTCCCTCTTTCCTCTTTTCACCCCCAGCTAACAAAGCCCGCTCCTCACCACTACTGTCTGTTCCTCTCTGTGTCTGTCTGTCTGTCTGTTTTTTCTGTCTGTCTCTCTATGTGTGCGTGTGTGTGTGTGTGTGTGTGTGTGTGTGCGTGCGTGCGTGCGTGCGTGCGTGCGTGTGTGTGTGTGTGTGTGTGTGTGTGTGTGTGTGTGTGTGTGTGTGTGTGTGTGTGCGTGCCTGTGTGTGTGTGTGTGCGTGTGTGTGTGTGTGTTCGTTGCCCATCTTCTCTCTCTCTCTCTTCTCTCTCTCTCTCTCTCTCTCTCTCTCTCTTTCTCTTTCTCTTTCTCTCCGGTCCACATAGTTCATCTTGTTCAAACAATGTTAAAATGTGAGCTCACTGATTGTTGTACAATGTCTTAACGTCATTCTAATCAGAGCCTGACGGCTTCGACACGGACGAAACGTCGCCTCTGATGTGTTCCTGTACATGGATCATTCTCCTATATATATTTTTTCCCCTGCATATAAGTGACATCCTACATTCAGCCCAACCCATCCATTTCGTAATGGTTTCACCGAGGTGAGAGCTTTCCCTGTAGATAGATATTCTACCCCAAGCCAAGCCCAAGAGACTGCCATACAAACATGTGATACGAGAACGATGCTGCACGCAGTTCCCAAAACGTCCAGTTACCCGATGACTGATGAATGATTCACCTTCCCCCTCCCCCTCCCCCCTCCCCTTCACACCCCCCCCCCCTCCTCCACTCGTGTGAAAGGCTTCTTCTCACTGGCTGTCATCTACTCCAGTTCTCCACTTCAGATTGCTTCCCTTTCTTTCTCATTCTTTTTCCAGTTTCCTAAAACACGCAACCGTCATCCTCTACACGTAGTCATGTACCCCCATTCATTTAGGCAGTTTCGGATGGTGAAGAAAAAGGAGTAGGAGGAGAAGGAGGAGGGGAAGAAGAAAAGGAAAGGAGGAGGAGGAGGAGGACGAGGAGAAGAAGAAGAAGAAGAAGAAGAAGAAGAAGAAGAAGAAAGGTATTGGAGGAGCAGGAGGAGAGGAGGAGGGGGTAAGAGGAAGAAGGGAAAAAGGAGAGGAAGAAGAAAATGAAGAAGAGGAGGAGGAGGAGGACAGAGACGACGATGACGACAACAACATTAACGACGAAGACGATGACAACGATGACAAAGAAAAAGAAGAAGAAGAAGAAGAAAGAAGAAGAAGAAGAAGAAGAAGAAGGAGACACTCTTTCATGAAAGACATAAAAGAATGCATCAGTAAGCCACCGCCGCAAAGCGAAGAGGAAAGGGGCGAGGTGGGGGTTATGATAGGGTGGTCGCCCTTTACGGAATCTTGAACAGGGGAGTGAGTGGGGTGATCGCTTTTCCCCATACATCTTCTGGCGAAGTTTCTTCTCGCACATCTTCCCCTCCCCCACCTCTTTCCTGTCAAAAAACCCTTTCCCTTAACACCGTAAATCTTCTCCCTGCCACTTTTGCAATGTCAAACGCTCCCTCTAGTTGTATTCAGCGGTGAATGCAATGGCGTCCTTTGCACGTTCATCCTTTCTTCACATATCTTTTACCGAGTTAGAGCTGGTGGTTGAAACGGAAGTAGGGCTTTCTATGTAGTGGCTATGTGCACGAACCGATCCGTGTGAGGACGCAGGATGCTGTTTGAGGACAGGGCTTTGAAGATGAAGTTCCTACCTTTCTAGAGGCTTGTCGTCCCCGTAATGCTACCTCGGTCACTCATCTGCACACTCCCTTCAAGTAGCTACTGATGCGGTAGAAGGAAGAGTAGCGGGAGAGGGTGAAGAGGGAAAAAGAAGAAGAAGAAGAAGAAGAAGAAGAAGAAGAAGGAGAAGAAGGAGAAGAAGAAGAAGAAGAAGAAGAGGAGGAGGAGGAGGAAGAGGAGGAGGAGGAGCAGGAGGAGGAGGAGGACAGAAAGATGGAGAACAAGAACAGAATCAAGAACAACAAGAAGAAAACGAAGGCTAGAAGGAAGAAGGTAGAAGAAAAACAGAAGAGAAAGAGAATATGTATTTAAAGGAGAGAGAGAGAGAGAGAGGGGGGGGGTCAGAGAAAGAGAGAGAGAGGAAAAAGGGGGAAAGGGGGAGGAAAGAAAGAGAGAGAGAGAGAGAGAGAGAGAGAGAGAGAGAGAGAGAGAGGAGAAGTCTGACGTCAATCCAAGCTAAACTCTTTGTCCTGTGGCAATAAATAACAAGAGAAACTAGTTTGGTATTCAAGACCTCCGGGCTTGATTTGATTTTGATTTTCCATGTAAAAAAACCCCAATGCTTTATAGTCTTAAAAGATCCGTCACTTATGTCAATTTATGTAAGAGGCTTCAAAGTGTGCGTGACAAACAAGATCGCTTAAGCATTCCTCTGTATCAGCGCCATTCAGATGATATAAGCCAAAGCCAAAAGCCAACGAATAATATCCTGCGCAGCAAGTCATCTCTTCGTCCACTAGCAATGAGGAGCGAAGGTTAACACCTTCGCTCCTCATTGCCAGTGAACGAAGAGATGACCTGATGCGCAGGATATCATTCGTTGGCTTTGGCTTTGAGCCTCTTATCACACATCTTGCACAGCATACCAAGAATCAGCCGATTTCTTTATTAATTCGTATGTCAGCTACCTTTCCTCCTTTCTGTCTCACTCTTTCTCTCTGTCTGTCTGTCTGTAGCGCCTGTCTGTCTGTCTGTCTGTCTCTATCTTTCCTCTCTCTCTCTCTCTCTCTCTCTCTCTCTCTCTGATGAAACACACTTTTGCTGGAATGTCCATCATATCAAGATTTAATAAATAAGTATATCATGAAATATGTAACAAAGGCACACGGACCATTGTTGAAGTTTTTGCTGCAAAACGAGAAAAGGGACGTAATTCGCTCTGTTGCGATGTATATCTTCTATGCCTTGAAGAAAAGAGAATTGTTACTGGGGAGAGAACATTAGGATACCATATGTTTTCATAAATTTATCTTTTTTACCTTGTGTCGTGGTCGGTACGTCTTGTGTATACTTAGGAATCATGATGAAAAATGTATATGTTTATATATATATATATATAATATATATTGAATTATAAAACAAAGCTTGCTCTTATGTCTTAGATTGAAGAAATAGGGGAGATAGCATTCATATCTGCAGTGGTAGATGATTCTGCCTAACTAACAGTATGTGCTTGAGTGGGTGAATGGGGAAAAATAAAATAAAATAAATGCTTCTCAAAATGAGCCTTCAGCAAGCTTATATTCTCCAAGGGGGAGACATCCTCCAATAGGGAGGGAAACTCACTAACATATAACTCCTGGTCATATACCGATATTTCGAAACTTGGTGGTTTCTCCTCAGTGACCGCGGAAAGTGGTAATTTGACTCCTCTGCCTTTTCAGTTTTAAAAGAAATGCAATCCCAGAAAAGGTTGGTGTGCAATACCGTAGTATGTTTGTTGAGTTTTCAAAAAACCAACCAAAGGTGCCATCTAAGAAGCAAAAGAAAATCATAAAAGAGCAAAACAAGCTACGTTTTCTTGTGAAAAGTAGAAAATATAAAAAGATATCCTCTAAGACACAACTGCTGAGGGCAAGTTCTTGGAATGAATCCGCAAGGGACTAAAATACAACAAACTAATAAATTCCAAGGTTAAGTACCGCACCGTTCCAGCAACTTACAGAGCAGCTTGGTGTTGCAATGACTGCAAGAAATATTGAGTTATAAACAAAGCTTGCTCTTATGTCTTAGATTGAAGAAATAGGGGGAGATAGCATTCATATCTGCAGTGGTAGATGATTCTGCCTAACTAACAGTATGTGCTTGAGTGGTGAATGGGGAAAAATAAAATAAATGCTTCTCAAAATGAGCCTTCAGCAAGCTTATATTCTCCAAGGGGGAGACATCCTCCAATAGGGAGGAAACTCACTAACATATAACTCCTCGTCATATACCGATATTTCGAAACTTGGTGGTTTCTCCTCAGTGACCGCGGAAAGTGGTAATT
>CM031603.1:84969856-84999856 GCA_018398815.1 Conus ventricosus
TGGTCAAGTAGATTATGACATCTTTTTTACGTATTTTTCAGATCTCTCATGCAGAGATTATGTTCACTTTTTTCATGTTTGTATTTGTTAATATGTGTTTCTGTGTAACAGACTGTGGGAAGCAGTGCGTCAATGTATTCAATGAGGATTATTGTTATATAAGCTGTCATTTATGGAAGAACTGGGCTTCATTCTTGTTTTTCCATCGTGTTAACCTCTTTTGTTCTATGCTTCGTATAATTGAATTGTTTTTTGAATCGCCATGGATAGTCTAACTATTGCGTCCTTAAATTGTCAAGGTCTAGGCGACATACATAAACGTAGGGATATCTTTCACTATTTAGAACAGCAAAATTATTCAATTTACTGTCTACAGGACACTCACTTTACCAATAAACTTGAGAAATACGTAACTGCAGAATGGGGCTATAAATGCTTATTTGCCTCATATCGGTCAAATTCCAGAGGTGTAGCGGTATTGTTTTCAAATAATTTTGAATTTAAAATAACAAATGTCCAACGAGATAAAGACGGTAATTTCATAAATGTAGCATTTAGTGCATTTGAAAAAGACTTTCTCCTGGTTAATGTGTATGGGCCTAATAAAGATGATCCACTATTTTACAGCACGCTTAAGGAAAACATAAGGAGTTACGATACCAATTATATTATTTGTGTGGTGATTGGAACATCACAATGGATCCCCATCTTGACTGTCACAATTATGTACACGATAATAATCGGAAAGCAAGAGAAGAACTCATAAACATGACAGAAGAAATTGGGTTGGCAGACATATGGAGGGAAGAGAATCCGGAATGTAGGAGATATACCTGGCGTAAACGAACTCCACTTAAGCAAAGTCGATTAGACTTCTTTTTACTATCTGAGTATCTTATTTCTTATTATGAAAATTCTGATATTGAACCAGGTTATCGATCTGACAATTCGATGGTTACATTATGTTTGAAATTCGGTAAAGGTGAAAAATCTAAAGGATTCTGGAAATTTAATGTATCTCTACTAAAGGATAAACAATATGTAGATGAAATTAATGAATTCATTCTAAATGTGATAAAAGAACACGCAGTTGATCAATCAGTAATACAAGATCAATCAGTATTGTCTGAGTTAATAAAATCTGGACTCAAATTTAAATTAAAGACAAAGTCTTCCTAGATTTCCTATTAATGAAAATAAGAGGTAAATCAATAGCCTACGCTACAATGAAAAAGAAAAAAAACATCAGAAAAAGAAATCGAAATCACCAAAAATATAAAGAATCTTGAGAGGATAGAAAATAAAGGAGAAGATGAAATAAGAATGAATTGAAGAAAAAAAAAATCAAGAATTAAGAGCGATCAGGGAACAGAAAATGGAAGGTGTACTGTTACGGTCAAAGGCGAGATGGATCGCAGATGGTGAAAAAATCTCGAAATACTTTTGTAACCTGGAAAAAAGAAATTATATTAGTAAACAAATGGCCAGACTAGTGACCAAAGATGATGAAGTACTAAAAGAACAGAAAGATCTTTTAAACGAAGTTAAAACTTTCTACGAAAACTTATACAAGAAAAAGGTAACTGAAAAATGCGAAATAAAAAACCTTGTCAAAACAATTCCAAAATTATCTGAAGATGATAAACAAATGCTGGAAGGGGAAATCACTTTAGAAGAAGCATGTGTAGCTTTAAAAAATATGAAACATGGCAAAAGCCCAGGTACAGATGGGTTCTGTGCCGAATTTTTTAAGTTCTTTTGGAAAATACTTGGCCCACTGGTGGTAAGATCTATAAATGAATCGTATAGGGATGGAGAATTTTCGGCAACACAAAAGGAGGGACTGATTATTTCCATACCAAAAGGTGATAAACCCAAAGAATTTGTAAAAAACTGGCGTCCCATCTCCCTCCTAAATGTAGTGTACAAGATAGCTTCATCGTGTATTTCCAAGAGAATCAGAAATGTTTTACCTTCTATCATCAGTGAAGACCAAACAGGTTTCATGGCTAACAGATATATGGGTGACAATATTAGACTGATTTATGATTTGATTAATTACGTAAATGCAAGAAATCTCCCTGGTCTGTTGCTATCTACATATTTTGAAAACGCCTTCGACTCCCTCGACTGGGATTTTATGTTTAATGTGCTAAGGGCTTTTGGTTTTGGTAACAGTATATGCCATTGGATAGAGACTTGCTATAAGGATATTAAATCAACAGTCACTGTAAATGGCCAGACTTCACAATGGTTTAAAATAGAAAGAGGGTGTAGACAGGGAGACCCTATATCTCCTTATCTATTCATAATATCTGCAGAAATTCTAGCGATAATGATAAAGGAAGACAAGAACATAAAAGGTATAAAAATAAATGATATAGAACACAAAATAATTCAGTTCGCTGATGACACTCAGCTAGTAAACATTGGTGACAAAACTTCATTTGAACGATCTATAAATGTCCTCACCACGTTTGGCAGAATTTCAGGCCTACTCTTGAATAATGAAAAAACGCAATCAAATGGCTAGGGTGTTATAAAAACTTGAAAAAAAGATACTGTCCTCATCTGAAAATGATATGGAATCCTTCTAAATTCAAAATACTGGGTGTTTGGTTCACTCAAGACCTAAAAGAATGTGAAAACTTAAATTATATTGATAAATTTTCGGAAGTTAAAACATTATTCAAAATTTGGTCTCAGAGAAGTATAACGCCAGTTGGAAGAGTTGCTGTTCTCAAGTCCCTTATTCTATCAAAACTTATACACCTCTGGATTTTGCTACCTAACCCTCCTGACCTTTTAATTCAAAAACTTCAAAAGATGTGTTTCAGCTTCGTTTGGAATGGCAAACAAGATAGAATAAGCAGAAAAACAACAGTGAAGACTGTGAAACAAGGTGGTTTAAACATACCTGATATAAAAAAATACATTAATGCTTTGAAACTTCTGTGGATAAAGAAACTTAAAACCACAAATCATAAATGGAAGAACATCGTTTTAAAAATATACCCTTTCAGTGATAGAATCGAAAATTATGGACCAGGGTACGGTTCTGGATACACAAGTATTAATTGTTTTTGGAAAGACACGTTTACAGCCTATCGGAATTTTGTCTGTGTGTGACACCTGAGACATTAAATGAACTACTTGTTGAACCCGTATTTTACAATGATATGATAATAGTAGGAAATGCGGTTATCAAGCAAAATAAGTTAATTGAGAAAGGAATATTCGCAATATAACACTTTCTGAAACAAAATGGACAATTTATGAACTTTAGAGAATTTAGCATTAATGTTGACTACGCCATTGATTTTATCTCATACAATGGATGGATTTCTTCAATGAAACAATTCATAAGGAAAACGGGTATCAAAATAGATAATAACACAGACATACATCATAACACAACCGAAGGCTTTGAATATTATTATGAAAGAAAATAAAGGAGCCAAACGGTTCTATGAAATTTTCATTCGAGATGAGCGCAAGCTAAATTGCTGCTCCAAATGGCTAAACAAACTGAATTCTGAAATCCATTGGAATAAAGTATTTACTCATGTCCACAAAATCAAGGATATAAAATTAAAATGGCTACAAATTCGAATCATACACAGAATTATTGGTACAAATATTGTCTTAAATGCTATGGGCCTAACAAACACGACAAGTTGTACTTTCTGTTACGAAGAGAGAGATTCGATCCAACACTTTTTATGGATGTGTAACCACGCTCAAACGTTTTGGAAAGAAGTTGAAAAGTTATTTAATGAAAAATGCCGAAACACAACTAACATCCAAATCACACGAGATATCGTTATTCTTGGAATAGATCAACGTGTGAAAACAGAGACAGTTTTTGATTTTATTATTATGCTAGCTAAATTTCATACATATAAGTGCAAAATCGAAACACGTAGACCAAATGCTTCAATTTTTCAGAGCCAGTTGAGCAATAGATATAAAATCGAATTGTTTAATGCTAAAGTCAACAACAATCTAAATCATTTTCATGCTGCATGGAACAACTATAGGCCAATGATTCTTTAAGAAAACACTTCTTTACGATCTTGATCTAATACACATTTCCATATGCCCAGTCTCCTTTTTTCCACAACCTCCCTCTGAAATGGAGAGAGTGAGGAAGGAGAGGAGAAGCAAAAAGTTAAATCTCGCAAAAGATGATGTCACTCTTTTTTCTTTTTTTCCTTTCCCACTTTTTTTTCTGTCGTCTAAACTTATGTACGTGTCTATGTATATCTTGTTTGTTTTGCTTTTTTTTTGCTTTGAAAAAACTGTTTTGGACATATGCCATTAACTTACAGAAATGATGTCAATGTACATATGACTTGGCGCACTGTCCCCTTTATGCGCTTTTGTAATCTCTATATTTTTTTATATTAAAAACGTGATGAAAAAAACGGGAAAAAAAAAGAATGTAGGTAGATGGATTGACACGTAGATTTACAGATAGTCATTTACATAGATAGACATAAAGACAGACAGTTAGATGGATGATTAGATAGACAGTCTGATGAAGAGAGAGAGAGAGAGAGAGAGAGAGAGAGAGAGAGAGAGAGAGAGAGAGAGAGAGAGACAGACAGACAGACAGACAGACAGACAGACAGACAGACCGACAGACTGACACACAGACGGACAGATATACCAAACAGGCAGACACATAGACACATGAATGCATGATGGCTCAAGGCCCAGTAATCTAAGCATGTTAAAATATCAACTCAAACCAAATTTTCTTTCGATCTGATCCCAAGGTTACCTTTTGGTAATCTGTCTTTATATTGGACACCTCACGCCCACCCACCACCACCCCCCCCCGACCTCTCTCAATCCTGATCCCCCCCCCCCCCGCCCCCGCCCCTCTCGGCATACACATACTTCAACCTCTTTCGACCAAATTCCCCACATGAGATGCTCATACCTTTGTGTCAGGAAGTTTTCGATTAAGGTACGAGTATAGAGCTTGAGAGTGAAGAAGTTTCTTGGAGTGTTATGTCCCTTGGAGCCGCTCTCCCAGCTGGCCTTCAAAAGGGAAAAAAGAAAGAGAGAGAGAGAAAAGAGAGAGAGAGAGAGAGAAAGAGAGAGAGAGACAGAGAGAGAGGAGAGAGAAAGAGAGAGAGAGACAGAGAGAGAGAGAGAGAGACAGAGAGAGAGAGACAGAGAGAGAGAGAGAGAAAGAGAGAGAGAGACAGAGAGAGAGAGAGAGAGAGAGAGAAGAGAGAGAAGGCAAAGGAGATCGTTGCGAAAGAAACCAAGATATTGGGACCTTCGAAATCCTTGAAGCGAGTCTCGGGAGCCCACATAAACCCGGGGAAAAACCCTTTGTAAGTACTTTTTCTAAAAGTTTTTTTACCCTTTTGGGTTTTTTGGAAAGGGGAAAGGGAGAGGGGGGGAAAGGGGGAATGGGGGGGGGGTGGGTGGGGGGGGAGAAAACAAATCCCCTCTATGCTGAAAAAAAGGCCCGGGAAAGGAAAGAAAGCAAGAGAGACAGAAGAAAAACCATCCCCCACACACTGACTTTTTACTTTTCAAAAATTTTAAAAAATTTCTGCCACTTAGACCCGGGAAAAGATAGATGGGAAAATAGGCAGACACACACCACCACACACACCCCAAACACACACACACACCACACACACACACCACACCCCACCCCTCAAAACAAAAAAAAAACTTCACACACACCCCCCCCCAAAACCAAACACACACACAAAACCACAAACAAAACACAAAAAAACAAAATTACAGAAAAGAGACAAAAACAGAAAAGAAAAAGGAAAAAGAAAAAGAGACAAAAAAAGAGAAAAAGTAAAAAAAACGAAAAAGGGGAAAAGAAAAAAGAAAGGGAAGAAGAAAAAAGGAAAGAAAGAAAAAAAGCAAAACGAACAGAAGAAGAAGAAGAAAAGAAAAGAAGCAGAAAGCAGAAAAGAAGAAGAACGAAAAAAAAAAGGGGGAAAAAGGGGGCAAAAGGAAGGGGAAAGGCAAAAAACAGAAAAAAAAAAGAAGTAAGGAACAAAATCCGGAAAGAAGAACAAGAAAAAGGGTGGAGGGGAAGGGGGGAAACATTTTTATCCCCAAGCCCAAAATTTAAAAAAAACAAAAGGTTCCAAACCTGGAACCCCAGCTCGGGAAATTTTGGGGGGAAGAAGGAAAACCCTCTGCCCCGGGCCCCCCAAAAAGGGGGCCTTAAAAACCCCCGGGGGAAGAGAACCCCGGCCAAAACCAAAAAGTTAAGGACTTTTAAAAAACCCAAAGTAAAAAAAAAAAGGGAAAGGAAAATGAAGAAAAAAAAAGGGATGCCCCAAAAAATTCGGGAGAATTGAAAGGGAAAAGGGGAAGGGAGGGGGGGGGGGTGGGGGGGGGTTGGGGGGGGGGGGGGGGGGGGGGGGGGGGGGGGGTGGGGGGGTTTTGGGGGTTGGGGGTGGGGGTTGGGGGGGGGTTTTGGGGGGGGGGTTTGGGGGTTTTTGGGGGGTGGGGGGGGTGGGGGGGGGGGGGGGGGGGGGGGGGGGGGGGGGGGGGGGGGGGGGGGGGGGGGGGGGGGGCCCGGGGTTATCGGGGAAAAAAACCCCACAGGAAGTGACGAAAGTGCATCCTTAAAAGCTTTTTTTTTTGGAAATTTTTTTTGACGGGTATTTGCGTGTGCACTCGTTTCCTGAAAACCGGGGACCCACACACACACACACAAAACACACACACAACACACACAACACACACACAAAACACACACACACACACCCCACCCACAGAGAAAGAGAGAGAAGAGGGGAAGAGAAAGAGAGGGGAGAGAGAGAGAAAAAAGAGAAGAGAGAGAGAGAGCCCCAACACGCCGCCCCACCCCAAAACACACACAGATCATAACACACACACACACACACACACACAACACACACACACAAAACACACACCACACACACACACACAAAACACACAGAAAAAAAAGAGAGAGAGAAGAGAGAGAGAGAAGAAGAGAGGGGGGAAGAGAAGAGAAGAAGAAGAAATGTGTAAAAAAAGTTCATAATTAAAAGGGCCAAAGGGGCCCCTTCAATAGGGGGATACCACATAACGGAGTAACAGAAAACAATCCTTTGACTTATAAAAAACAAACAAAAAACAGAGAAGAGAGGGGCGAAAAGAGAGAGAGAAAAGAGAAGGAGAGGGGGAGAGAGAGAGAGAGGGGAAGAAGAAGAAAAGAGAGAGAGAGAAAGAAACAAAATTAAAAAAAGATGAAATGAGAAAAGTTTGTTTTATTTTGTATGTTTTTTTTGGTTTTTTTTTTTTAATTTTTTAAAACTCCCAAAAAACCACAGAAAAATCCTTTTTAAATATCAAATTTTGCTGTTTTTTTGACACTCCATCAAATCCCCGGGTCTCTGTCGTAGGGTTTCCCTAAAAAGAGGCTGGCGACAAAGCAAATAAATATTTCCCCTCCCGGCTTCCCCTTTTTTGGGTTTTTGGGTTTTCCCGCAGATTTTTTTGGTTTTAAATTTTTTTGGGGGTTTTTGTTTGTTTTTTTTGTTGTTGTTGTTGTGGTTGTTTTTTTTTTTTGGGCTTTTTCCCACCCGTCCGCGCCTCGCCACTTATCACTCCTCCCGGTCTCTTTCCAAAAACCGAACAATACCACCCCCCAAGTTTTTTTCTCTATCATAGCCCCAAAACGTGAAAATTCAAAGGGATTTTTTGGCACAGTGAGGCAAACCGCGGGCCCAAAACCCCGAAACAACTTTTTAAAAAATAAGTTTATAGAAACTTCCACAAAAAAAAAAAAAACTGGGGAAAACGAACCAAAAGACAAAACACAACGCGTTTCGCCCTCTTGGTCTTTTTCAAAATTAAAAAACAACACCAGGACAACGAAAATGAAGAACGACCAATCACTTATTTTTGTAAAATTCGGCCGAAGTTCCCTTCTTTTATCTCAAATTTTAAATTGGGGTTTTTATTTACTTATTCTTTATCATTTTTTTTTATTGAAATATTTTTTTATACATTATTTTTTTCTGTCAATTTTTTATTTATTCACTAACTATTTTTTTCCCTCTTCTTTTTTTTTTCTTATTTTTTTTCGTTTTTTTATTTATCGTTTTTTATTTCTTTTTTTTGATTTATTACCATTTATTCATTTCTTATTCATTTAATATATAACCCTGCACTTTAAATTAATCGCTAAAGAATTTTCATAAATGTTTTGTTTAACAAAAAGGGTATCACGTATTTTTTCCCCTATTCTCCCTTTTTTTTTTATGTACTCATATTCTTTTTTCCGTTAAAAACTGTTTCCCTTTTTTTATTTTCTGTTTAAAAATTTTCCATTTCCCCAAACCCCCCCGCCCCCTCTGTCCCCCCTCTGGCTCGTCTGTCTGTCTGTCCTATCTGGGGGCTCCCCTCTGTCTCTTCTCTTCTCTCTCTCCTCTCTCTTCTCTCTCTCTCTCTCTCTTAAAATATATAAATATAGTGTGTGTGTGGTGTGTGGGTTTTGGGGGTGTGTGTGTGTGTGTGTGTGTTTTGTTGTGTGCTCTTCCCCCCTCCTCCTTTCCCCGTTTCCCCCACAGCCAAAGTGGGTGACAACCAACAATGATGAAATGCAGGCGAACAATTCCCTAACTCCCTTTACTGTTGGGGAGGGTGAATATTTTCCTCCCCCCTTTTGACCAAAGAAAAAAACGGGGCCCAAAAAGGGGTCCTCAAATGTCATCGTTCATCCCTCCAATCTTTTTTTTTACCCCCCCCCCCCCCCCAACGCCCCCTCTCTCATATTTTTACAAATTTTTTTCAAAAAACTATTTCCCAAATGTTGTCAAACGCCCAGTGCCATATTATTAGCAAAGTGTGCAACTCACAAAGCCAGCCTACATTTTGGAAAAAAAACGGGGAGCAAAGGAGAGGAAAAAAGAAGCAGGAGAAGGAAAGAAAAAAAAGAAGAAGAAGAAAAGAAAAGAAGAAGAAGAAGAAAAGGAAAAGAAGAAAAAAAGAAAAAAAAGAAAAGAAGAAGAAGAAGAAGAAAAGAAGAAGAAGGGAAAAAAAGAACAAGAAAGAAAAAAAGAAAAGAAAAGAAAAGAAGAAAAGAAAAGAAGAAGAAGAAGAAGAAGAAGGGAAAAAAGAAGAAGAAAAAAAAGAAGGAGAATTCTTTTCCGTGCAAGAGATACAGGGAAAAGATGGTTTTAAAACGATGCAAAACTAACAGGACAGATTCAAAAATACGGGTAGGGGGGGTTCCCCCTTTACGGAAACTTGAACACAGAAATCGAAGACTCGAAATCCCGTTTTCCCCGCATGTCTCCTTGGGGGATTTTCCCGGGCAGCCCCATTTTACCCAAACCTTCCCTTTCCTTTCCCCCCCCCCACCCCCACCCCCCCCACCTCCACCACATTCTTTTCGAGACTCGGACCCCGGCCCCCCGTTGTATTCGGGGCAAACAATTTGATGGGTTTCCCCCTGGAACATTCTTCTTTCCCTTCTTCTGGGTTTTTCACCGAAAGTGGTGCTTGGGGGAGTGAAAAAGGAACCTCACTGTCTATGGACGGGCCCTCTGCTGCAGAGGCAACCTTAAAAAACCTTAGTGAGGGGAAACCCGGGTTGGTGCTGGGGGCACATGGCCCCCTCGCTGCAACGTTTTCCCTGGGAAACAGCCCTTTTTTTTAAAAAGGAAGGAGGGGGAAAGAAAAAAGAAGAAGAAAAAGGAGGGGGAGGAGGAGGGAAAGGAAAGGGGAAAATGGGGGAGGGAGAAGGGGGAGGGGGGGAAGAAAAAAAAAAGGGGAGGAGGAGGGGGAAAGGAAAAGGGTGGGAGGGGGAAGGGGAGGAGGAGGGGGAGGGGGGAGGAAGGGGGAGGAGGAGGAGGGGATTTTTGAAAAAAGGGAAAAAAAAAAAGAAGAAAAAAAGAAAAGAAGAAGAAGAAGAAAAAGGGTTAAGAAAAGAAGAAGAAAAAGGATGAAAGAAGAAGAAGAAGAGGGAAAAAACGGGAAAAAGAAGAGGAGGAGGAGGGTGAAGAAGAAGAAAGAAAAAGGAAAGGAAAGAAGAAGAAAAAAGAAAAAAAGGGGAAAAAAAGAAAAGAAAAAGGAGGGAAAAGAAGAAAAAAAGAGGAGGGGGAGGAAAGAAGAAGAAGGAGAAAAAGAAGAAAAAGGGGGGAAGATTTGCGACGGCGACGACCATGAGATTTTTTATGGCATTAAAAATGACACAATGAAGGTTTTTTTTATGAAATGATGATGATGATGAGAATGATGATGATGATGATGAAAAGAAAGAGGGGATTATTTATAATGATGATGGGTTTAAAATGAAAATAAAGACGACCCACGACGATGCAAAAGATGAAGGTGAGAAATTTTGATGGTGGTGGTTAAAGATGATATGATGAGATGATGATATTATGATGATGATGAGAGATTTTTGATGAAAGAAAGTGATTTATGATGATTTAAAAAAGAAAATGATTAACGGGCGAAGACGAAAAATGATGATGGTGAGATTATGATGATGGGGTTTAAAAGGGTGATGATGATGAGATGAAGATGATGAGATGATGAAGATGATGAAGGGTGATAATAGAAAAAAAGCTAAAGGACAAAAACGATCATAGAAAATTATGAAAAAAAAGGAGAAAAAAAAGAAGAATAGGAAATGGATAAAGGAAAATTTTTTTGAGAAAGAAAGAAAAAGGGGAAAAGCAACAGACACCAACCCGCAGAAAATCCCAGAAGGGAAAATGTAAGAGGAATAATTTAAAAAAAAAACCCACAGACATGAAAAACAATGATAAAAAACACGCACACAACACAGATTCAACAGAGATAAAAGACCCCACAGCCGCCAAAACAAAGGGCAAAAACCCGCGCCGCAAAACACACACCCACACACACACACCACAAAACACACACACACAAAACACACACACACACACACACACACAGAGAAGAGAGAGAGAGAGAGGGGAGAGAGAGAGAGAGAGAGGGGAGAGAGAGAGAGAGAGAAAAATTCGGATGATGGATTCATGCATATGCCATTGCCCCTGGTTTATTTTAGGGGAAAGAAGAGAGAGAGAGAGAGAAGAGAGAGAAAGAGAAGAGAAAAAGAGAGAGAAAGGGAACAGAGACAGAGAGAAGGGGGAGGAAACACGAGAAAGAGAGAGAGACAGAGAGAGAGAGAACAAAGGAAGAGAGAAGAGAGAGAGAGAAAAGAAAAGAGAGAGAGAGAGAGAGAGAGAAAAAAAATCGGATGAAAGTATCTGCATAGGGCCCTTTCCCCTGGTTTATTTTTTGGCCCGAGAAGAGAGAGAGAGAGAGAGAGAGAAGAAGGGGAAAAAGGGGGAGAGAGAAGAGAGAGAGAGAGAAGGGGGGGGGGGGGGGGCAAAAAACCAAAGGGGGATGTTTTCAAAAAGTTTTTCCCTTAAAAAAGAGAGATCCAAGTTTTTTATCTAAAACAAATGGAAAGTCACAGCTCTTGCAATTTATTTTATCACGAAATTAATCCCCCCCCCCCTTTCCACCCCCCCCCCCCACCATCCCCACCCCTTTCCCCAAACACATCCTCTACCCCCCTGACTTGGCCCCCTTTTTCCCCCAAAAACCCCCTTTTCCCCTCCCCTCCCACCATCAAACCCCCCCCCCCACCATCCACACCCCCCAACCCCAAAACACATACCCTACCCCCCCCTACTTGCCCTTTCTCCCCCCCAAAACCCTCCTCTCCCCTCCCACCATCCCACCCCCCCCCCCCACCATTTCCCCACCCCCCCACCTAAACACATAAACCCCAAACCCCCCCTGAAAATGCCCTTTCTCCCCCAAACCATCCTCTCCCCCCCCCACCATCCACACCCCCACCCACCACACATAAACCCCTACCCCCCCCTACTTGCCCTTTCCCCCCCCCAAACCATCCTCTCCCCCCCCCACCACCACCCCCCTCCCACCATCCCAAACCCCCCAAATACACACCCCAAAACCTCTAAAACCCCCCCCTACCTCCCTTTCCCCCCCCAAACCCTCCCTCCCCCCCACCCCCCACACCCCTCACCCACACACATACCTCACCCCTCCTGAACCTTTTTTCCCCTTTTTCCCCCCAAAACCCTCCCCCCCCCCTCCACCATCCCACCCCCCTCCCCCCCACCACACCCCCACCTACACCCCATACCTCTACCCCCCCTGCCCTCCCTTTTCCCCCAAACCATCCCTCCCCTCCCACCATCCACCCCCCTCCCACCATCCACACCCCTCACCTACACACATACCCTAAACTCCCCCCTGCCCGGCCCCTTTTTCCCCCCCAAACCCCTCCTCTCCCCTCCCACCATCCACCCCCCCCCCCACCATCCAAAACCCCTCAAACCAAAACACATACCTCTACCCCCCCCTGACCTCCCTTTTCTCCCCCAAACCACCCCCCCCTCCCACCATCCACCCCCCTCCCACCATCCCCACCCCCACCTACACACATACCTCTAACCCCCCCCCCCTGAAAATTCCCTTTCCCCCCAAACCATCCTCTCCCCCCCCCCACCACACCCCTCCCCTAACACAAAACCTCTACCCCCCCTGACCTGCCCTTTTTTTCCCCCAAAAACCCTCCCTCTTCCCCCCCCCCACCACCCCCACCCCTCACCTACACACCCTACCTCTAAACCCCCCCTGACTTGCCCTTTTTCCCCCAAACCTCCCTCCCCTCCCACCATTTCCCCCCCCCTCCCACCCTCCACAGGGGCCCTTTACCTAAACACATACCCCTACCCCTTCGACCTCCCTTTTTTCCCCCAAACCATCCTCTCCCCTCCCACCATCCACCCCCCTCCCCCCATCCACAAACCCCCCCACCAAAACACATAAACCCCTACCCCCCCTTTTGACCGCCCTTTCCTTTCCCCCAAAACCACTCCCCCCCCCCCACCATCCACCCCCCTCCCAAACCCTCCACACCCCCACCTACACACCCCCCCTCAACCCCTTCCCCGACCTGCCCTTTCTCCCCCAAACCATCCCTCTCCCCTCCACCATCCACCCCCCCCCCCCCATCCCCCACCCCTCAAAACCCACACACATACCTCTTTCCCCTTCGACCTGCCCTTTCTCCCCCCAAAACCCTCCTCCCCCTCCCCCCCCACCCCCCCCCCCACCCCTCCCCCCCCCCCCCCCACCATCCCCACCCCCCACCTACACACATAAACCCCTACCCCCCTTCTGACCTCCCTTTCCCCCAAAAACCATTTTTCCCCTTTCCCCCTCCCACCATCCACCCCCCTCCCACCATCCACCCCCCTCCCACCAACCACACCCCTCACCTACACACCCTACCCCACCCCCTTTTGACCTCCCTTTTTTCCCCCAAAAAATTTCCCCTCCCCTCCCACCATCCACCCCCCTCCCACCATCCACCCCCCTCCCCCCCATCCCACCCCCCACCTACCCACATAACCCCTCTAAACCCCCTTTTGAACCCCCCTTTCTCCCCCCAAACCATCCTCCCCCCCCTCCCCCCCATCCACCCCCCCCCCCATCCACCCCCCTCCCCCCCATCCACCATACCCCCAAAACCCCCCCTTTTGACCTGCCCTTTTTCCCCCCCAAACCAACCTCTCCCCCCCCCTCCATCCCCCCCTCCCACCATCCACCCCCCTCCCACCATCCACACCCCCCCACCTACACACATACCTCTAACCCCCCTTTTGACCCCCCCTTTCTCCCCCAAACCATCCCTTTTCCCCTCCCACCATCCACCCCCCTCCCCCCTTTTCCCCCCCCCTCCCACCATCCACACCCCTCCCTACACACAAACCTCTCCCCCTTCTGAAACCCGCCCTTTCTCCCCCCAAACCCTCCCTCCCCTCCCACCATCCACCCCCCTCCCCCCCATCCACCCCCCCCCCCCCATCCAACACCCCCCAACCCACAAAAAACCCTCTACCCCCTTTTGAAACCGCCCTTTCTCCCCCAAACCATCCTCTCCCCTCCCCCCCATCCACCCCCCCCCCACCATCCCCCCCCCCCCCCCATCCCCACCCCTCACCACCCACATAAACCCCTAAACCCCCTTTTGACCTGGGCCCTTTTTTTTCCCCCCAAAACCCTCCCTCCCCTCCCACCATCCCCCCCCCCTCCCCCCCACCAACCCCCCCCCCACCATCCACCCCCCTCCACCATCCAAAACCCCCACCAAAACACATACCTCTACCCCCCCTGACCTGCCCTTTTCCCCCCCCCAAACCATCCTCTCCCCCCCCACCACCACCCCCCCCCCACCATCCCACCCCCCTCCCACCACCCACCCCTCACCTACAAAACATACCTCTACCCCCCTTTCCCGAACCCGCCCCTTTCTCCCCCAAAAACCCTCCTCTCCCCTCCCAGCATCCACCCCCCTCCCCCCCATCCACCCCCCCCCCCCACCATCCACACTCCCTCACCACACAAAAAAAAAAACCCCTAAACCCCCCCTGACCTGCCCTTTTCTCCCCCAAAAACCTCCCTCTTTCCCCCCCCCCCACCATCCACCCCCCTCCCACCATCCCCCCCCCCTCCCCCTACACCCATACCTCTACCCCTCCTGACCTCCCCTTTTTCCCCCAAACCCTCCCCCCTCCCCCCCACCATCCCCTCCCCTCCCCCATCCACACCCTCACCCAAACACATACCCTACCCCCCTCCTGACCTGCCCCTTTTCCCCCAAACCCTCCCTTCCCCCCCCACCAACCCGGGTCCACCCCCCCCCCACCCTCCCCACCCCCACCAACCCCCTACCCCTCCCCTCCTGACCTGCCCTTTCTCCCCCAAACCATCCCCCTCCCCTCCCCCCCATTTCCCCCCCCCTCCCCCCCATCCCCACCCCTCACCACACAAAATACCTCTACCCCCCCCGACCTGACCTTTCCTTCCCCCCAAAACCCTCCTCTCCCCTCCCACCATCCACACCCCCTCACCTACACACATACCTCACCCCCCCCTGACCTCCCTTTCTCCCCCAAACCCTCCCTTTCCCCCCCCACCATCCCACCCCCCTCCCCCCCATCCACAAACCCCCACCTAAACACATAACCTCAACCCCCCCGACCTGGGCCCCTTTTTCCCCCAAACCATCCTCTCCCCTCCCAAACCCCCCCCCCCCCCCACCATCCACAAACCCCCCACCTAAAACATACCTCTAACCCCCCCCTGACCTGCCCTTTCTTTCCCCAAACCATCCTCTCCCCCCCCCCACCATCCACCCCCCTCCACCAACCACCCCCTACCTAAAACACATACCCCTACCCCCCTGACCCCGCCCCCTTTTCCCCCCAAAACCCTCCTCTCCCCCCCCCACCTCCACCCCCCTCCCACCATCCACACCCCCCACCTACACACATACCTCTACCCCCCCCCTGGCCTGGGCCCTTTCCCCCCCCAAAAACCCCCTCCCCCTCCCCACCATCCACCCCCCTCCCCCCCATCCACACCCCTCACCCACACACATACCTCTACCCCTCCCCCGCCTCCCTTTTTCCCCCCCAAACCTCCTCCCCCCCCCTCCCCCATTCCCCCACCCCCACCTACACACAAACCTCTAAACCCCCCTGACCTTCCCTTATTTTTTTTCTCCCCCCAAAACCCTCCCTCCCCTCCCACCATCCCCCCCCCCTCCCACCATCCACACCCCCCACGTACACACATACCTCTACCCCCCCTGAACCCGCCCTTTTCCCCCCAAAACCCTCCTCCCCCCCTCCCCCACCCCCCCCCCTCCCCCCCATCCCACCCCTCACCTACACACATCCTCTACCCCCTCCTGACCTGCCCTTTTTCCCCCAAACCATCCTCTCCCCTCCCACCATTTCCCCCCCCCTCCCACCATCCACACCCCTCAAACCTACACACATACCTCTACCCCTCCTGACCTGCCCTTTTTCCCCCCCAAAAATCCTCCCCCTCCCACCCTCCACCCCCCCCCACCATCCACCCCCCCTCACCTACACAAAATAAACCCCAAACCCCCCCTACCGGGCCCTTTTTTTCCCCCCCAAAACCCTCCTCTCCCCCCCCACCATCCACCCCCCTCCCACCAAACCACACCCCCCACCTACCCACATACCTCTACCCCTCCTGAAACCCCCCTTTCTTTTTCCCCCCAAAACCCTCCTCCCCTCCCACCATTTCCCCCCCCCTCCCAAACCCCCACACCCCCCACCTTTCACCATAAACCCCTACCCCTCCTGACCCTGCCCCCCTTTTTCCCCCAAACCAACCCTCCCCCCCACCATCCACCCCCCCCCCCCCAAAATCCACACCCCCCCACCTACACACATACCTCTACCCTCCGACCTCCCTTTTTCCCCCCCCAAACCCTCCCCCTTTCCCCCCCCCCACCATCCACCCCCCTCCCACCATCCACAAAACCCCCCACCTACACACAAACCTCCCAAAACCCCCCCTGAAACCGCCCTTTTTCCCCCAAACCATCCTCTCCCCCCCCAAACCCTCCACCCCCCTCCCACCACCACACCCCTACCTACACACAAACCTCTAAACCCCCCCTGACCTTCCCTTTCTCCCCCCCAAAACCAATTTTTCTCCCTCCCCCCCCCATCCACCCCCCTTCCCCCCCTCCACACCCCTCCCCCTACACCCAAACCCCTAAACCCCCCCTTTCCCGACCCTTTCCCCTTTCCCCCAAACCATCCTCTCCCCTCCCACCAACCACCCCCCCCCCAAACCCTCCAACCCCTCACCTACACACAAAACCTCTAACCCCCCCCTGACCTGCCCTTTTTCCCCCCAAACCATCCCTCCCCCCCCTCCCACCATCCACCCCCCCCCCCACCCCTCCACACCCCTCACCTAAAACACAAACCCTACCCCTTTCCCACCTGCCCTTTCCTCCCCCAAACATCCTCTCCCCTCCCCCCATCCACCCCCCCCCCACCCCTCCACCCCCCCTCACCTACACCATACCCCAAACCCCCCCTGACCTGCCTTTCTCCCCCAAACCATCCTCTCCCCTCCCACCCCCTTTCCCCCCCCCCCTCCCAAACCCTCCACAAAACCCCCCACCCACACACAAAACCTCTACCCCTCCTGACCTTTCCCCTTTCCCCCCCCCAAACCCTCCCTCCCCTCCCCCCCATCCACCCCCCCCCCCACCATCCACAACCCCCCACCTCACACATACCTCTACCCCTCCTGAACCCCGCCCTTTTTTTCCCCCAAACCATCCTCTTCCCCCCCCACCATCCACCCCCCTCCCACCATCCACACCCCCACCTACACACATAACAACTACCCCTCCTACCTGCCCTTTCTCCCCCAAACCATCCTCCCCCTCCCACCATTTCCCCCCCCCCCACCATCCACACCCCTCACCAAAACAAAAACCTCTACCCCCCCCTGACCTGCCCCTTTTTCCCCCCCAAACCATCCTCTCCCCTCCCACCATCCACCCCCCTCCCCCCCATCCACAAACCCCCCCCCTACACACATACCTCTACCCCCCCTGACCTGGCCCCTTTTTCCCCCAAACCAACCTCTTTCCCCCCCCCCATCCCCCCCCCTCCCACCATCCACACCCCTCACCTTTCCCCCACAAAACCTCTACCCCTCCTTAAACCCCCCTTTCTCCCCCCCAAACCATCCTCTCCCCTCCCCCCACCACCCCCCCTCCCACCATCCACACCCCTCCCTACACACATACCTCTACCCCCCCCCGACCTGCCCCTTCTCCCCCCAAACCATCCCTCCCCTCCCACCATCCACCCCCCCCCACCATCCACACCCCTCACCTACACACAACCTCTAACCCCCCCCGGGCCTGCCCTTTCTCCCCCAAACCATCCCCTCCCCCCCCACCATCCACCCCCCCTCCCACCATCCACACCCCTCACCTACACACATAAACCCTAACCCCCCCCTGACCTCCCTTTTTTCCCCCAAAACCCTCCTCTCCCCCCTTTCCCCAATCCCCTCCACAGCCCCCACACCCCCCCCCCCCCCCCCCCCCCCTTTTCAAAAAAGGGGAAAATTCTTGTTTTTTCAAAAAACCTCTTGGGTGAGTTTTTTTGGAAATTTTCCTACAAACCCCATAAAAAAGGGAAAAGGGAAATACCATCACTCAAAGTAAACCAAAGTTGACGTGGCGGGGGAAATCATTACTATAACCCCAATTTTCCTGTCGGGGTAAAAGGTGAGATCCAAGTGACCCCTATGGGGAAAACCCCCAAAATATATACAAAAGTGGAATTTTAAGAAACAAAAAAAGTTTTTTTAAGTATGGAAAACAGAAACTTTTCCCTTTTTCCTCTATGGAAAAAAAAAAAAACTAACTGAAATGGGTGACAAATTTTGCCTTGAAGATGGCAAGAGTATTGGTCCCCAAAAAAAGCAAAACAAACAACACAAAAAAATTTCCCTTAAAACGGGTATGTATGGGAAAAATTGGAAAAAAGATTCTTTTCCTTTATATACTACTGGGGGAGTGTCCGCAGAATCCATTACTTACAAAGTGAGGCGGGGGGCAGGCGGGAAACTAAACAAATTTATTTAAAAAATTTTTTATCTCACTCCGCCCCAACCCAAGGGGTGGACCCAAAACCCTCCCAGAAAAGAACACAAACTCCCCCCTTTTTGCCGACTGTGACAAAGTCATAAAATCGTTTTTTCATTTTCATTCTCCGAATTTTTGATATTTGGGTCGAAAAGACCAAGAGGTTTGAAACGCGTCTGTTTTGTCTTTTGATTTCATTTGTCCCCCTTCCTTTTGGGGGAGTTAAACAAAAAAAAAAAAAAAAAAACCCCTTTTTAAAAATTTGCATGACTCCCCCTCTGAGCGCGAGACCCGGGTTGTCGGGGCCTTTCACCTAAAAAAACTTAACAGAAAAATTACTTTTGTGGCCGAACGAAAGGGAAAAAAAAATTTAACGAGACAAAACACACATTTTTGACCCCTTTGGAATCCCCATTTCCCTTTCACCTCCCTTTAGGGGCCCAATTTTAGGGGATTGTGATTGTTTGGGTTTTTCGTTGTCATTGGGCTTGAATTTTGTTTATTTTGCCTGAAGAAGACCAAGGGGGGCACATCGCGTCGTGTTTTGTCTTGTGTTTCGTTAGTTCCTTTCGTTTGGAGGCAGAGCAACTTATTTCTTTTCAATTCGTTTTAATGTCAACCTGCAGTCACCTCATGTTGAAACTAATTCTTTTTCACTGTTTTCACCAGACACACGGCTGACTTGCCCATTTTTCTGTGTCCCTTGGATGTTTAACGTGACAGAGACCGAAGAAATAACAAAATAGCTACGGATCCCAGAGAAGTCTTACAAAACGTCACGCAAGAAGGTGGAAGTGTGATGATGATGTGTGACGCTCGAGAATTAGGCTGAGTTGGATAAAAGTAGAAGAAGAAAATGCATAATATGCCCTTGAGGTTAATGGTGGTAGTAGAGGTGATGTCTTTGGTGGTGGTAGTGGTGTGCGTGCATAAGTGGGGGGGGGGGGGGGGGGGGGGGGGAGGGGGGGGGGGGGGGGGGGGGGGGGGGGGGGGGGGGGGGGGGGGGGGGGGGCGTGCGCACTCGCACGCGTATGTGTTTTCAGTGCAGGTTGGTATAACAAACAATATTGAGCGGCAGTTCCAACTTTATCTTCTTTCATTGTTGTTGTTATTGTCGTTGCTGTGAACAGTACCGTCCCGCTGTGCATATTTTTCACATGCCTTCATTTTACCCATCTTTTTGTTCAAGCAACAACAAAAAAAAAAAAGACAGTATGAATTCATCTTCAGCAAATGAAACCACACAGCGACACTTTACTCTTGTCCAAATTCCTTCTCACCCCCTCTTTCACGTGTCTTCGTAATACTCCCAGTCAGCACACATTTCTTCAATAATGGTGCCCAATCTCTCGCTTTCTCACCTACACGCCCCCATTGTAGGCCATCAAGCACATGTGTCGTCATAGGAACCGAATCCATGCATTCTTAATCTTGTATAAGGGAAGAACTGCTAAGCATGTTTGTTAAAATCTTTCTCCCCGATGTCTTTATTTTGTTTTCGATTTAGAACAGACAGAGAACAGATTTTGAAATGTTTGATGAATTATCATCCTCTGTCCAGTATCTTTATATCCTGATTTTATACATTCAAAAGTGAGAGAAAAGCGTGAAACCCTTTACGTTTTTCATCAGTTGTTGTTTGCCGTTTTTATGTACCAAACAAACTGAGTCTCTGTTAAAATTTAGGAAAAATATCAGAATATCAAACTGTTTATAGACATCTGTTGAAAATCATCCACTCAGAAAGCACGATTATTCTCCTCTTCCCTCTCTCTCTCTCTCTCCCCTCTCTCTCTCTCTCTCTCTCTCTCTCTCTCTCTCTCTCTCTCTCTCTCTCTCTCTGCCCACACACACACACACACACACACACACACACACACACACACACACACACACACACACACACACACACACACACACACGCGCGCGCGCACACGCGCACGCGCGCGCGCAATCACGCACACACACACGCACCCCACACACACACACACACACACACACACACACACACACACACACACACACACCACACACACACACACAACACTACCGCTCTCCCAGAAAAAAATAAAAAACAACAAAAAAACACAAAAAAAACCGGTTAACCAAATATTGTGCAATCTGAAATATAAATCGAAACATGGAAATGTTATCAACTTGCCTGTGTAAAAACATTCATCAGTTGACAAAAATCTATAATACAACTGTTTTTTGTGGCATCAGTTCTTGGATCAATGGTAGTTTGGGTTTTTTATTTTTATTTTTTTTTTACTTTTTACTTTTTTTTCCACCTCTTCATTTTTTTGGTGCTTCACACTGTCCTTTTCATCTGCCAAAAAAAAAAAAAATAAAATAAAAGGGAAAAAAAAAAAAACCCCAAAATAATTTCCACAACTAGGTTCCCCCCCCCCCCCCTTCTTTTCTTTCCCAACCAATCTCTTACACACCATGCATAGTCTGTGGGTGTTATCTTACAAATGGACATATTTTTGCTGGTTGTAGTGTTTTGGCAATTGATACAAAGTGTCTGGGTTTGTTAATGTTCTAATATGTGGTGTAATGGCACACTCACTCGGATAATGTGTTGCTTATACAAAGGAAACAACATGGATGAGACAAAGGACTTAATTATTTTCAGTTATTCATTTTGTTTTACACATACGCCCGCACACACAACTCTCTCTCTCTCCCCTTTCTCTCTCTCTCTCTCTCTCTCTCTCTCTCTCTCTCTCTCTCTCTCTCTCTCTCTCTCTCAAATATGTCAATAATGGAAGTTACCTGTTAAAGACACAATACTAAAACAAAATCAAGCGTAAGCAACCAATTCCGTATATACACACGCCTGAAAGGATATCGTTGGTCCCGATTGCTCATCTCCTTCTCCTTCCCCTACCAAGCGCGTGAGCGCTCTTCACGTCACACCACCACTACCACCATCACCCACCCACCCCAACACCCATATCTACCCCCCCACACCCACCCACCACATCCACCCGCTCCCCCACTCCCCCACACACCCACCCCCAAAAACAACAACAACAACAACAACACACACACACACACACACACACACACACACACAAACACACACACTCACACACATACACGCGCGCGCGCGCACACACACACACACACACACACACCACACACACACACACACACACTCACACAGAAAGAGAGAGAGAACGAGAGAGAGAGAGAGAGGGGAGGGAGAGAGAGAGAGAAGGAGAGAGAGAGAGAAGAGAGAGAGGAGAAGAGAGAGAGAGAGGAGAGAGAGAGAGAGAGAGAGCGTTAGGCAGACAGACGGACCGGCAGACAGAGGGACAAGACGGCGCCTTTTAAATGAATTTAGGGATTTAGTTTGTTACATGTCACTCACCAGTTTGTCTCTCACCCGATGAAGCCAATCTTACAGCGAAAAGAGTGTATGCATGATCCCCCTCATTTTCCACATTCCGCATGTGCGACAGTCTTACACACACGAAAACGAAAGAGTGCAAGAAAGTACAGAGTGGACAACGAAAAGGCATATTTTACCTTGGAGTCACTTTCGTTATGAAAGAAGCATCATCAAGACTGTGTTGTATGTGTGCGTGCGTGTATGTGTGTGATTACCTGTAAGTGTGTGTGTGATATAGTGCATGTGCCGCACGCAAAATGCACAAATACGTGCATGTGATTGTAACTCTGTTCGCGCGTGGTGTGTGTGTGTGTGTGTGTGTGTGTGTGTGTCTGTGTGTGTGTGTGCGCACGCGCGCGCGTGCGTGCGTGCGTGCGTGCGTGGCGTGCGTGTGTGTGTGTGTGTGTGTGTGTGTGTGTGTGTGTGTGTGTGTGTGTGTGTGTGTGTGTGAGTGCGTGCGTGCGTGCGTGCGTGCGTGCGTGCGTGTGTAAGAGTGAATGCATGTATGAGATCTCTTTATATTTTCCTCAGTTGCGATTGATTTTCGAATATGACTGAAATTGGCAGCCTAGATTCCGTTTTGTTTTGTAAATGCCTATAGACATCTTTGCAGTAATCATAATATGGTTTATTTTCAGTAGCGTATGTCTGTCAATATTTTCTTGTCTAAGAATTCCAAAAAGCACAGTTTCTTCAGAAAACACAATTTTTATGTTTGCCTACAGCTAATATGTATTGACTGACGAATTCCCAGAACGAACTAACCTTATGACAATGAAAAAAGAAATGTTTACAGTCACACCGTAATGCATATGATAGAAATAAAAGCTCGTCAGAACATGACTAGCCTGTTGACACGCTGTTCATGTCAAACAAACTCAAACAAATGAAGGCCAGCCTACCTACTTTCCTGTGTTGATCGATCAACTATTCCTGTTCTTTGCAAATCTGCCATGACCTTCGTATTCAGCCAGACAGAAAACACCTGGATTGACCTGACCCAAGACGAACAATGGAGAATACTCAGATGATGGATCTTCTGTAGTATTGGCACACCAGAACTTGATGTCCACGTTTCATTATTCTATTTCATAAGACTTTGAGCTGAACACCAATGTTGATTTTGTTTTGAAGAACAAGGAACGAGGACAATGAATTAAAAAGAGAGAAAAGACAGACAGACAGAGAGAGAGAGAGAGAGAGAGAGAGAGAGAGAGAGAGAGAGAGAGAGAGAGAGAGAAGAGAGAGAGAGAAGAGATGACAGACAGACAGACAGACAGACAGACAGACAGAAGGAAACATAGAGAGAAAGAATGAAACTCTAACATCAGTCCAAGCTTAAACTCTTGTTTGGACAATGGATAACAAGACAAGCATGCTTTGCATCAAAGGTTCAACGTTCTTTTTATCCATGCCAATGAAATCAATGCTTCAAACTCATAAAGACCTGTCTCTCAGTTCATCGCACGTCACGCAGAAGAGGGCATCAAAGCGTGCGTGACAAAGACGATCGACGACAGCTTTCGCCTTGATTGATATCATTCACGTTCTTGTAATGTAAGGATCAAAGCTGAAGGCTAAAGAATAATATTCTGCGCATCCTCGCACACTGCTCGTCCACGAGGAATGGGGAGAACGGCGGATGTTAACGTGCCGTTACTATCTTGCCAAAACAAACCAATGCCGGCGCAAGTTTTTCATCGATTTAGCCACTGCGCTGTGTGTCTGTGTATCTGTCTGCAATCTCTCTCTCTCTCTCTCTCTCTCCTCTCTCTCTCTCTCTCTCTCTCTCTCTCTCTCTTCTCTCTCTCTCCCTTCCCCTCTCTCTCTCATCTCTCTCTCTCCTCCTCTCTCTCAGAGTGACCTCCCTTGTTCGGCAACCGGCAAGACGCATTTCAGCCGCCCCGGTAAATTTCTATTTGTATCAAGTGTGAGTCGTACAACATGCCTGTGGAAGGTCTCCCCATCCACTGTAGAAGCCACGCTCAATGCTGCACTGGAAGAAATGGCATTGTCGTCATTCAAAAGAGTGGGGGAAAACAAACTGTCGTCGTTCTGCGGTTCACTTCGGGTACCGAACAGCCCCTGCCATGCAAACTCAAGGCCAACAGCATGGCGTATACGTCGCAAGTGCCCGTCAGAGCTAGAACAGGGATAGGCACAGAGCAGAGACTTACAGAAGCAACCAAAAGAAAAAGGCGAGTGAAAGTTTATGTTCTCCGTCCGGTTTATTTTTGCCGACACACCTCCTAGTGTATTTTACCACATTGACAGAACCAGCGAAAGTCGTGTTGCATGTGATGAGATTTTCGAGAGTGACAACATCTCCCTCTGTCTGTAACCCAGCCTGCAGAAGAAACACGGCACAGTGACATGCAAACAGAGATCGATTTGGAACAGTGTGACAGAGAATCTGACAGTTGCACACGATGAGTGTCGGTCTTGGATTTTGGATCAGTGAAGCCAAGCGCTGATCAAGACTGTGTTGACGAATGCTGTGACCAGGACAGGCCTCCAGTGAATGACCAACAGAACGACCTCCAGAGAACGTGACTCTCAGTGACATTATGTCGTACTACAAGGAATGTTAAAGAAACATGGAAGCGTTCATTCTGTAGATAGAGAGAATGTGCAACTGACTTCCAGCGCAATTCAGATGTGGAGGAAGGAAATCTTGTTGACAGTGGATAAACTTTTTGGAGTCTCTCAGTGACAGTCACATCTGTGTTCGAGTTTGTTAATTATTTCCGTGATTTGGTTTCCTCATCGCGATGTTGTTTTTCTGACATTATGGTTTGTGTGCATTGTTGATCTTCACTTTCGAACAGCCCCTCCCCCACCATAACCCCTGCATGAGAATGGGCTTTGTCAGCTTAACTTATTAAATCATTCGTTCGTTCTCTCCTCTCTCTCTCTCCTCTCTCTCTCTCTCCTCTCTCTCTCCTCTCTCTCATCTCTCTCTCTCTCTCTCTCCTCTCTCTCTCTCTCTCTCAAATCAGCATTGCTTTGTAGCACCAAATTTTATCAAACTAAGAAGGAAATGTGGACACTAAGCTCTGAAGCCCATCCTTATGTAACGTATGGCAGGGAATCTTCCCCACATCCAACAAGACTCATTATCTGACTGCACTCCGTAATTCGTCTTATTCCAATAATTCAATAGCGTTTGCTGATTTGCTGACCTCAGAGGTCATGTGGATTTGTGTAGGACCAACAGTGGATTGATTGACACAGGAAAGTAGGTGGCTTATGTTCCTTTGTTTGACTGCAGCAGGACGTCAGGCTTGTTAGGTATGTTCCTCTGGGGTATTTTATTACTGTCATTCAGACTTCAGTGTGACTGTAAACAGATGACAGAAACAGAGACAGCCAGAGAGAATGGAGAGAAGAGGGGGGAGAAGAGAGAGAGAGGGAGGGGGGTGGAGAGGCAGACAGAGAGAGTGGCAGATGGACAGACAGAGACAGAGAGTGAAAGAAAAAGTGATGAGAGGGAGACACTGAAAGGAGACAGGGAGAGAGGAGAGAGAGAGAGAGGATGAGAGAGAGAGAAGAGAGAGAGAGAGAGATAGTCTCCAACATTGATCCAAGCTAAACTCTTGTTTGGCTGATGGATAACAAGACAAGCATGTTAGCATTCAAAAGTCCCGTGTCCTTACTTTTTTCCATGCCAATGAAATCAAGGCTTCAAACTCATAAAGACCTGTCTCTCAGTTCATCTCACGTCGCGCAGAAGAGGGCATCAAAGCGTGCGTGACAAAGACGATCGACGACAGCTTTAGTCTTGATCGATGTCATTCACGTTCTTGTTATGCACGGATCAAAGCTGAAGGCCAAAGAATAATATCCTGCGCATCCTCGCACCCGCTCGTCCACGAGGAATGGGGAGAATGGCGGAGTTAACGTGCCGTTACTAATCACGTTAAAAAAACCAATACCGGCGCAAGTTCTTCATTAATTCAGCCACTGCACTGTCTGTCTGTCTGCCTGTCTGCATCTCTCTCTCTCTCTCTCTCTCTCTCTCTCTCCTCTCTCTTCTCTGTTTCTCTCTCTCTCTCTCTGTCTCTCTCTCTCTCTCTCTCTCTCTCTCTTCATGTCAACATTGCTGTATAGCACAAAATTATATCAAACTAAAGAAGGAAATGTGGACACTAAGCTCTGAAGCTCATCCTTCTGTAACGTATGGCACGGAATCTTTCCCACATCTGACAAGATTCATCATCTGACTGCTCCCATAATTCGAGTTATTCAAATATTGAATGTGTTTGCAGATTTGCTGACCTCAGAGGTCATGGCGTATTTGTGTAGACCAACAGTGGACTGATCGACAACAGGAAAGTAGGTGGCTTATGTTCCTTTGTGTGACTCCAGCAGACGTTAGGCTTGTTTAGGTAGTTCCTCTGGGGTATTTTGTATTCTGTCATTCAGACTTCAGTATGACTGTAAACAGAATGACAGAAACAGAGACAGCCAGAGAGAATGGGAGAGAAGAGGGGGGAGAAGAAGAGAGAGGGGTGGGAGAAGTGGGAACGGAAAGGCAGGAGAGAGAGAGAGAGAGAGAGAGAGAGAGGAGAGAGAGAGAGAGAGAGAGAGAGAGAGGAGGACATACGACAGACAGACAGAGAGACAGACAGACAGAGAGGGACAGAGAAAGAAAGAAATAGTGAGAGAGGGAGAGACTGAGAGAGAGACAGAGATACAAGTGAGTAGGCACAGAGAGAGAGAGAGAGAGAGAGAGAGAGAGAGAGAGGGAGAGAGAGAGAGAGAGAGAGAGAGAGAGAGAGAGAGTCTCAAGCATTGATCCAAGGGAAACTCGTTTGGCTGATGGATAACAAGACAAGCATGTTTTGCATTCAAAAGTCCCATGTCCTTTTTTTTTCATGCCAATGAAATCAAGGCTTCAAACTCGTAAAGACCTGTCTCTCAGTTCATCTCACGTCATGCAGAAGAGGGCATCAAAGCGTGCGTGACAAAGACGATCGACGACAGCTTTCGCCTTGATTGATATCATTCACGTTCTTGTAATGTAAGGATCAAAGCTGAAGGCCAAAGAATAATATCCTGCGCATCATCGCACCCGCTCGTCCACGAGGAATGGGGAGAATGGCGGAGTTAACGTGCCGTTACTAATCTCGCCAAAACAAACCAATACCGGCGCAAGTTCTTCATCAATTCAGCCATGGCCTCTGTCTGTCCGTCTATCTTGCCATCTGTTTCTGTTCATCTGTGTGTCAGTGTGTCGGTCTGTCTGCCCCTCTCTTTCTCTCTCTCTCTCTCTCTCTCTCCTCTCTCTCTCTCTCTCTCTCATTCTCTAACTTACACACCTTTGTACATGCATTTTGTGTGTAAGTTAGAGAATGAGAGAGAGAGAGAGAGAGAGAGAGAGAGAGAGAAAGATGTTAAAGCTATGATAAGATGTGGGGCAAAATTTAGTGACTATATCAGATGTACTCAGGGTGTTAAACAGGGGATGTCTGCAGCCCAGTATTATTTTCATTGTATATTAATGAATTAGCACAAGAAATTATTGAGAAGGGAAGACACGGTGTCACTTTTGACTTGATTGAATTGTTTATATTGTTATTTGCAGATGACATCGTTTTGCTCTCTGAAACTGTCGTAGGATTACAAAATCAATTGAATAATTTGCATTCTGCATCATCTAGACTGGATTTGAAAGTAAACATGGGTAAATCAAACATTATAGTTTTTCGAAAGGGTGGTTACTTAGCATCACGTGAAAGATGGTTCTATGGAAGTTCGCAAATGTCGGTAGTAAATGCTTATAAGTACTTGGGCATATATTTTTCAACAAAACTTAGCTTTACGTTTGCCTGTCATGATCTTGTTAACAGAGGAAAGCGTGCTGTCATAGCTGTTTTAAGTTTGCTTTATAAATTTGAAAGTGTTTCGGTTAAATTATTTTTTAAACTGTTTGATGCCCAAGTGCAGCCTATTGTACAGTATGGCGCCGAGATTTGGGGATTGGATAAAGGACATGAAATCGAAAAATTACATCTATTTGCTATGAAGCGGTTTTTGCATGTGGATAGACGAACCCCTAATGATTTGGTCTATGGTGAGCTTGGAAGATATCCCATTTATGTAAATTCATATGTGAAATGTATTAGTTATTGGCTTAAGATCGTACGTATGGGAGAACACAGATTACCTGCAAAAGCATACAAAGTATTGTTTGATTTAGATTCTAGAGGCCAAATCAACTTGGGCAACTTCTATTCGTAAATGTCTTTGTAGTTATGGGTTTTCGTTTGTTTGGTTAGAACAGAGTGTTGGATGTGTTAAAACATTTTTGGCTTGTTTTAAGCAGAGAATAATTGATTGTAACTTGCAAGACTGGAATAGTCATATTAAAAACAGTGAGAGATTTTCTTTGTTTCGATTTCTAAAGACAAATCAAGTAATGGAAGCGGAACCTTATTTGTCGATGAATATTAATAGTTTTGTCAGATCTGCACTAACTAAGTTTAGATTCGGTGTATCTGATATTGCTGTACACAGGCAACGTTACAATGTTCATACAGAATTAGATGTTTTATGTCCATTATGCAAGTCTGCCCCTGAGAACGAACTTCAGTTTCTATTTGTTTGTCCTTTGCTTACAGATTTAAGACAAAAATATATTCCTTTGAAATATTATCGACGTCCATCATTTTTTAGGCTTATCTTGCTTTTGTCGTCAAGAAATGAGAATGTTGTTGGTGATCTAGCATCATATTTGTATAAATCCTTCAAGAGGAGGAGCTATCTGACTTGAAGTTTGATTATATGTGCTTGTATATTAATGTGTTGTTACATCAGTTATTTGTCAATACCCCCTTCAAATGGGGTTGTGGCCTTTCTTGAATAAATTATCGTTATCGTTATCGTTATCGTTATCGTTATCTAACTTACACACACACACACACACACACACACACACACACACACACACACACACACACACACACACACACAGAGAGAGAGCGAGAGAGAGAGAGAGAGAGAGAGAGAGAGAGAGAGAGAGAGAGAGAGAGAGAGAGAGAGAGAGAGAGAGAGAGAGATGTAGAAAATGGTTTTCAAATGCCCACAATAATAACAGGAGGACATCGCTTTACCATCTTTCGGAAACGAGTCAAAAGATTAAGATCACTTTTTGTTTGATTGCAAAGTTAACACGCATATCCGAATGAACTGTTTGTACCTTGGAATCCTTCTATTGTATACATCAAACTAGCGTCATTATTCATTATTTCAGATAACGAGGAAAAGCTACTGGGAGAGAGAGAGAGAGAGAGAGAGAGAGAGAGAGAGAGGAGAGAGAGAGAGAGAGAGAGAGAGAGAGAGAGAGAATGAAACAACAGAATGTAAAATAAAGTAGAGGTTAAGAATGACAATCGAATATAAGCGCTAACATTGTATACAAAAGGATCCTAGATTTAAGTGACAGGTACGTATGTGATAGTATAAAGGGGGTAGCGGTAATGATTGTGGAAGGAGTGTAGTAGAGGAGGGGGGTGGAGGAAGGGAAGGAAACTGAGAGAGTAGACGGAATGTTGGTACGAGAATCTATGAACGCGGGCGCGAGTACGATGTTGTTATGTGTGTGTGTGTGTGTGTGTGTGTGTGTGTGTGTGTGTGTGTGTGTGTGTGTGTGTGTGTGTGTGTGTGGTGTGCGTGCGTGCGTGCGTGCGTGCGTGGTCGCGTGCGTGCGTGCGTGCGTGTGTGTGTGTCTGTGTGTGTGTGTGTGTGTTGTGTGTGTGTGTGTGTGTGTGCGCGTGCGTGCGTGCGCGCGTGCGTGCGTGCGTGCGTGCAAGTATGTGTGTATGTGTGTGTGTGTGTGTGTGTGTGTGTGTGTGTGTGTGTGTGTGTTCATTATCAAAGAATGTCCACATTGTACGGAACGGGCTCAGAATTTACGCAAAGAAAAAAGAATGTCATCGTTACTGTCCTCTCTCTCTCTCTCTCCTCTCTCTCCTCCTCTCTCTCTCTCTCTCTCTCTCTCCCCCCCCCCCCCCCCCCCCCCCCCCCCCCCAGCAACTTTAGTTTGGAAGATGCTGAGAATGTTAAGATCTTC
>CM031603.1:85007356-85009856 GCA_018398815.1 Conus ventricosus
TACCTTACCAGATATTTATGTTATACCTTTATTCAAAATTTAGATGTAGTAACCATAAATTGCAAATTGAAATTGGAAGACACCATAATGTTCCAAGAGAATTGCGTATTTGTCGTAACTGTGAAATGGGTGAAATTGGAGATGAATTCCATTGCATCATGGAATGTCCAAAATATAATGAACTTCGTGAAAAATTCATCCCTAAAAAATATCTAAAACCAAAGTCTGTTTTCAACTTTTGTAATTTATTTCAAAAGGAAGACGCATTTGTTTGAATATTAGTAAGTTTCTAAAAAATGGGAAGATTGTTTAATGAGATCGTTACAGTTCACCAGAATTCAGCATTTCGCAACTATGTTCACACATTGTTCTGAGTGAGTTTCGTATTTCTCTTTGTTACATTTGTATCCTCCATGCCCCAGCAGGGGTCAAAGGATTAAATTTGAATTGAAAAATTGAATGAAAATTGAAATTGTGTGTGTGTGTGTGTGTGTGTGTGTGTGAGTGTGTGTGTGTGTGTGTGTGTGTGTGTGTGTGAGTGTGTGTGTGTGTGTGTTGGTGGGTGGATGGGTGGGTGTGTGTGTGGTGCGTGCGTGCATGCGTGTATGTGTGTTAATGTGTGTGTGTGTTATTACGGATAATACATGTTTTCCCACGCAAAAACAGGGGGGGAATAGCGGTTGTGATCTTTAATATATAATCTTTTCATTGAGAATGTAGTGGGGAAAACTCCTGTGGTCCAAGGCAAAGCGGTCAAAAACAGTCATCACCCCAGGGAAGAAAACAGTTGTGGTCCTCATGGGTCACTGAGAAAAACCCCATTTCTTGAAGGAGAAAAGCCTGTTTTCCAGGAGGCAGACGGCTGTCATCGGCTCATGAGGCTACTGCACTCCTGTATAAAAGGCCAGCGCAGTGCAGCGTGATGTACCATGTTATTGCACAGACAGGGTATGCCAAGACTACCACAAGAAGAAGGAGAATGGGAAGTCATGTCAGCCGACCGCAAAGACCATTCAGGGCTTAAACAACGAAAAAAGAGAGCTGATTTTCTCTTTGAAAAAAAGGGGGTGGAGTAGGGTAAGGGGTGGAGTGGGGGAGAGACAAGGGGTTGTACCTAGTGATGGATGGAAGGCAAACAGAACGAAAGAACGAAAAGTGAAAGAAAACACATTCAGAAGAGTAACAGAAAAAGGGAGGTAAAAAGAGGGACGGGTTAACGCGCGAGACAGGAGACATTTCTTCGCAGGAAGTCACACAAGTGTATCCTGAAAGGTTTTTTCGTGTCTGTGTGTGGTTTTTTTTTGTGTGTGGTTTTTTCGTTTTTCTTCAAATTCTTAGCTGGTGTTTTCGCTACACTTGTGTCCTCCAAAACCAAGAGAGAGAGAGAGAGAGAGAGAGAGAGAGAGAGAGAGAGAGAGAGAGAGAGAGAGAGAGAGAGAGAGAGAGAGAGAGAGAGAGGAGAGAGAGAGAGAGAGAGAGAGAGAGAGAGAGAGAGAGAGAGAGAGAGAGAACGAAAGAACGAACGAACGAACGAATGAATTTTTATTTTCAGAGGGTAACGGAATAAGCATCACTGCGTTTTTACATCCAGCCCTCCGGGCCCAAAAGAATTTAAGAAAGGAAAGAAAAGAAAAAAAAAAGAAAAGAAAAAATATTGATTAATGTAAAATAATGGAAAATCTATCTTAAATATGACATATGAAAATACAAAAGGATACAAAAGCTATGTACAGAGGGAACACCGACAGAAGGTGTGGGAGACGGTGGGGGTGGGAGTGGGATGGGGTGGGATGAGGACAATTTAGAATGAGAGGGGGGGGGGGGAAGAAAAGGAAGAACTGATAAGGAAAATGAAACATTTACACAGAACAGTTATTGGTACATCTTTGGGCAAAGTGGTGTAAGATCAGGCAGATACATCAAGTACGTAAAAAGATTGGATTTAAACTTACTAGTGTTTGGTTCGTTTTTTAGTTTTTCTGGGATGTTATTCCACAGCCACCCACCAGAATAAGCAAGGCTTGATTTGCATAAATTAATTGATGGGAAAGGGAGATTTATTTTATGCGAATGACGATGATCATTAGAAGTAAATATATTCTTTAAATAGGAAGGAGCACTGCCGTGTAGTATTTTATGCATAAAGAGTGCTTTATTGTACAATAGTTTGGTCTTAAATGGAAGGATACCTGCTCGTTCATAATCAGGGTGCCCTAGCGAGGGTTCATCAATTGTTATTTTGACAGCTCTGTTGTATATACTAGTCAATGGTTTAAGCAACTTATTGCTAGTTAAATCCCAGTGTCGAGGCATAGTCAATATTTGGTTGAATATAAGATTGAAAAAATATTTTTCTGGTGTGATAATCTAAAAAGTTTTTTATTTTCCTGAGCTGATACAGTTTTACGGCAAGAGTTTTGGAAAGAAGTTCTAAATGTTTCGACCAAGATAGGTTGTTGTCGATTGCTATGCCTAAGACTCTGTGATTAGAAACCTCTTT
>CM031603.1:85012356-85017356 GCA_018398815.1 Conus ventricosus
GTGTGTGTGTGTGTGTGTGTGTGTGTGTGTGTGTGTGTGTGTGTGTGTGTGTGTGTTATTGTCCATCTATCCATTTCCCAGCCTTATTGTCCCTTTCCTCCTCATATTCCTCCTAAGCCATGTTTTTGTCTCTCTTTGCGGTCCCTCTAATTCATATGATTTCAAAAATGCTACAACACTCATTATTTGTAATATATCTAGACGCCCCATCAGCAAAGGCACATTTTTTTTCTTTTTTCGTTTTATTTTTTTCTTCTGTTTTCTCCCACAGATTCATCATTCTTCTACACGTGTTTTACTGATTACTGTTATCTCACCGTCAGCCTGTCCTTCCTCGTTACATGTTCACAGAGGTCCTGCTTTCTCCGTGTAGATATTCCATCCCTGAGCGAAAGCCCCAATGGCAGACAGATCAATGAAAAAAAGAGATCCTGCAAACGGATCCCTGATGTCAAATCACCGTCGACGGATGAATGATTCACCGTCCGCTTACAACCCACCCCTCACCCCATGTGGCGCGAAGAGATCTGGCTGAAAAAAAAAAGAGCTCTTTATTGATTATCTTCCAGTTAACCATTCCACTTCAGAGCAATCTCTCTTATATATTTCAGCACTTTTCCAAGCATCCATCTATCTATCTATCTATCTATCTATCTATCTATCTATCTATCTATCTATCTATCTATCTATCTATCTATCTATCTATCTGTCTCTCTCTCTGTCTGTCTATAATATATATCTGCCTACATCTACATATCTCTATCTGTCTATGTATCTACCTTGTACAGTGAAACAGAAGAAGAAGAAGAAGAAGAAGAAGAAGGAGAAGAAGAAGAAGAAGAAGAAGAAGAAGAGGAGCAAAGAAGTAAGAAGGAATGAGAAGAAGACGAAGGAGGAAATAGAGGAGGAGGAAGAGGAGGAGGAAGAGGAGAAAGAGGAACAAGACGAAGAAGAGAAGAGAAGAGAAGAAAGAAAGAAAAACAGAGAGACAGACACAAACACAGAACAAAAACAAGAAAGGAAGGAAAGACAGAAAGACAGACAGCAAACAGACAAGCAGGCAGGCACACAGACAGACAGACAGACAGACAAATAGAAAGAAAGAAAGACAGAAAGAAGACGACGGTGGAGTGCGACGAAGGCAGTGACGACAGCGAAAAGGAAGAAAAGGAAGGAGAAAAAGAAGAGGAAGAATTTTCTCCGTGAAAGATGTGACTGAAACGAATTAGATGAAGACTGATGCCAGAATACATACCAAAAAAAAAAAGGAGTGCTTTTACGAATGGCGGCCCCTTTAACACAGAAGTGAAAGGAACGATGACTCTTCCCATACATCTCCTGGCGACGTCTTGGAAAAGACACTCTCCCCACCCGCCATGTCACCATCGACCTCCGCATTCCCAACCTCCCCCCCCCCCTACCCCCCCCCCCCCACCCCACTCTCAGTGTTCCACCTTTTTTTTTTTTTTTTTTTCAAATTTAGAAGCTCCATCCGTTTGTATTCAGCAACGGCGGGGATGGTTTCTTTCGGACATTCATCCGTTCCCCACGTACGTTTCGCCAGCCTGGGCGCGGCGGATTGAAGGGAACCTCTCTTATGAAGGGACAGCCCGCTCAAAACGAAGCCTGAAAAAACTCTTACGAAAACGCGCGATGGTGTTCGAGGATGAACTATTTTGAGGGAGCTCGGAGATTATCCATAGTATTCAACCCAACCTTCCTGCAACCTACCCCCCCCCCCCCCGCCCCCCCCCACCCCCCCCCCCCCCAACCCCCGTCCTCTACCCTCCCCGGCGATTTGCTGTCCGTCAAAGCCAGTACGGCGGTATCACGGCATTGTCCATTTACACGAATCCTTATGCAGAAGAAAAAAAAATAGGAGGGGCAGAAGGATGAGAAGGAGGAAGAGGTGGAGGTGGAGGAGGAGGAGGAGGAGGAGGAGGAGAAGAAGAAGAAGAAGAAGAAGAGAAGAAGAAGAAATTAAGAGGAAGAAGAAGAATGACGACAGAAGAATGCAGAAAAAGAAGAGAGGACAGAAAAGGGGAAGAAGAAAGACAGAAAGAAGAAAAGAAAGAAAGAAAGAAAGAAAGAAAAAAAAAAAAAAAAAAGAAAGAAAGAGAGAAGAAGAGAGAAAGAAAGAAAAGAGAGAAAGAAAGAGATACGGATACGGATGATTTAATCATTATAGGCCACAGCCCCTTATGATGGGGTGGATTACACATTGACAAAAATGATACTATAAAGCATATTGATCAAAACGAAAACAGCAAATGCTCAAGAAGAAACTGTGCTTCGGAATTTGAAGGCTTTGCATAGGTACAAGGCAAATTTTTTAACATCCTCTTTAGTGCAGGCCATAAGTAAGATGAGTCTAAATATAGATGGTTGTCTGTACTATTTAGGCAGAATGAACTCATCTCTAAGACCACTCAAGGCAGTACACTGTAATACAAAATGAACTTCATCTTCATATGCATTTTTGCATAATGGACAAATGAGATCAGAGTTGTAATGTTGTCTATAACGAAAATGATGAACAAGAAAGAAAGAGAGAAAAAGAGAAAGAAAGAGAGAGAGAGAAAAAAAAAAACACATATAAAAAGAAGAAGTAGAAACAGAGAAAGTCAGACATGGAAACTGTGATAAGGATGGACAGATAACAGAGAAAGAAAAACAGATGATGCACAACGATTTCCCAAAACAAAGATCCCGAACTTGTGCCTCAAACATGTGGAAAGGATGACAGCTATTGCAATTCATTTTCTGACCACCTCTCTGCTTCCAACCCCCCCCCCCCCACCTTCCCCGTTTTGTCTGTATGTCTGTCTCTCTCTCTCTCTCTCTCTCTCTCTCTCTCTCTCTCTCTCTCTCTCTCTCAGTTGACCAACTGTCTTTGCACACTGTCTGCAAAAATTACAATAGGAAAGTCATAAACTCTGCCTTCGCACAAACATTCATTCCTCGGCAACACTCTGTGATATAATTCTCTACTGTTGTTGCAGTCTGCTTGACAGAAAAAAAAACAACCCAGCAATAAACAAACCCTGGAGCAATATGACCAGAACGCCTCCTGCAGGCTGTTCAGTAAACACATAAAAGTCACTGGCTTTACGTACAGCATCGATCCAGCAACCCTTGGTTTCCTTGACAGCTGGGGCAGGACCTTGGCGCAGTAAACGCCGTTCATGGGTCTGTTCCCAGGGATGAAGGACGCCAGTCAGAGGATGGACACCGTCCTTAATGGCCAGATGCCATGGCACACGTGACACAAGGATGGACACCGTCCTTAATGGCCAGATGCCATGGCACACGTGACACAAGGATGGACACCGTCCTTAATGGCCAGATGCCATGGCACACGTGACACAAGGATGGACACCGTCCTTAATGGCCAGATGCCATGGCACACGTGACACAAGGATGGACACCGTCCTTTATGGCCAGATGCCATGGCACACGTGACACAAGGATGGACACCGTCCTTAATGGCCAGATGCCATGGCACACGTGACACAAGGATGGCCACCGTCCTTAATGGCCAGATGCCATGGCACACGTGACACAAGGATGGACACCGTCCTTAATGGCCAGATGCCATGGCACACGTGACACAAGGATGGACACCGTCCTTAATGGCCAGATGCCATGGCACACGTGACACAAGGATGGACACCGTCCTTAATGGCCAGATGCCATGGCACACGTGACACAAGGATGGACACCGTCCTTAATGGTGCCGTCAGAAGTGGCCATGTGGCACACGTGACACAAGGATGGACACGTCAAGATGCCATGGCACACTGACACAAGATGGACACGTCCTTAATGGACCAGATGCCATGGCACACGTGACACAAGGATGGACACCGTCCTTAATGACCAGATGCCATGCACACGTGACACAAGGATGGACACCGTCCTTAATGGCCAGATGCCATGGCACACGTGACACAAGGATGGACACCGTCCTTAATGGCCAGATGCCATGGCACACGTGACACAAGGATGGACACCGTCCTTAATGGACCAGATGCCATGGCACACGTGACACAAGGATGGACACCGTCCTTAATGACCAGATGCCATGGCACACGTGACACAAGGATGGACACCGTCCTTAATGCCAGATGCCATGGCACACGTGACACAAGGTGACCACCGCACTTAATGACCAGATGCCATGGTCACGTGACACAAGGACCACGCAACTTTAATGCGCGTACATGCTATGGGTCAGGGTAGGGGGGGAGAGAAGAGAGAAAAGAGATAGAGGAGAGAGAGAGAGAGAGAGAGAGAGAAGAGAGAGAGAGAGAGAGAGAGAGAGAGAGAGAGAGAGAGAGGGACGAGAGAGAGAGAGTAGAGAGAGAGAGAGGAGAGAGAGAGAGAGAGGAGAGAGAGAGGGAAGAGGAGAGAGAGAAGAAAGAAAGAGACAGGAGGAGAGAGAGAGAGAAAAGAGAGACAGAGAGAGAGAGAGAGAGAGAGAGAGAGAGAGAGAGAGGAGAGAGAAGAAGAGAAAGAAAGTAAGAGAGAGAGAGGGAGAGAGAGAGAGAGAGAGAGAGAGAGAGGGAGAGACAAAGAAACAGAGAGAGAGAGAGAGAAGAGAGAGAGAGAGAGAGAGAGAGAGAGAGAGAGAGAGAGAGAGAGAGAGACGTAGACGTTGACGTTTTTTATTCGTAAAGGCCATAGCCCCTTCGAAGGGGGTAAACACAAATCAAAACGCGCAATTCAACTCATTTAACTAGCTTAACACATAATTTACTGTCTTAACATATCATTTCGCATTCTAAATGCCTTAAATAAACGCAAAGCGAACTGTTTAATTGTGTTTTCATTCAATGATGCCATTAGCATAATCAGTTTGAAGACACAAGGTGTTCTTAAGTACTTAGGTGGGATTAATTGCTGTCGAACAGCTTGTGGTTTAGAACAAATGAGAACAAAATGAATTTCATTTTCATCATCTTCGTAACAGACTGGACATGTACAGTTACGATGATTCA
>CM031603.1:85027356-85032356 GCA_018398815.1 Conus ventricosus
TAATCGAGAGGGATTTCGGAGTCAATACGTTCCCCTCAAAACCTCGTCAGCAAACTCGTCAACTTTTTGTCAATTAGCCCACCCTTTTTTAGCCCGCTTTTAGACTTTTTTGTAATTCCCACGAACCCCGTTTGCCCCAAATGTTTAAGTGCGTATGTCGTGGGGTCTTTCAGTTCAAAATGGATTTTTGATTGTGAACCGAAAACCCTTTTTGAAGGTGTTATACCAAGTGGACACGGGCGTTAATGTGTTTTCTTTTTAATTCGTTGCAGTTGTTTCTCTTGTTAAATTAACGGTAACCTTTTGGGAAATCCTTAAGGAAAATTTTTTAAAATAATCGTAAATTAAAAATTTTATTATTTTTATTAATTTTTCATGTTTTCCCAAATTTCTATGCTTTTTTTTTGTTCCTTTTTAACCACTCGTCCTCTTTTTTTTTATAATAATAGTCTAAAAATGAAACAATATGTTTTTAGAGTCGCAATCACCTATATGTGTGACGAGACGTTAAAAAGAAATTCCTTCCAAAACACCCCCACACACACCCACACACACACACATACAACAACACCCCCAAACCCCGCCGCACCCCCAAAAACCCCGCACGGCGCGGCGAGGCACCCCCACACACACAAAACACACCACACACACACACCAAAAACACCCCCCCAAACACACACAAACACAAAAACACACACACCCAAACACAACAAAAAAAAAAAACCAAACAAAAACAACCCAATGAAACAACATTGAAGTTTTGGGTTAAAAGGTGGGTTGGGGGGGGGGTTTGGAGGGGTTTTTGGGGGGTGGGGGGGGGGTTTTCGGGTGGGGGGCGGGGTTGTGGGGGGGGATTGGGTGTTGCAAATGTAAGCAACTGGGTGGGGTGGGGATTGTTTGTGGAGGGGGGGGGGTGGGGGGGGGGGGGTGTTTTGTGTGCAAATGTATTCTTTGAAAAAAGGAAGGGGGGGCGGTTGGGGGTGGGGGGGCGGGGGGGGGGGGGGGGGGGGGGGTTTATTTTGGGGAATGGGGATTGGAATCTCCCAGTAACAGAGTGAGGAGGGAGGGGGGGGGGGGGGGGGGGGGGGGGGGAGGGGGGGGGGAGATGTAAATTTTGAGGGGGGACGGGGCTGGGGGTTTTTCCCAAATACATTTCGTTGGAGGGGGGGGGAGGTGGGGGGGGGGGGGGGGGGGGGTGGGTAAGAAATTTAAGGGGTTAATGGAACTTCCCCAACCCACAACTAACCAAAACCCCAAAAAAAAAAAAACCCCCCCCCTACCCCCTTCCCCCTCTTCGGTCGTCGGGCCCCACCAATTCTTCCCCGGGGGGTTTCAGTGTTTGACCCCACCCAACCCCCCCCCCCACACAAACCCACCCCACCACCCCACCACCCCCCACCAACACAAATAAAAACACAACTTCCCCCTTTCCCCCAGGGGGACCCCCCATGCAATTCCAATCCTTTGCTTGGGCTGTTCCTGGGCTTCCAACCCCCGGGGTTGTTTGGACTTTGGTTGCCTTAGAAAAATCTTTCCGGGGGGTGTACTTGGTCTCCCCTTTTTCCGTTTTTCCTTGGGTTTCGCCGGTGTGGCGTTTGGGGATGGGGGGTGCCCCTCTCGAGGGTGGTGTCCAAACCCCAACCCCCCCCTTTTTATTGGGGGTTTGGGGATTGGGCGTGCTTGCCGGGTAGTTTGCAAAAAGGGCAAAAAAAAGAACAGAGTTTTCGCCAAGTGTGGTTCCGTTGCTGATAGACCAATAAGAACGACGTTTCTCGCCAAATGGGTTACAGTTTTGCTAATAGATACTTTAAAACAACAGACGCTTCTGCAAGTTTTGGTTCCCCTAGCTGATAGACCAATAAAACAAACCCGACGCTTTTCGCCAAGTGTGGTTACCGATTGCTAATTGACCAATAAAGCAACAGAGTCTTTCGCCCAAATGTGGGACGTATTTAATAACCCCAATAAAAACAACAGACGTCTTCTCGCCATGTTGGGTACAGTATTCTAATAGCCAATAAGCAACGAGTCTTCCGCCGTGTGGGTAAGTATTGCAAAAAAGCCAATAAAGCAAAGACGTCTTCTCGAAGTGTGGGTACGTATTTCTAAAAAGACCATATTTGGGGGCCACCGTTTCGATCAAAAAAATGAAATTGAAAAACGATCCCGGGTAACAAGTATTTTCCCCCTACCTCCCCCCCCCCACACCACACACCACAAACCCAACCCCTTTTTTTAGGTGGGGGGGGGGAAAAGGGTTTAAAACCCCCCCCCCAAAAAAAACCTCCCCATTTCCCCCCCCGCGTTCACCTCGAACGTTCACCTCTTTCCCCAAAGTGCCTTACGATTGCTAATAAATTTTCTAAAAACCCGCAGACTCGGTAAGACCATGATTCTTACGGGCAGAATGCCCTTTGGTGAGAGGCGATTGCGACAGAAGGAAATAAAACCCAATGGGGGGTAATACATGGGCGGGAAAAAGCAGTGACGGGGTAAGGAGGGTTTTAATGTATATTTATCGAGAATTATTTGAAGAGAAGGCGATGTCCAATTTTGGAATCCCTGGGGTCAACGCGGAAATAAGTCACGGTTTTCCCGCGCAGTGGGAAAAAATTTGCTTAGGGTTTCCTTTTTTGCCTAATTTTTTTCTTTTTAAAATGAAAGATGCGTTTTAAAACTCCAATTTTTTGGGGAGCAACCACCCCCCATCACCCCCACCCCACCTCCTGCCTTTCTCTATCTTCTCTTTCACTGTTTCTCTCTGTCTTGTCTCTGTTTTTCTTCCCCCTTTCTTCCTCTCTCTCTCTCTTCTCTCTCTTCTCTCTCTCACTCTGTCTGTCCGCCTCTGTCTGTCTGTCTGTTGTCCCCTATGTCTGTCTGTCTGTCTGCTGTCTGTCTGAATACTCCTTTTTTCTTCCCCTCTCTCTTCTCCCCCTCCTCTCTCTTTCTCTCTAAAGACCAGTGGTAAAAAAACAAACAAAAACAAAAAAAAAAAAACCCCGGGTTTATTTTTTTGACAGCGTATGATTGTATTGTTTTTGGCGAACGTAGCAAACACCACGTTACCTTCCGTCCATTTCGATGATTTTTTCCGTGGAAAAGACACAATAGTAAAAAGGGAAAAACCCCTCGATGCACTCACGCGCGACCAAGAAATTTGCAAAAATTCCATTAAGACTGAAACTTTTGCGCATTACAGATTTCGTAGGGGTATTCCCTGCGAATATGTGAGACCCACACGCCCCCTCTCTCTCCTCTCTCTCTCCTTTTCCCCCCTCTCTTCTCTCTCTCCTCTCTCCCTTTTCTCTCCCCTCTCTCTCTCTCTTTGTGTGCGTGCTGGGGTGGGGTCCCTGCGGTGTGTCTATTGTTTTGAGGAGGGAAAAAAATGTGTGAAACAGTGTGTCTGGGCGTATGGGTGGTTGTGTGTGTGTGTGTGTGGGTGTTTGTGTGTGTGTGTGGTGTGTGTGTGTTGTCAGTGGGGTAAGTGTATGTGTGTGTTTTTTGGTGTGTGTGTGGTGTTTTTGTGTTTGTGTGGGAGTTAGTGTGGGGGGTGTGTGTGTGTGTTTGTGTGTGTGCGTGCGTGCGTGCGTGCGGGGCGTGGTGTGGTGTGTGTTTTGTGTGGGTGTGGGGTGTGTGTGTGTGGGTTGTGTGTGTGTTTTGTGTGGGGGGGGTTTTTTATTGTGGGGGGTTGTGTTTTGGGGCGTGCGTGCTGTGCGTGCGTGCGGCGTTGGTGGTGTGTGTGTGTGTGTGTGTGTTGGGGGTGTGTGTGTGTGTGTGTGGTGGGTGGTGAAAAAAAGAAGAAAAAACAAAAAGAAAAGAAAGGGAAAAAAAGAAGCTAAAAGAAAGAAAAAAGAAACTTCAAAAAAAAGAAAGAAAAAAAGAAAGAAGGAAAGGAAAGAAAAGAAAAGAAAAAGAAATTCGAAGGAATCAAGCAAACTTAGTTTTATTTTTAAAAAGAAGAAGAAGAATGACATAGAATAACGAAAAATCAAATTTAAACCGCAAAAAAATTTAAAGGAAAGAAATTTTGGGTTAAAATAAAAAATCCTGTCAGCAAGCTTGCCCCTCCCAAACTGCCATACAAACCCCAGCTTGTGCTCCCCCCGACGTTCCCTTGGAGAAAGGAGTTTCGCTGAATATGAAAGGGAAATGGGATCGTTGGTTTCCCTTTGGCATCGGGTTAGGAAATGGGAGAGTAGGAGTAAGAAAGGGAAAATAGGGCGGGGGGGGGGGGGGGGGGGGGGGAGGGGGGGGGGGGGGGCGGGGGGAAAAGATTTGGGGGGCTACTGAGAGAGGGATTTGTCGGGCACTTTTTCCATTTCGACACCCAACATACACATCCAGATACACACACACGACAACACAACAGATACAAACACACAGACAACAGACACAAAAACACACACACACACCACACCCACACCACCACACACAACACACACCCAACACAAATAACAAACAACAACACACACACACAACACATACATAGCACACAACAAGACACACAACACACACACACACACACACAACAACACACAACACACACCCAAACCCCCCAACCAAAAACCCCACACACAAACCCCCCCCACCCAAAAAACCCCACACAACACAAAAACCAACCAAACAAAACAAACCACAAACACACACACACCCCACACACACACACAAGAAGGAGAGAGAGAGGGGGAGGGGGAAGAGAGAGAAAGAGAAGAAGAGAGAGAAGAGAGAGAGAGAAGAGAGCAAATTTTAAAAAGTCGTTTTTAAACAGTTTAAGTTCGGGAATAGATTGGAAAAAAAATTGACGAAGCGAATTTTTATTAGATTTTTAAAAAAATTCCGAAGGAAAAGAGAAAAAAAAAAGAAAAAAAAAAAGTTTATGAAGAAAAAAAAAGGGAAAAGGGAAAAAAGGTAATAAAAAAATGACAAAAAGAAAGACAGAAAAATCAAGGGAAAAGAATTTGTTTTTTAAGAAACCAAGAAGAATGCCACGGAAAACCATA
>CM031603.1:85044856-85054856 GCA_018398815.1 Conus ventricosus
TTGGGGGAGAGTGTTTCTTCGAATGTAACTTAACATTGTTGCGGACTTCAATCTCCATGCTAGCGTTTGAACGACATTGTGCCTGAACTTACTTAGACTTAGACTTGGTCCCGCGTCTTGCGACGCACGAGGCAGTCAGGTGCTCCACTGTGCACGGTCCTCAGCCAGTCTGCTGGTGTCACTCCATCCTCTGTCAACGAGTCTGAGGTCCCTCTCCACTGTCTGTCGCCAGCTCATCCTGGGTCGTCCTCTTTTTCTGGCCTGCTGGGGTCCATTTAATGGCCTGGTTTGCAGGTCTTGATGAGAGTAATCTCAAGACATGACCCAGCCAGCGGAGGCGCCCTCTGCAGATCATGGTTGACACGGGGGGCGCTGTTTGGACCTCTCCCTGACCTCTTCATTTGGTATAAAGTCTGACCATTTGATGCCAAGATCTTACAGATGTACTTAGCGTCCAGTTTCTTCTCCTGGGTGGTCTTTAATTGCCAGGTTTCACAGCCATACAGCAGCGTTGAATCACACTAGAGTCATAAGTGTGCCTGAACGTTTGCGGTAAAAAAAATATTCTTGCGTGTGTGGTCAATTCCATTGCACCTTTCGAAGACTAGGCAATTGCGTTGCGGTGGAAAGGGTTACGGGACAACATAGAACACACGCACACTAGTGTTGGTGTTGTGTTCGGGACTCATTCCCACAGATGGAATGTGGCTGCCTTGATGACGGCAATGAAATCGGCCAGACACGCCTATATCTCACAAGAGGTGAATCGTACGGCTCGTGTCCAGTCAGAGAGAGAGAGGGGAGAGATGAGAGAGAGAGAGAGAGGGAGAGAGAGAGAGAGAAGAGTGAGAGAGTGAGAGGAGAGAGAGTGAGAGTGAGAGGGGAAAGAGAGACAGACAGACAGACAGAGACAGAGAGAGAGAGGGGAAGAGCGACAGACAGACAGACAGACAGACAGAGACAGATAGACAGAGAGAGACACACAGAGAGAGGCAGAGACTGAGACGGAGGGAGACAGGGGAGAGAGGGAGGGAGGGAGAGAGAGGGAGAGATAAAGAGGGGGAAGCAGACAGACAGACAGAGAACTGAATACACACACACACACACACACACACACACACACCACAAAACACACACACACTCACAGAGAGAGGAGAGAGAGAGAGAGAGGAGAGAGAGAGAGTGAGAGAGAGAGAGAGAGAGAGGGAGAGAGAGAGAGGAGAGAGAGAGAGAGGAGAGAGAGAGAGAGAGCTGCTAAACGCGGTGCCTTCAGCCAGATGATAGTAATGGGTACCTTCAGGAATGAAGACAGCAGGTGGAAGTCTTTGAATAAGATGCTGTCGCCAGATCCATCCTCCACAGCCGTGATTTAAAACAGCTACACCTGCAAAATAAGGCGTTTCGAAATTACCAATATGTGTGTGTGTGTATGTATGATATTTGTATGGATGTATGTATCCATCTATCTATCCATCCATCTATGTTTGTTGTATGTATTGTATGTATGTATGTATGTATGTATGTATGTATGTATGTATGTATGCATGTATCTATCTATCTATCTATCTATCTACTATCTATCTATCTATCTATTTATATATATATCTGTCTGTCTGTCTATCTATGCCATAGATGTTATTATCATCAAATACAGTTTTGAAAGCATAAAACATACCAGATATGTACTGAACATGACGATTTCTCAAAGAGCATCTCTATTTGTCTCAACGAGCATCTCTTATTTGTTCTCAAAGAGCATCTCTATTTGTCTCAACGGCATCTCTATTTTGTCTCAAAGAGCATCTTATTTGTCTCAACGAGCATCTCTATTTGTCTCAAAGAGCATCTCTATTTTGTCTCAAAGAGCATCTCTATTTGTCTCACGAGCATCTCTATTTGTCTCAAAGAGCATCTCTATTTGTCTCAACGAGCATCTTATTTGTCTCAACGAGCATCTCTATTTGTCTCAAAGAGCATCTCTATTTGTCTCAACGAGCATCTCTATTTGTCTCAACGAGCATCTCTATTTGTCTCAAAGAGCATCTCTATTTGTCTCAAAGAGCATCTCTTATTTGTCTCAAGAGCTCTTATTTGTCTCAAAGAGCATCTCTATTTGTCTCAAAGAGCATCTCTATTTGTCTCAAAGAGCATCTCTATTTGTCTCAAAGAGCATCTCTATTTGTCTCAATGAGCATCTCTATTTGTCTCAAAGAGCATCTCTATTTGTCTCAAAGAGCATCTCTATTTGTCTCAAAGAGATCTCTATTGTCTCAAGAGCATCTCTATTTGTCTCAAAGAGCATCTCTATTTTGTCTCAAAGGAGCATCTCTATTTGTCTCAAAGAGCATCTCTATTTGTCTCAAAGAGCATCTCTATTTGTCTCAAAGAGCATCTCTATTTGTCTCAACGAGCATCTCTATTTGTCTCAACGAGCATCTCTATTTGTCTAACGAGCATCTCTATTTGTCTCAAAGAGCATCTCTATTTGTCTCAAAGAGCATCTCTATTTGTCTCAAAGAGCATCTCTATTTGTCTCAAAGAGCATCTCTATTTGTCTCAAAGGCATCTCTATTTGTCTCAAAGAGCATCTCTATTTGTTCAAAGAGCATCTCTATTTGTCTCAAAGAGCATCTCTATTTGTCTCAAAGAGCATCTCTATTTGTCTCAAAGAGCATCTCTATTTGTCTCAAAGAGCATCTCTATTTGTCTCAACGAGCATCTCTATTTGTCTCAAAGAGCATCTCTATTTGTCTCAACGAGCATCTCTATTTGTCTCAAAGAGCATCTCTATTTGTCTCAAAGAGCATCTCTATTTGTCTCAAAGAGCATCTCTATTTGTCTGAAAGAGCATCTCTATTTGTCTCAAAGAGCATCTCTATTTGTCTGAAAGAGCATCTCTATTTGTCTCAACGAGCATTCTATTTGTCTCAAAGAGCATCTCTATTTGTCTCAAAGAGCATCTCTATTTGTCTCAAAGAGCATCTCTATTTGTCTCAAAGTAGCATCTCTATTTGTCTCAAAGAGCATCTCTATTGTCTCAAAGAGCATCTCTATTTGTCTGAAAGAGCATCTCTATTTGTCTCAAGAGCATCTCTATTTGTCTCAAAGAGCATTCTATTTGTCTCAAAGAGCATCTTATTTGTCTGAAAGAGCATCTCTATTTGTCTCAAAGATGCATCTCTATTTGTCTGAAGAGCATCTCTATTTGTCTCAAGAGCATCTCTATTTGTCTCAAAGAGCATCTCTATTTGTCTCAAGTGCATCTCTATTTGTCTCAAGAGCATCTCTATTTGTCTCAAAGAGCATCTCTGTTTGTCTCAAGAGCATCTCTGTTTGTCTCAAAGAGCATCTCTATTTGTCTGAAAGAGCATCTCTATTTGTCTGAAAGAGCATCTCTATTTGTCTCAAAGAGCATCTCTATTTGTCTGAAAGGCATCTCTATTTGTCTGAAAGAGCATCTCTATTTGTCTCAACGAGAATCTCTATTTGTCTCAAAGAGCATCTCTATTTGTCTCAAAGAGCATCTCTATTTGTCTCAACGAGCATCTCTATTTGTCTCAAAGAGCATCTTATTTGTCTCAAGGCATCTCTGTTTGTCTCAAAGAGCATCTCTATTTGTCTCAAAGAGCATCTCTGTTTGTCTCAAAGAGCATCTCTGTTTGTCTCAAAGAGCATCTCTGTTTGTCTCAAAGAGCATCTCTGTTTGTCTCAAAGAGCATCTCTGTTTGTCTCAAGGCATCTCTATTTGTCTCAAAGAGCATCTCTGTTTGTCTCAAGAGCATCTCTGTTTGTCTCAAAGGCATCTCTGTTTGTCTCAAAGAGCATCTCTGTTTGTCTCAAAGAGCATCTCTGTTTGTCTCAAAGAGCATCTCTGTTTGTCTCAAAGAGCATCTCTGTTTGTCTCAAAGAGCATCTCTATTTGTCTCAAAGAGGCATCTTATTTGTCTCAAAGAGCATCTCTATTTGTCTCAACGAGCATCTCTATTTGTCTCAAAGGGCATCTCTATTTGTCTCAAAGAGCATCTCTATTTGTCTCAAAGAGCATCTCTGTTTGTCTCAAAGAGCATCTCTGTTTGTTCAAAGAGCATCTCTGTTTGTCTCAAAGATGCATCTCTATTTGTCTCAAAGAGCATCTCTATTTGTCTCAACGAGCATCTCTATTTGTCTCATAGAGCATCTCTATTTGTCTCAAAGAGCATCTCTATTTGTCTGAAAGAGCATCTCTGTTTGTCTCAAAGAGCATCTCTATTTGTCTGAAAGAGCATCTCTATTTGTCTGAAAGAGCATCTCTATTTGTCTCAAACGAGCATCTCTATTTGTCTCAAAGAGCTTCTCTATTGTCTCAAAGAGCATCTCTATTTGTCTCAAAGAGCATCTCTATTTGTCTGAAAGAGCATCTCTATTTGTCTCAAAGAGCATCTCTAATTTGTCTCAAACGAGCATCTCTATTTGTCTGAAAGAGCATCTCTATTTGTCTCAAGAGCATCTCTATTTGTCTCAACGAGCATCTCTATTTGTCTCAACGAGCATCTCTATTTGTCTCAAAGAGCATCTCTATTTGTCTCAAAGAGCATCTCTTTTGTCTCAAAGAGCATCTCTATTTGTCTCAAGAGCATCTCTATTTGTCTGAAAGAGCATCTCTATTTGTCTCAATAGAGCATCTCTATTTGTCTCAAAGAGCATCTCTATTTGTCTCAAAGAGCATCTCTATTTGTCTCAAAGAGCATCTCTATTTGTCTCAAAGAGCATCTCTGTTTGTCTCAAAGAGCATCTCTGTTTGTCTCAAAGTGCATCTCTATTTGTCTGAAGGCATCTCTATTTGTCTGAAAGAGCATCTCTATTTGTCTCAAAGGCATCTCTATTTTGTCTGAAAGAGATCTCTATTTGTTGAAAGAGCATCTCTATTTGTCTCAACGGCATCTCTATTTGTCTCAAAGAGCATCTCTATTTGTCTCAAGAGCATCTCTATTTGTCTGAAAGAGCATCTCTGTTGTCTCAAAGAGCATCTCTATTTGTCTGAAAGAGCATCTCTATTTGTCTGAAAGAGCATCTCTATTGTCTCATACGAGCATCTTATTTGTCTCAAAGTGCATCTCTATTTGTCTCAAAGAGCATCTCTATTTGTCTCAAAGAGCATCTCTATTTGTCTGAAAGAGCATCTCTATTTGTCTCAAAGAGCATCTCTATTTGTCTGAAGAGCATCTCTGTTTGTCTCAAAGAGCATCTCTATTTGTCTCAAAGAGCATCTCTATTTGTCTGAAAGGCATCTCTATTTGTCTCAAAGAGCATCTCTATTTGTCTGAAAGAGCATCTCTATTTGTCTCAAAGAGCATCTCTATTTGTCTCAAAGAGCATCTCTATTTGTCTGAAGAGCATCTCTATTTGTCTGAAAGAGCATCTCATTTGTCTCAAAGAGCATCTCTATTGTCTGAAAGAGCATCTCTATTTGTCTCAAAGAGCATCTCTATTTGTCTGAATGAGCATCTCTATTTGTCTCAAAGAGCATCTCTATTTGTCTCAAAGAGCATCTCTATTTGTCTCAAAGAGCATCTCTATTTGTCTCAAAGGGGCATCTTATTTGTCTCAAAGAGCATCTCTGTTTGTCTCAAGAGCATCTCTGTTTGTCTCAAAGAGCATCTCTATTTGTCTGAAAGAGCATCTCTATTTGTCTGAAAGAGCATCTCTATTTGTCTGAAGAGCATCTCTATTTGTCTGAAAGAGCATCTCTATTTGTCTGAAAGAGCATCTCTATTTGTCTCAACGAGCATCTCTATTTGTCTCAACGAGCATCTCTATTTGTCTCAAAGAGCATCTCTATTTGTCTCAACGAGCATCTCTATTTTGTCTCAAGAGATCTCTATTTGTCTCAAAGAGCATCTCTGTTTGTCTCAAAGAGCATCTCTATTTGTCTCAAAGAGCATCTCTGTTTGTCTCAAAGAGCATCTCTGTTGTCTCAAAGAGCATCTCTGTTTGTCTCAAAGAGCATCTCTGTTTGTCTCAAAGAGCATCTCTGTTTGTCTCAAGAGATCTCTGTTTGTCTCAAAGAGCATCTCTGTTTGTCTCAAAGAGCATCTCTGTTTGTCTCAAAGAGCATCTTATTTGTCTCAAAGAGCATCTCTGTTTGTCTCAAAGAGCATCTCTGTTTGTCTCAAAGAGCATCTCTGTTTGTCTCAAAGAGCATCTCTGTTTGTCTCAAAGAGCATCTCTGTTTGTCTCAAAGAGCATCTCTGTTTGTCTCAAAGAGCATCTCTATTTGTCTCAAAGGCATCTCTATTTGTCTCAAAGAGCATCTCTATTTGTCTCAACGAGCATCTCTATTTGTCTCAAAGGCATCTCTATTTGTCTCAAAGAGCATCTCTATTTGTCTCAACGAGCATCTCTGTTTGTCTCAAAGAGCATCTCTGTTTGTCTCAAAGAGCATCTTGTTTGTCTCAAAGAGCATCTCTGTTTGTCTCAAAGAGCATCTCTATTTGTCTCAAAGAGCATCTCTATTTGTCTCAACGAGCATCTCTATTTGTCTCAAAGAGCATCTCTATTTGTCTCAACGAGCATCTCTATTTGTCTGAAAGAGCATCTCTGTTTGTCTCAAGAGCATCTCTATTTGTCTGAAGAGCATCTCTATTTGTCTCAAAGAGCATCTCTATTTGTCTCAACGAGCATCTCTATTTGTCTCAAGAGCATCTCTATTTGTCTCAAAGAGCATCTCTATTTGTCTCAAAGAGCATCTCTATTTGTCTGAAAGAGCATCTCTATTTGTCTCAAAGAGCATCTCTATTTGTCTGAAAGAGCATCTCTGTTTGTCTCAAAGAGCATCTCTATTTGTCTCAAAGAGCATCTCTATTTGTCTGAAAGAGCATCTCTATTTGTCTCAAAGAGCATCTCTATTTGTCTGAAAGAGCATCTCTATTTGTCTCAAAGAGCATCTCTATTTGTCTCAAAGAGCATCTCTATTTGTCTGAAAGAGCATCTCTATTTGTCTGAAAGAGCATCTCTATTTGTCTCAAAGAGCATCTCTATTTGTCTGAAAGAGCATCTTATTTGTCTCAAAGAGCATCTCTATTTGTCTGAAAGAGCATCTCTATTTGTCTCAAAGAGCATCTCTATTTGTCTGAAAGAGCATCTCTATTTGTCTCAAAGAGCATCTCTATTTGTCTGAAAGAGCATCTCTATTTGTCTCAAAGAGCATCTCTATTTGTCTCAAAGAGCATCTCTATTGTCTCAAAGAGCATCTCTATTTGTCTCAAAGAGCATCTCTATTTGTCTCAAAGAGCATCTCTATTGTCTCAAAGAGCATCTCTATTTGTCTCAAAGAGCATCTCTATTTGTCTATGTATTTACTCCTCTGTTTACTTATTCATTAATTCATCATTATTTGTTAATTAATTTTTTTATTAATGTATTTCTTATTTATCTTTTGATCTCTTTACTCATACATTCATTTGTTATACCCGCCTCATCCTCCGGGGGCCCCTCAGAGGCATCGCTCAGACACGGCTCATTCATGACACCTTATACACGGCAACACTCTGAGGAGACGTTTGGATGACCATGAGAATCAGGATGGGCAATATGATGCTATGGGTTTTCCATTCTGGTCAGTATATATATATATATATAATGATGAACAATTAAATAGTGGGGGAAAACAAGTGCAGGCTAACAATTCTTCAGTCGTTATAGTAATGACTTGGCAAAGATTTTAAACATTTATATATATATATATTATATTGAATTATAAACAAAGCTTGCTCTTATGTCTTAGATTGAAGAAATAGGGGGAGATACGCATTCATATCTGCAGTGGTATATATATATATACACATTGACAGAGTTCCACTCTACGCTTCTTGTCCAAAGATATCCGACCTGGCGTTCCGTAATCTCTCCACACCGAAATCACTTCCAGGCAGATGAGAATGAGGACGTGCCCAGACTGAACATCCCCCCTCCCCCCCTCCCCCCCCCCCCCAACCCTCCCCGAGGAGTAAACCAGACTGATCTCCCCCACCCCCACCCCACCCATTTCTTCAACAACTACAAAATCACTCCTCTCCTTCACAGTTCTGAAAGTGCCGTCCCAAAGGCAAACTTTACAAAATATTGAAGTACATTGCACTTAGATTTGAGAGGGTGATTTTGGATCCACGCAAGAGCTACCCCCCCCTTTGCTCCCCCCTCCCCCCCCCCCCCTCTCTCACACACACACACACACACACTCTAACTATCCTTCACAATGCTTTCTTCCATTTAAACAAACCAGGTTCTTTTGCGCGTATTCTTTTTATTGATTTCTCCTCTGCTTTTAATACTATACAGCCACATCTGTTAGCTATGAAACTGCTTGACTTAGGTGTTGACCCAAAGCTTACTTTAGGATTGTCAGTTTTCTGCACAATAGAACTCAGTCTGTTCGTTTTCAGTCTGCACTATCCTCTGAACGCTCGACTTCTACTGGTGCACCCCAAGGCACAGTTCTGTCTCCTGTTTTGTTTACTTTATATACTAATGACTGTAGAGGCACAGAGAAAACTCCACTCGTTAAATATTCTGATGATTCTGCTATTCTAGACATGTCAAACTCTGATTCAGTTTACTTTGAGGAAATCAAAAAGTTCTGCAGCTGGTGTAAAGACAACTTTCTTGACCTTAATGTGCAAAAAACAAAAGAAATCTTAATCGACTTTCGGAAGAACCCGGGACCTGTGCCAGACCTTGTAATTAATGGTGAAGCTGTTGAACGAGTGAATGAGTATAAATATCTGGGAATGATTGTTGATGATAAATTAGTTTTTGATAAAAATGTTACTAAAATCCATAAAAATTGCCAGTCAAGAATATTCTGTTTGCGAAAGCTACGAAATATTGGTGTTAAACCTGTAATCTTACAAACTTATTACAGATGTTGTGTTGAGTCATTGCTCACTGCTTCTTTCATGTGCTGGTATGGAAGTTTGGGTGTGAAGAGCAAGCGAGTATTGAATGATGTGGTGAATGTGTGTAGCAAAGTGATTGGAAGGAAGCAAGTTGGAATGCAAGAATTGTATGACAGACGAGTGGAGAGGAAAGCAAGAAAGATTGCCAGTGATGATAGCCATGTTTTAACAAAATATTACGAAATTTTACCATCTGGACGTAGTTTTAGGACCCTTCGAGTCAAATCTAGGGCGCAAAAAACTTTTATACCCAGGTCGATCCATCTTCTAAATTCATGATGTCTTTTGTACCATTTTTCATGCACAGTGATGTGAAGGAATGCGAGAGAGAGGGAGGGGGGAGGGGGGGGGGAGGTGCGAGAGAGTGAGAGCTTGTGGGGTGGTTGAAGATGTGTGTGCTTGTGTGAAGATATGTGTATTTGCATATAATATGTGCTTGTGTGTGTGTGTGTGTGTGTGTGTGTGTGTGTGTGTGTGTGTGTGTGTGTGTGTGGTGTGTGTGTGTGTGTGTGTGTGTGTGTGTATCTGCTTGTGAGTGTAAGCCTATGAGTGTGCTTGTGTAAGTGCATGTGCATGAGGTTTTTTCAAATGATTATAGTGTGTGTGTGTGTGTGTGTGTGTGTGTGTGTGTGTGTGTGTGTGTGTGTGTGTGTGGTGTGTGTGTGTGACTGTATATGTAAATTCTATAAGTGGCCACTTGATTGTGATGATTCTTGTTTTATGCATGTTGTCTTGTTATACTGTTTATTATGCACCTATCTTAATTTCTCATCCTTTGAGATAATAAAGTGTTCATATCATATCTGAAACCATTTCCCGGTGAATGATTAAGGGCGTGGTCCAGACGCTCCCATGGAGTAGATATGATCACGTGCCATTGCCACCTCACTGTCACATAGGGGGAGTGAGTTTGGGGAACGTGTCTGTGTTCACCTTATGGGGTGTTTCTAAGCCCATGCCCTAAAATCACTCATTGGGGAGTCTTTTTTGTTCAAGCAAGGAATACAGATATGTTTTTTTCATGGGAGGTTTTTGAAAATTTGGGGTGGGGGGCACAATCACATGCA
>CM031603.1:85073833-85096522 GCA_018398815.1 Conus ventricosus
GGCAGAGACGTACGTGCTTCCACAGAAAGTGAGCTGAGCTGGTCCAGGTTGGATCCTTTTGTTCTGTTTTTGAACTTGTCGGCCTGCCGTATAATAATGTTTCCTCCTCCTCCTCCTCCTTCTCCTCCTCCTCCTCCTCCTCCTCCTCTTCCTCCTCCTCCTCCTTGATCTTTTTCTTCCTTCGTCTTCTTCTTCTTCTTCTGCTTCTTCTTCTGCTTCTTCTTCTTCTTCTTCTTCTTCTTCTTCTTCTTCTTCTTCTTCTTCTTCTTCTTCTTCGTCTTCTTCTTCTTCTTCTGCTTCGTCTGCTTCTTCTTCTCCTCTCTCTCTCTCTCTCTCTCTCTCTCTCTCTCTCTCTCTCTCTCTCTCTCTCTCTCCTCTCTCTCTCTCTCTCTCTCTCTCTTTTAAAATAAAAACTTTTTAGATTATCCACACCAGAAAATTATTTTTTCAATCTTATATTCAACCAAATATTGACTATGCCTCGACACTCTGGATTTAGCGAGCAATAAGTTGCTTAAACCATTGACTAGTATATATAAGAGAGCTGTCAAAATAACTATTGATGAACCCTCGCTAGGGCACCCTGATTATGAACGAGCAGGTATCCTTCCATTTAAGACCAAACTATTGTACAACAAAGCACTCTTTATGCATAAAATACTACACGGCAGTGCTCCTTCCTATTTAAGGAATATATTTACTTCTAATGATCATCGTCATTCGCATAAAATAAATCTCCCTTTCCCATCAATTAATTTATGCAAATCAAGCCTTGCTTATTCTGGTGGGTGGCTGTGGAATAATATCCCAGAAAAACTGAAAAACGAACCAAACACTAGTAAGTTTAAATCCAGTCTTTTCACGTACTTGATGTATCTGCCTGATCTTACACCACTTTGCCCAAAGATGTACCAATAACTGTTCTGTGTAAATGTTTCATTTTCTTTATCAGTTCTTCCTTTTCTCCCCCCGCCCTCTCATTCTTAATTGTCCCCCATCCCACCCCATCCCACTCCCACCCCCACCGTCTCCCACACCTTCTGTCGGTGTTCCCTCTGTACATAGATTTTGTATCCTTTTGTATTTTCATGTCATATTTAAGAGTGATTTTCCATTATTTTATATTAATCAATATTTTGTTATTGTTGTTTTCCTTTCCTTTCTTAAATTTCTTTTGGCCCCGGAGGCTGGATGTAAAAAAGCAGTGATGCTTATTCCATTACCCTCTGAAAATAAAATTCGTTCGTTCGTTCGTTCGTTCGTTCGAATTCTCTCACTGTCTCTTTCTCTGTCTGTCTGTCTGTCTGTCTGTCTGTCTGTCTGTCTCTTCTCTCTCTCTCTCTCTCTCTCTCTCTCTCTCTCTCTCTCTCTCTCTCTCTCTCTCTCTCTCTCTCTCTCTCTGTGTGTGTGTGTGTGTGTGTGTGTGTGTGTGTGTGTGTGTGTGTGTGTGTGTGTGTGTGTGTGTGTGTGTGTGTGTGTATGCGTTCTACGTTTTTTTAAATACTTTTTTCTATCTATGGATAGATCGATGGTGATGATCGAATGATTCTCTATGTATCTGTCTGTCTATCTATATATCCCTCCGTCTGTCCGTCCGTCTATCTGTTCGTAATTCCTTGTGTGTGTACGTGCGTGCGTGCGTGCGTGCGTGCGTGCGTGCGTGCGTGTGTGCGTGTGTGTGTGTGTGTCTGTCTGTCTCTCTGTCTGTCTATTTTTCTATCTATCTTTCTCTCTGGGTCTAAGTGGCAGAATTTTTCAAAATGTTGAATGTAACCGTCAAGAGTGTGAAGACTGTTTCTTCTGTCTCTCTTCCTTTCTTCCTTCAGTCATTATTTCAGCAGTATAGACATGTTGTTGTCTCCCCTCCCACCCCCCACCCTCGCCCAGTCCCATCCCCACCTCTCCTTTTCCCATTCACCAAAGGCTAACAAACTTTTAGAACCGTACTTCACAAAGGTCGTCCAGTTGATGTGCTCCCGAGACTCGCTTCAAGGATTTCGAAGGTCCCAATATCTTGGTTTCTTTCGCAACGACCTCCTTTGCCTTCTCTCTCTCTCTCTCCTCTCTCTCTCTCTCTCTCTCTCTCTCTTTCTTTTTTCCCTTTGGAGGCCAGCTGGGAGAGCGGCTCCAAGGGACATAACACTTCAAGAAACTTCTTCACTTTCAAGCTCTATACTCTTACCTTCATCGAAAACTTCCTGACACAAAGGTATGAGCATCTCATGTGGGGAATTTGTTCGAAAGAGGTTGTAGTCTGTGTATGCCGAGAGGGGGGGGGGGGGGGGGGGGGGGGGGGATCAGGATTGAGAGAGGTCGGGTGGGGGGGGGGGCATGAGGTGTCCCATATGAAGACAGATTTCCCAACGGTAACCTTGTGACCAGATCAAAAGAGAATTTGGTTTGAGTTAATATTTTAACATGCTTAGATTACTGGGCCTTGAACCATCATGCATTCATGTGTCTATGTGTCTGCCTGTTTGGTATATCTGTCTGTCTGTCTGTCTGTCTGTCTGTCTGTCTGTCTGTCTCTATCTCTCTCTCTCTCTCTCTCTCTCTCTCTCTCTCTCTCTCTCTCTCTCTCTTCATCAGACTGTCTATCTAATTATCCATCTGTCTGTCTTCATGTCTGTCTATGTAAATGACTATCTGTAAATCTACGTGTCAATCCATCTACCTACATTCTTTCTTATAGAACGGTAGCGACTCATTGGGACGTCATGTTGCTAATCCAAAACTGGGTGTATGAAAGGAAAATCAGTGAAAGTGAAGATTTTTCGTCTGAATGAACAGACTATGCTTCGCTGGATTTTGGCTTATCACCTCAAAATACACCCACACCCACAGAGAGAGAGAGAGAGAGAGAGAGAGAGAGAGAGAGAGAGAGTGAGTGAGTGAATGAATGAGTGAGAGAGAGAGACAGCGCACGCACAACCACAAAGAGAGAGAGAGAGAGAGAGAGAGAGAGAGAGAGAGAGAGAGAGAGAGAGAGAGTAGGGAGAGGAGAAAGAGAGACGTACAAAGGCGGAGAAAGAGAGAATGATTGAGTCACAATGAAGACCTGAACCGTTGAGTATAAAATGTCAGCTTATCACGTGCACACACACACACACACACACACACACACACACACACACACACACACCGGCGCGCGCGCGCAAAAATGGATAATTGATTACCAAGTCATCAAAATTGAAAAAAAGGCTACCTTTTCCTTGATGTGACATGTCAGCATGACACCGTCACCTTACGTAGCAAATGTCAGGGCTTGTCGCTATCAATGATTGACACACATTCCCGCGCAGGTTCACCACACTCAACGTCAGAAAGTGACATGGCAGTGATGAGTGAGTTGATGTTGGTGACGACACCGGAGCCTGTCTTCTAAACCGTGTGTGCATAACATAAGGTCTGGAAGTCAGTGTGATTGAAGTGACCAATTCATCTGTCATGGACATCCTCGTTTGAAGGAAGAGTTGCCGTGGACTTCTCCATGTGAGGACAGATGGTGAGTCTGTTGGGGGTCTTGACTGCAGGAAAGATTATGATGGGATGTGTGAGAGAAACACAGAGCGTTTGAGCGAGCGCACTTTTGTGTGTGTGTGTGTGTGGGGGGGGGGGGTGCGTGCGTGCGTGCGTGCATGCGCGCGCGTGTGTGTTGTGTGTGTGTGTGCATACGTGTGCGTGCGTGCGAGTCTGTCTATCTGTCTGTGTAAATGTCACCATTTGTGTATGTGAGTGTGTGTTGGGCTGGTAATTGGTGTGCATTTTGCCTCATCTGTGTAGTTCTTTCAATTTGTGCAGTTAAGCATTATTTCTAACGTCTTCGTACATTATACGCTCGTATCAAGGATAGTAGCTGAACTTAAAATTTCTAGAGATGTTATTTTGTGTATATATATATATATATATATATATATGTGTGTGTGTGTGTGTGTGTGTGTGTGTGTGTGTGTCTGCGTGCGTGCCTGCGTGCGTTCGTTCGTGCGTATGTGTTCATTGTCTGCGAAATGCCCGCATGTGTTTTTCATAATCACAGTCTGACTATGAGGGACAGGGCTATTAGCGTATGTCGTGTTGGGCTTGGAATTCCTCTACAGAACAAGTAAGGAACGATGACAACCCTGATGAATCATGCACATATATCAATAGACTAGGCATGCAAATGTATCAATCCATAGACAGATAAATAAATTATATATATATATATATATATATATATATATAGAATTATAAACAAAGCTTGCTCTTATGTCTTAGATTGACGAAATAGGGGGAAATAAGCATTCATATCTGCAGTGGTAGATGATTCTGCCTAACTAACAGTATGTGCTTCAGTGGGTGAATGGAGAAAAATAAAATAAATACTTCTAAAAATGAGCCTTCAGCAAGCTTATCCAAGAGGGAGACATCCTCCAATAGGAGGGAAACTCACTAACATGTAACTCCTGGTCATATACCGATATTTCGAAACCTTGTTGTTTCTCCTCAGTGACCGCGGAAAGTGGTAATTTGACTCCTCTGCCTTTTCAGTTTTAAGAAGAATGCAATCCCAGGAAAGGCTGGTGTGCAATACCGTAGTATATTTGTTGAGTTTTCAAAAAACCAACCAAAGGTGCCACATAAGAAGCAAAAGAAAATAATGAAAGAGCAAAACAAGCTACATTTTCTTGTGAAAAGTAAAAAAAAATATAAAAAGATATCCTCTTAAGACACAAGTGCTGAGGGTCAGTTCTTGGAATGAATCCGCAAGGGACTAAAATACAACAAACTAATAAATTCCAAGGATAAGTACCGCGCACCGTTCCAGCAACTTACAGAGCAGCTTGGTGTTGCAATGACTGCAAGAAATATTGAATTATAAACAAAGCTTGCTCTTATGTCTTAGATTGAAGAAATAGGGGGAGATAAGCATTCATATCTGCAGTGGTAGATGATTCTGCCTAACTAACAGTCAAATTACCACTTTCCGCGGTCACTGAGGAGAAACAACAAGGTTTCGAAATATCGGTATATGACCAGAGTTATATGTTAGTGAGTTTCCCTCCTATTGGAGGATGTCTCCCTCTTGGAGACTATAAGCTTGCTGAAGGCTCATTTTTAGAAGCATTTATTTTATTTTTCTCCATTCACCCACTCAAGCACATACTGTTAGTTAGGCAGAATCATCTACCACTGCAGATATGAATGCTTATTTCCCCCTATTTCGTCAATCTAAGACATAAGAGCAAGCTTTGTTTATAATATATATATATATATATATATATATATATATATATATATATATATATATATAATATATAAGTAAACAATAGATAGATCTATAAAACATGCAAAGAAAATAGAAAAAAAAACAGAAAGAGAGAAAGAATTAAAGAAAGAAGAAAAGCGAGAAAAAAAGAAAGAAGGCAAGAAAGGAAGGAAACAAGGAAGGGTAAAAAGAAAGGAAAATAACAGACAGAAAGAAAGGAAGAAAAGAAGGAAGGAGAGAAGAAAGAAAGAAAGAAAAAGAAACGAAAGCAAGAAAGAAAGACAAGAAGGAAAAGAAACGAAACGAAGTATCTTAAACAGGGGACAAAACTGTCATTTGAGAGTTACCCTTAAAGATCAGTTCAGTTCAGAGGTTTGTTTAATGTCTTTTCATCGTCAGATGATATTAGACACTTGTTAAAAAAATATTCAAAAAAAAAAATCCCCAACCTTTTACACTTACTCAACTTATCTAGTTCTTTCAAACCCACATCTGACATATGCATATTTACATAAGTGAAATACCCTTAAAGTACACAAAGTTGCGATCTTTATAACAGTTTTGCAACCTGTGACTGCGAAATAACCATGGCAATTTCAGCAACACATGAACCATATAAGACAGTATTGACATTATCAAAGTTATTCATCTCAATACCTTCCTCCCGATAGGGTGAGGTCAACACTGTTTATCCTTAAAGACACAGCCAGCATGTTTGACCCCTCCCTTATGTCTGAGTGTCCAACGTATGTAAGTGACCGGTCTCCTTGGCTAGCCCCTGGCCTAACATACCAGCATCCCTCATCTCCCTCCTTCCACTGAAGTTCTCATCACAGCTGACCACGACGGATGAGGACACTATCATCATCATCATCATCATCATCACCATCACCACCACCACCATCATCATCATCATCATCATCATCACCATCATCACCACCACCACCACCATCATCATCATCATCATCACCATCATCATCATCATCATTAACATTTGCTCAAACGTTCAATGTAAACTGTTGGCAACGTTCACCACTAGTAAATAATTCATCGGATTGGAGTCGTAGTAAAAGAAAATATGAACTGAATTCTGAACATTGTGCCTGCATTGATTCAGAAAACAACAACAACAACAACAACAAAACACACCTTTAATGTATGAATCTGAACTTCAGCCCCTTAACCCCACTCCCAGGATGTTGATGTTGTTTGTTATTGTTGTCGTTAGAGTTGTTGTCAGTGTTGTTGTCGTTGTTGCTGTTGCCGCTGCTGTTTTTCTTGTTTTTTCCCCTTACTTTTATTCAGTAATTTATTTAATCATTTTTATTATTTATTTTCTTTTATTTATTTTTTTATTTTTATTTTTATTTTTATTTTTTTATTTATTTATTTACTTTTTTTTATTTATTTATTTATTTTTTTTTTTTTTGGGGGGGGGGGGGGGTTGTTGTTGACATTTTAACCATCAAATTTATGAAGATTATTGAGAAGGCAGCGTTCGGGTCTCTCACATGAATGCCGCACAACGTTGTGCGTGTTTGAACTTCCAAATCAGTGTCGATCGGGGCAGGGTGGTGGGACGTGGTCTAATTAGAGACGAGGACAATCCAGATCGTTGTTTCGTTTTGGGGCAGTGTTGAAGAGGCAGGCCTGTTTGGCATTGATAAGGACCGGAAGCGAACGGGCGGTGGTCAATGATTGGAAGGAAGTGTAAAAGATGGGGACCGGGGATAAGGAGGAGTGGGTGAAGAAAAGATTCCAGAATACCGCATCCTTATTTTTGACTTGGACTCTCTCTCTCTCTCTCTCTCTCTCTCTCTCTCTCTCTCTCTCTCTCTCTCTCTCTCTCTCTCTCTCTCTCTCTCTCTGTATGTGTGTGTGTGTGTGTGTGTGTGTGTGTGTGTATGTGTGTGTATTCACATATCACACACACACACACACACACACACACACACACACACACACACACACACACACACACACACACACACACACACATGCACGCACGCACGCACACGCACATTAATACTCTCTCTCGCTCTCTCTCTCTCTCTCTCTCTCTCTCTCTCTCTCTCTCTCTCTCCTCTCTCTCTCTCTCTCTCTCTCTCTCTCTCTCTCTCTCTCTCTCTCTCTCTCTCTCTCTCTCTCTCTCTTTCTTCCTCTCAAAGTGAAGACCTTACGGAAAAGCCCAGACCTCCGCCACGTGAAGCGATCCACCAGGCGGTGAAACTGTTAGTGATCAATGGTGCACACTGAATGACCGATCCACCAGGCGGTGTAACTGCCAGTGATCAATGGTGCACACTGAATGACCGATCCACCAGGCGGTGTAACTGCCAGTGATCAATGGTACACACTGAATGGCCTAGGATCTGCAATTTGGGAGGATTTGTTCCCTGGGATGTCTTTTCAACAAGTTTGCATTGAAATGGTTCAGCACATTTGCATAATCTGGCATACATAGAAACAAACAAACAGACACAGCGGATGTTGGTGACAACGTAACTTCTTTTGCTGGAGGTTAAAACTCCCGAATAAAAAATTCGGGTGAGAGAGAGAGCGCGACAGAAGGCAGACAGACAGAGAGACATTCACAGAGAGAGAGACAGAGAGAGAGAGAGAGAGAGAGAGAGAGATAGAGAGACAGACAGACAGACAGACAGACAGACAGACAGACAGACAGGCGCTACAGACAGACAGACAGAGAGAAAGAGTGAGACAGAAAGGAGGAAAGGTAGCTGGCATACGAATTAATAAAGAAATCGGCTGATTCTTGGTATGCTGTGCAAGATTTGTGATAAGAGGCTCAAAGCCAAAAGCCAACGAATAATATTCTGCGCAAGGTCAACACCTTCGCTCCTCATAGCCAGTGGACGAAGAGATGACTTGCTGCGCAGGATATTATTCGTTGGCTTTTGGCTTTGCGCCTTATATCATCTGAATGGCGCTGATAAAGAGGAATGCTTAAGCGATCTTGTTTGTCACGCACACTTTGAAGCCTCTTACATAAATTGACATAAGTGACGGATCTGTAAGACTATAAAGCATTGGGTTTTTTTTTTACATGGAAAAATCAAAATCAAAATCAAGCCCGGAGGTCTTGAATACCAAACTAGTTTCTCTTGTTATTTATTGCCGCAGGACAAAGAGTTTAGCTTGGATTGACGTCAGACTCTTTCTCTCTCTCTCTCTCTCTCTCTCTCTCTCTCTCTCTCTCTCTCTCTCTCTCTCTCTCTCTCTCTCTCTCCCTCTCTCTCTCTCTCTCTCCTTTCCTACCCCTTCCCCTTTTTCCTCTCTTTCTCTTTCTCTGACCCCCCGCCCCCCCCCTCTCTCTCTCTCCTTTAAATACATATTCTCTTTCTCTTCTGTTTTTCTTCTACCTTCTTCCTTCTAGCCTTCGTTTTCTTTCTTGTTGTTCTTGATTCTGTTCTTGTTCTCCATCTTTCTGTCCTCCTCCTCCTGCTCCTCCTCCTCCTCTTCTTCCTCCTCCTCCTCCTCCTCCTCTTCTTCTTCTCTTTCAATTCTTCTTCTTCTTCTCCTTCTTCTTCTCCTTCTTCTTCTTCTTCTTCTTCTTCTTCCTCTTCACCCTCTCCCGCTACTCTTCCTTCTACCGCATCAGTAGCTACTTGAAGGGAGTGTGCAGAGGGTGACCGTGGTAGCATTACGGGGACGACAAGCCTCTAGAAAGGTAGGAACTTCATCTTCAAAGCCCTGTCCTCAAACAGCATCCTGCGTCCTCACACGGATCGGTTCGTGCACATAGCCACTACATAGAGAGCCCTACTTCCGTTTCAACCACCCAGCTCTAATTCGGTAAAAGATATGTGAAGAAAGGATGAACGTGCAAAGGACGCCATTGCATTCACTGCTGAATACAACTAGAGGGAGCGTTTGACATTGCAAAAGTGGCAGGGGAGAAGATTTACGGTGTTAAGGTAAGGTTTTGACAGGAAAGAGGTGGGGGAGGGGAAGATGTGCGAGAAGAAACTTCGCCAGAAGATGTATGGGGAAAAGCGATCACCCCACTCACTCCCATGTTCAAGATTCCGTAAAGGGCGACCACCCTATCATAACCCCCCCACCTCGCCCTTTCCTCTTCGCTTTGCGGCGGTGGCTCACTGATGCATTCTTTATGTCTTTCATGAAAGAGTGTCTCCTTCTTCTTCTTCTTCTTCTTCTTCTTTCTTTTTTCTTCTTCTTCTCTTCTTCTTCTTCTTCTTCTTCTTCTTCTTTCTTCTCCTTCTTCTTCTTCTCCTTCTTTTCCTCTTCTTCTTCTTCTTCTTCTTCTTCTTCTTCTTTTCTTTGTCATCGTCGTCATCGTCTTCGTCGTTAATGTCGTTGTCGTCATCGTCGTCTCTGTCCTCCTCCTCCTCCTCTTCATTTTCTTCTTCCTCTCCTTTCACCCTTCTTCCTCTTGCTCCTCCCCTCCTCCTCCTCTTGCTCCTCCCTCCTCCTCCTCTTGCTCTCCACTACCTTTCTTCTTCTTCTTCTTCTTGTTCTCCTCCTCCTCGTCCTCCACCTCTCCTCCTCTCCTTTTTCTTCTCCTTCCCCTGCTCCTCCTCCTCCTCCTCCTCCTCCTACTCCTTTTTCTTCACCATCCGAAACTGCCTAAATGAATGGGGGTACATGACTACGTGTAGAGGATGACGGTTGCGTGTTTCAGGAAACTGGAAAAAGATGAGAAAGAAAGGGAAGCAATCTGAAGTGGAGAACTGGAGTAGATGACAGCCAGTGAGAAGAAGCCTTTCAGCCACGAGTGTGGGGGGGGGGGGGGGGGGGGGGGGGGGGGTTGAAGGGGAGGGGGGGAGGGGGAGGGGGAAGGTGAATCATTCATCAGTCATCGGGTAACTGGACGTTAGGGAACTGCGTGCAGCATCGTTCTCGTATCACATGTTTGTGTGGCAGTCTCTTGGGCTTGGCTTGGGAGTAGAACATCTCTCTGCAGGGAATGCTCTCACCTCGGTGAAACCATTACGAAAATGGATGGGTTGACTGACTGTAGGATGTCACTTATATGCAAGGAAAAAGATATATAGGAGAATGATCCATGGACAGGAACACATCAGAGGCGACGTTTCGTCCCGTGTCGAAGCCGTCAGGCTCTGATTAGAATGACGTTAAGACATTGTACAACAATCAGTGAGCTCACATTTTAACATTGTTTGAACAAGATGAACTATGTGGACCGGAGAGAAAGAGAAAGAGAGAGAGAGAGAGAGAGAGAGGAGAGAGAGGAGAGAGGAGAGAGAGAGAGAGAGAGAGAAGATGGGCAACGACCACACACACACACACACACACACACACGCACGCACACACACACACACACACAACACACACAACACACACACACACACACACACACACACGCACGCACGCACGCACGCACGCACGCACGCACGCACGCACGCACGCACGCACGCACGCACGCACGCACACACACACACACACACACACACACACACACACACACACACACGCACACATAAAGAGAGAGACAGACAGACAGAAAAACAGACAGACAGACAGACACAGAGAGAGATAGTAGTGGTGAGGAGCGGGCTTTGTTAGCTGGGGATGAAAAGGGAAAGAGGGACGGCAGGAGAATCTAATTCAAGAACAAACAACAGGAAAATGTCAAACCAACATCTACCCGAACAAACCAAAACAAAAAAATAATTCTAATAACAGTAACTCTAACAAGCAAGTAGACGTTTAAAACACACACACAAAAATATGATTTAGTAATATCTGAAGTTAGGAAAACATGGCTTATACGAGTGAATGGATGAAGGAACAAAGTATGTGAACAGAAAGCGATGGCTATGTTAAGACGGGATATCTAGGGTCGGAGCGGATTGGAGGAAAAAACAAGATGCAAAGCATATAAACGTACTCCCAGTTGATCTGGAATACGCGTGATGGATATTCCATAAAGAGGAAAAACTGTTTGGGGCCGTTATAGCCGTTAGTAACGGCAATTCTGGTAAACATCGGTCATCATCTGTGACCCATAATGAACATACCTACGAATTTTTAGAAAGATCGGCCAAGTACTTAACGAGATATTCCATAAAAAATAAAACCGTTATGGGCCGTTATAGCCGTTAGTAACGACTATAACGGTAAAATAACACACCGGGCATGATCCGTGACCCATAATAAACATGCCTACAAATTTTTAAAAGAGATCGGCCAAGTGCTTTCTGAGATATTCCATAAAGAAGGAAAACCGTTATGGGCCGTTATGGCCGTTAGTAACGGACACAACGGTAAAATAAACATCGGGCATCATTCGTGACCAGTAATGAACATACGTACAAATTTTCAGAAGGATCGGCCAAGTACTTTCTGAAAGATTCCATTAAGAAGAAAAACCATCATGGGCCGTTATAGCCGTTAGTAACGGATATAACGGTGACATAAAACATCGGGCATCGTCCGTGACCCATAATGAATATACCTACACATTTTTAGAAAGATCGGCCCAGTAGTTTTGTCTGGAGCGAGTGGAAGACATTTTGACCACGGACGGACCCCACACACACACACCACACACACACACACACACACACACACACACACACACACACACACACACACACACAGAGAGAGAGAGAGAGAGAGAGAGAGAGAGAGAGAGAGAGAGAGAGAGAGAGGAGAGAGAGAGAGAGAGAGCATTTCTTCGTTCCCATTGTAAAGTACTCCCTGTTCTGTAAGAACTGGGGGTACAAAAAGTGATGGCAAGCGGGACAAAGCATATACACTAGAAATACAAGACATGTGTGCTCCGAGTCCCGATTACGAGATTCTGTACAACTGATCGAGAGAAAAAAAACACACACACGGTGGCCGGGGAGACAGAGGCAGCAACACACAACAACAAAATCAGAGACAGTCTGGCAGTCTCTCTCTTGGTTCCATTGAATCCAAGTGTGGTAGCTTTATCTGCTCGTGAATTGAAAAAGAAAAGAAAAAAAAAAAAACAAGAAAAAAAAACCCCAGAAGTTTTCAGACTGCAATTACATGACTTCCTACGGAGAAACGTCACCTCTCGATGCGTTAACCCTTCCTTATTGATTTCCTTTTTCTGTTGCTTTTGTGCTTTTTCTTTCGCTTCTCTTCTTTCGTTTTGTTTATTTTCCATTCTTCACTTCTTCTTCTTCTCCACTTCCCTTCGTTCTTTATTTGTTTTCTCACGTCCTTCCCTTTTCCTTTTTTTTTGGTTCTCTTTTCCCGTGATTTAAACCCTGAACTGGTCCTCGCGGTTGGCTGAAAAGACTTCTCTTTCTTCTTTAGTGTGTTGGCATCCCACTTTCCGTGCAATATTGCGTGTGTATATATGTGTGTGTGCGTGCGTGCGTGCGTGCGTGCGTGCGTGCGTGCGTGCGTTGTCCACTACCAGCTCTGGCCCTGAATATGTGTGTGAGATATACCATTTGGTTTCTTTGATATGATCTCAAATCCTTTCTCTGCGGGGAGGGGAGAGAGAGTGAGGTTTCGGTTGGAGGGAAAGTGTGTGTGTGTGTGTGTGTGTGTGTGTGTGTTGTGTGTGTGTGTGTGTGTGTGTGTGTGTGCGGTGCACGCGCGTGCGCGTCTGAGTGCGTGCGTACGTGTGTGTGTGTGTGTGTGTGTGTGTGTGTGTGTGTGTGTGTGTGTGTGTGTGTGTGTGTGTGGAGAGAGGGAGGGGTGTTGCACTCTGTGTGTGTGGAAGGGGAGGGTTGTTGCACTGTGTGTGTGCTTGTGTATGTGTGTGTACGCGCGACGCGCGCGCGGCGCGCGCGTGTATGTGTGTGTGTGTGTGTGTGTGTGTGTGCGTGCGTGCGTGCGTGCGTGCGTGCGTGCGTGCGCGCGCGTGTGTGTGTGTGTGTGGTGTGTGAGAGAGACACAGAAGAGAGAGAGAGAGAGAGAGAGAGAGAGAGAGAGAGAGAGAGAGGAGTCTGTTTAATGTATAAACTTAACTGTCTACGTATGGGTTGTTTTCCTCTTTAGGTGGTTTTTTTTTCTTTTTCAACTTATCCTGCTGCATACCCTAGCAACGTTGGGTCTTTTGGTTTTTGTTTGTCTGGGTTTTGTTGTTTTGTTTTGGTTTGCTTTGTTTAAAGAAAAAAAAAAAACAGGTTTGTGTAGGAAACAACGAGTATTAAGAAAGTACTTCACCACAGACGATGACTAATGAAAAAACAAAAAAGAAATATCTGCACGCTGTTCTTCCCTCCCTATTTCTCTTTTTCATTTTTTCCTGTCTCTCTGTCTTTTCTTTTGTTCTTCTTCATCACATTTATGTATTCGTTCTCTTTTTTCAGTCTCAACATTTCGCACTTTCTTTGTTTGCCCTTCTTTCATTCATGCCGTTTTATTTTTTGAAGTCTTCTGCTTTTCAACTATGTAACTGTGGGTTTGTTTTTTTACTATCACACTTGTACCACTATACTGTTCAAAGTCAGTCTTGTGTCTCTTTTTGATTTTTTACTATCACACATGTGCCACCATGCCGTTCAAAGTCAGCCTGTTTGACCTGTCTACCAAGGCCGGTCTGAAGACTTAACCAGGTCAAGACGTCTTCATTCCTGTAGCTGCACGTGCATTTCTTTCCTCCATGTTCCTCTTTATGGCCAGCACAGATTGCGTTGCGTCCCCAAAGTTTCCACAAACTTTTTATTTCAGTCCCCGGTGTATAGAATCAGTATAAGGGATGTTAGTGTGTGTATGAGAGTAATGGGGAAAGGGTAGGGGTAGGGGTGGGAATATGGGGATTGCGGGGTGGGGGTGGGGTAGCTTACAGAGCGCCTGTCTTTAATTCATTTGGCTGATTTAGATGCTTAAATGCGCAGAAAAAGAGAGAGAGAGAATGCCAGAGAGAGAGAGAGAGGGAGAGAGAGAGAGGGGAGAGAGAGAAGAGAAGAGAGAGATGAGAGAAGAGAGAGAGAGAGAGAGGAGGCAGACAGACAGGTAGAGAGATCGAAAGATGTACAGACAGACACAGATAGATAGATACATAGATAGATGGATGTATGGATGGTCGGATAGACAGACAGACAGATAGATAGATAGATAGATAGATAGATAGATAGATAGATAGATAGATAGATAGATAGATAGATAGATAGATTGATTGATTGATAGATAAGTAGATAGATAGATTTACAGATAGATAGATAGATAGGCAGACAGACAGATAGGCAGACAGACAGATAGATATTTAATGCAAACATTGTGAGTTGTACTGGGGCATTGTTACTGGCTATAGACTAGCTTTCTAAACAGAAAAACGAAAAATCATGAATGTGAAATTGTCTTTCTGAAGAAAACTATTCATAACCATGGGCTGATATAGTAAACAAAAACGTATAGAAGAAGACCAAGAAGAAGAAGGAGGAGGAGGAGGAGGAGGAGAGAAGGAGGAGGAGGAGTACAGGAGGAGGAAGAGAAGAAGAAGAAGAAGAAGAAGGTGACGAAGAAGAAGAGAGTGGGGTGGGGGTGGGGGGTGGGGGGGGTTTACTGAACTGAAAACATAGACTTTTATACAACCTGTCCTACACCGCGTTCCCACTGTCGGAGTGAAAGTTGTGCGTGAAAGTTCTGAGTGATCGTGGATCACTCAGGAGTGAAGCGACAAAGGGCCCTTTCACTCCAAAATAGTGGGAATGCATTTGGGTGATCGGTGTGAGTGATCTATTTGGGGAGCTGACCCAAGCATTTCCTGTGGGCCACGCTCGCCGCGCCTCGCCTCGCTCAGACTGTGGCTGGCAAGGCTCGCACGCAACCGAAAATTTTCCCGCGGTATGCAAATTGGACACGATGAATGCAGTAGGTGCCACTTGTGTTTAAACCCCCTTCCACTATGAGCGAAATGACGGAGTGATCGTGTTTTTGGCCTAAATTCGTTTAAAGTTCTCGATGAATGCAGGTAGCATTCCCACTACCACCCTTTCACTCCTAGCCAGCTTTGAGTGATTGTGCACGGTCAGATCACTCCGTGGTCGAGATTTGTGTTCAAACATGTTTAAACACAAGTGGCACCTACTGCATTCATCGTGTCCAATTTGCATACCGCGGGAAAATTTTCGGTTGCGTGCGAGCCTTGCCAGCCACAGTCTGAGGCGAGGCAAGGCAAGATCACTCACACCGATCACCCAAATGCATTCCCACTATTTTTGGAGTGAAAGGGCCCTTTGTCGCTTCACTCCTGAGTGATCCACGATCACTCAGAACTTTCACGCACAACTTTCACTCCGACAGTGGGAACGCGGTGTTAAACATGTTTGAACACAAATCTCGACCACGGAGTGATCTGACCGTGCACAATCACTCAAAGCTGGCTAGGAGTGAAAGGGTCTGGTAGTGGGAATGCTACCTGCATTCATCGAGAACTTTAACGAATTTAGGCCCAAAAACACGATCACTACGTCATTTCGCTCATAGTGGGAAGGGGGTTTTACGCTTATCACATGCAAACAGGAGGGGACAAAAAAAATCGATGGCCAAGTGATGGAAAAGTATATAACGTTTTCCCACCTCCATCCCCTTTCCCCCTTCCCAGTTTTTTTTCTACATTCCCACGCCTCTCCCCTCCGTTGAAAGGGCGATGTTAGCCTACCATTGTGGCTCAATGCATCGGACTCCAAGGTTTGTCGCTATATATATAATGTATACAGCTTGTCACATAAACTCATCACACGCAACGACGGAAAGTGACATGAGAGTCATGACTTCGCGAGAGGTGACGACACCGGACCCTGTCTGCCTTGCACATGCACACGGACAGGAAGTCAGTGAGGTGAATTATTCATCGGCGGCGGTTTGCATGAGTTTCTCCGTCTGGCGACTGGTGGCAGGGCAGGTCTGTTGGGTTTTGACTTCAGGAAAGAGATGGTGGTGGTGGTGGTGGTGGTGGTGTCGTGTGTGTGTGTGTGTGTGTGTGTGCGTGCTCGCATGCGTGTGTGTGTGTGTGTGTGTGTGTGTGTGTGTGTGTGTGTGTGTGTGTGTGTGTGTGTGGTGTGTGTGTGTGTGAGAGAGAGAGAGAGAGAGAGAGAGAGAGAGAGAGAGAGAGAGAGAGAGAGATTGCTTAGTATCCCTGCATTTCCTCCTCTTTCCCTCCTCCTCCTTCTTCTTCTTCCTCCTCCTTCTCAATATCATCCTTCACATGTTTCTCTCTGCCTCCCCTTTTTATCTTGTTTCTATTGTTGCTGTTGCTATTGTTGTTGTTGTTGCCGTTGTTGTTGTTCTTCTTCTTCTCTGTGTTCTTCTTCTTTGTCTTCATCTTCGTGTTTTTCTTCTTCTTCTTCTTCCTCTTCTTCTTCTTAGTCGTCGTCGTCGTCGTCGTCGTTGTGGTCGTCATCTTCTTCTCCTTCTTCTTCTTTGTCCTCGTCTTCGTCTTCTTCTTCTTCTTCTTCTTCTTCTTCTTCTTCTTCTTCTTCTTCGTTTCCTACTTTTCTACTTCTCTTTCTTCATCATTATCATTATCATCACCTTCTCATCCTTCTTTCTTCTTCTTCTTTTACTACCACTTCTTCTTCTTCTTCTTCTTCTCTTCTTCCTCCTCCTATTTAAAATTGGACAGTCCTTGCCACATCCTTTCAAAGGCGGGTCAAACGGGAAGATTTCCTCCACTAACTCTGCTCACCCCTGCCAAAGCTACAACCAGAGCGAGTATCAAATTTGGAATCCCAACGGCGCCAGAATCTCGCTGGACGACTCCCATTTCTGCCGGCCATTTGTCAGTTCTTGAAACCCACCTTTGCGTCCTTAGATTGTTGACTGGATTTTTGTTGTGGTCCTGGTGGTGATTTTCTTTTTGTTTGTTTTTGAAAACCTACCCTTGTGTCCTTGATTGTTGACTGGATTTTTGTTGTGGTCCTGGTGGTGATTCTTCTTTTTTGTTTGTTTGTTTGTTGTTTGTTGTTGTTGTTCTTTTTCTTCATTACAAGGTCGTTTCTTATGCTACAAAGTTCCAAGATGTTGGCTGGGACAAGCTGCTGATAAGAGAGAGAGAGAGGGGAGAAAAGAGAGAGAGAGAGAGAGAGAGAGAGAGAGAGGCAGAGGCAGAGACAAACAGAGCGAGAAGAGAGAGAGAGAGGGAGGAGAGAGACAGTGAGAGAGAAGGAGACAGAGAGGGGGACAGACAGACAGAGACAGAGAAATGGAGAGAAAGAGAAACAGACAGACAGGTAGACTGACAGACAGAGACAAAGATTGTGTGTGTGTGTGTGTGTGTGTGTGTGTGTGTGTGTGTGTGTGTGTGTGTGTGTGTGTGTGTGTGTGTGCGTGCGTGCGTGCGTGTATGTGTGTATGTGTATATGTGTGTGTGTGTGTGTGTGTGTGCGTGTGTGTGTGTTGTGTGTGTGTGTGTGTGAGTGTGTGTGTGTGTGTGTGTGTGTGTGTGTGTGTGTGTGTGAAGTAGTCTGAACTTTTTTATTGAGGGTTAACGAAGACGTTTTCTTGCTTTTTTATATGCTGCCCTCATCGCATGTGTGTGTGTGTGTGCGCGCGCGCACGCGCATGTGGTGTGTGTGTGTGTGTGTGTGTGTGTGTGTGTGTGTGTGTGTGTGTGTGTGTGTGTGTGTGTGTCGCTGCATAAACAATTGAGAGAGAAACAGGCAGATGGACAGAGATGGAATGCACTGGAGAGAGAGAGTGAGAGAGAAGAGAGAGAGAGAAGAGAGAGGAGAGAGAGAGAGAGATGAGAGGAGAGAGGAGAGAGAGAGAGAGAGAGAGAGAGACGGACAGGGATACGCTGTGGTGCTGCCGCATTGGTGTTCACTGAAACCAGGAGACAGACAGACAGATAGAGGGAGAGAGCTAGACAGAGAGGGAGTAAAAGAGAGAGAAAGAGAGAGAGGGAGAGAGGGAGACAGACAGGCAGAGAGAGAGAGAGAGAGAGAGAGAGAGAGAGAGAGAGAATGAGAGAGAGAGAAAGAGAGAGAGAGAGAGAGAGAGAAAGAGAGAGAGAAAGAAAGAGAGAGAGAGAGAGAACAACTGAACACAATTGAACACATTTTAATGTTTGAGGCCTCCGGCCTATAACAATGTGAGGTGCAGTGCACACATAAAGAGAAAAAGAGAAATGTACTAATAATGCTAATTTATGAGGGTGACTAATTATTCATACTGTATGGGATACGCGTTCTCTTTTTTTTTTTTCAATGCATGATAAATACATATAGCAATATCTCTTGTAATATGCACATTTTCGTTTCCAAGTAATTGTGTTAGTTCAATAGAGTTCAAGTTCTGAAATTGTCTGTGCTTCAGTAGAGAGAGAGAGAGAGAGGAGAGATGAGAGAGAGAGAGAGAGAGAGACAGAGACAGAGACAGAGAGAAGAGAGAGAGCGAGAGGCCGGCCAACCCGAGGTCAATGGGGGACACCTCTCCCCGTTCCTGCATTCCTCATTCCTGCACCAGAGCACGACCCCACGACGGATCGCAATCGTCTGCAGCGTGATTCCACAAAGCCGTCGGAGAAGACCATTACTCTGGGTCAGACGAGAATTTGTGTGTGTGTGTGTTGCCAGACTCTGGATTCACCGTCCCTGTTCTCCTAGATGTCCCTAGCCTCCCCAGTCGCACAACGGGTAGCGAAGTAGGTCCTTCGAGTGAGCAAACGTATATTACTTCAGCGGTTGTGTAGAACGTTATGGCGCGCAGTCTGGGACCAGGACCCTGGTAGTGATTGGACACGAAAGAAATCAAAATTAGAGATACTCCCTATCGACTTTGACCGAATAATTCACTCGGGGTTTTGGTCATTAGATGGATAGATAGATAGATAGATAGATAGATAGATAGATAGATAGATAGATAGATAGATAGATAGATAGATAGATAGATACGTACAGACTGGACAAAACAATACTTTCCGGGGAAAAAATGACATATCAGATAGAATTGTATTATCATAAACTGTTAGCCTGCTATAAATCTATAATAGAAAATCAATTTACCATTTCCTTATATTGTTAATCAAAGCTGAGTTTAACATACCCAGGCACTACTTCTAAACCCATAGCTCCTCTATCATCAGTATGATACCTACCCTTAACCTTATTAATGTTATGTATTCTGATTCATATATTGAGGCAGATGGCGCTATTCTATCCACAAAGGTGCTAATTCATGTGAAGAAAGGAGGACAGCTGCAGCGCAACTAAAGAGACAGGCAAGGAAAGCCCGCGCCAGGAAGCAAGAGTAGGTCTCCACATTGCCTTCCAAGCTGTCACCGCACATTCCGTGCACGCGTCGGCTTGATCAGCCTCTTGCGTATCCACAAATCATTTGATCAAATAAAACATCTCTTTCTGGTTGTTTTCCACACAGTATTAGATAAAATAAAACATTTCTTTCTGGTTGTTTTCCACAAAGTATTAGATAAAATTAAAAAAAAAATCTTTCTGGTTGTTTTCCACAAAGTATTAGATAAAATAAAAAATCTCTTTCTGTACAAGATCAAATAAAAAAGAATCTCCAGAAACTAAAATCTTACATCAAGTGAAATATCCTGAGCAAGATTTTTCTTGTTTGTGTTCAACGCATTCAACTCAGCTTCGTTCAGTTTAGAACAGACGGTGATTTGTGTTCGTTCATTTCTTTGCTTGTCGTGGTGATATTTATGTGTCATGCGCATGGAGTACAGGCAAGCTTCGAACAACCTTTTTTAACGAGGGTTTTCTGCCTTGTGTCTACATTCATGCTAGGTAAAATGGTTACCGTACGCAGCATACGTTTAGAGTTAAGGGCATGTGGTTGTTTTATCATGGAAGCAGGAGTTACGTTTTCTGCCTGTTAATGAATTTCAAGACGCCTTCCTTTTAAGAGAAGAAAGGGTAAGTGACTGGTATGTCAAACAAAATGAGCGAACGACAATATAGAAACAAGGTGATTCGACGCCCCACCCCCACCCACCCTCCAAAAACAGCCTCTAAACGAAAAACAAGCAAAAATCATAGACGAAAGAATAGTAACTGATTGTGCTAAGATAGTGCAAAAGCTGAATCCCAGTATAATCTGGCTCTAATCGCAAACGAGTTTACTAAAAACCGGGAATCACATAAACCAATATATACAAATAAAGGAGGCAAACAAGACGATGAAACAAATACGACGTTTAAACAATCCAACCTCTGGTTCAGCGTCTTTCTCTTTAAAACATCCATGACTACCTTCAAGACACACACCAAAAATGAATGCTATCGTTTAGAAATAAACGTTCAGACAGGATATGTTTTCATAGAATACGGAACGCAGTCTTCGTTTCTCCAGAACCATGGCTTTCTTTGATTGGCGAGTTAAGAGCTCTCTGACTCTCAGAGTTCTTGTTCAGCGGGCGAGACAGAAAAAATGAAGGGAGGTAATTTTCTTTGTTTCTCTTGCCATCGACGCAGGTTGGAAAGCAGGGGTCGGGGGAGGACGGAGAGGGGAGGGGAGGGGGTGCCTAGGAAAGGGGACAGGGAGAGGGAAGGATCGTAACTGTAATGACGATAGTCTTGCTTGATCTTTCATCTGCTGTCCCGCACTCAGTTTCTGAAATACCTGTCCACTCTTTCTGTTCATCTGTATTAAAGGAGTATATTTCCGCCGTGACAAAAAGTAACAAGCGAAACTAAACATGATTTTCAAGTGTTGTCATCATCCCTCCATGCCTACAATTTATTGACTCGTCTCTCTGCCACTAATTAAGACGCCATAAGTAATAGAGAGAAGTATGCGTAGGTAGCTGTACATTTGATGCGCATTTGACGTTAGAAAGGATGGGTTACCGCCCAGAAAAAAGTTACGAAATTGTTCACTTGGCTATGAACGTCAGTTTGGTGGCAAAAAATGCGATTGCATTTTCTTTTTCTTTTTCATTTAATACAATGTGAAAGAGACTAGCAAATTAAACAACGACGACAACAGTATAAGCAATAACAACGAGAAAACAGTCAAGACTTTGTTTTTTATAATAATAATAATGATGAATACTTATATAGCGCCTATTCTCGGCTAGAGACCAAGCTCTAAGCGCTTTACAATCCACACTCGTTTACACCACGGGCTGCCTACCTGGGTAGTGCCGACTGAAGAGCTGCCAGCTGGCGCTTCATTCAGTCGTTTCCCGTGCCATCCAGTCAATATCGTTCAATATCGATCACTCATTTTCCTTATTTCCTCCATTCTTTCCATTTCTCACGCAGGGTGCATGCTATGTGTAACGTGTCATCCATACCAACGGCCAAACTGGCCTACTCTTCCGAAAGTTGGTGATGGGATTTTACGTGTGTGCAAGATGTTATGCGTGCGTTCACACACGGAGCCTCGGTTTATAGTCTCATTCGAAGGACTGTATGGGAAATGGAGTCAGAACTAATGTTAACTCCGAGGGAAAAATCCCCCTGTACCGAAACGCCCCGGCGGAGGTTCGAACCCGCAACCCCAGGATCACCAAGATTACGAGTTAGGCGCTCTACCAACTGAGCTATTCCGGCTCACACACACATACACACCACAACACAGAGAGAGAGAGAGAGAGAGAGAGAGAGAGAGAGAGAGAGAGAGAGAGAGAGAGAGAGAGAGGAGAGAGAGAGTTTATAGCAGTCTCAGTGTGCATCAGCATTTTAGATGCTTTGTTGTTTCCTCTCTCTCTCCTCTCTCTCTCTCTCTCTCTCTCTCTCTCTCCTCTCTCTCTCTCTCTCTCTCTCTCTGTGTTGTGGTGTGTGTGTGTGTGTGTGTGTGTGTGTGTGTGTGTGTGTGTGTGTGTGTGTGTGTGTGTGTTGTATTGTGGTGTGTGTGCGTGTGTGTGTGTGTGTGTGTGTGTGTGTGTGTGTGTGTGTGTGTGTGTGTGTGTGTGTGTGTGCGTGCGCGCGCACGCGCGCGTGCGTGTGTGCATGTGTTGCGAGCGTGCGTGCGTGTGTACGTGTGTGTGTGTGTGTGCGAGTGTGTGTGTGTGTGTGTGTGTGTGTGTGTGTGTGTGTGTGTGTGTGTGTGTTGTGTGTGTGTGGGTGCATGTGCATGCATTCGTGCGTGCGTGCGTGCGTGCGTGCATGCATATCTGTCTGAGTTTGTGTGTGTGTGTGCGTGTGTGTGCGTGTGTGTGTGTGTGTGTGTGTGTGTGTGTGTGTGTGTGTGTGTGTGTGTGAAAGACAGAGACAGAGAGAGAGACACAGAGAGAGAGAGAGAGGACAGAGAGAGAGACAGAGAGAGAGAGAGAGAGAGAGAGAGAGATATGCAGAGAGACAGACAGTCAGAGAGACACACAGGCAGACGGACAGACAGACAAAGACAGAGAAATTCATACAGAGAGAGAGAGAGAGAGAGAGAGAGAGAGAGAGAGGAGAGAGAGAGAGAGAGAGAGAGACTGTGTGTAAGTGCGCACAAACTCGCTTATAACCAGCACTTTGGATCTGGTTCATGAAGTTTAACCAAAATCAAGCCGCTTCAGTCAGACAGAACAAAAAAATAGATCTGAT
>CM031603.1:85123075-85125575 GCA_018398815.1 Conus ventricosus
TACACCCACGCGCGCCGCACGACGCCCACACCAAGCGCAAGCACGCACAACACACTTACACAACACACACACACTCACACACACACACGACACACCACACACAGAAGTACTTCTTTGGCTCTAGCTCAAATCTAGTAATCAATCTCTGCCCCCTTTTTTGTATCAAGCAAGAGCTCAGAACAAGAGAACACAAAGAGGATTAACTCAAGTCGGAAGATTGAACACACACATCACAGAACACACTGAAGTGCTGTTGGCTCTAAGCTCAATATACATGTCAATCTCCGCCCCCTTTCATTCACCCAGGGCTGTGTACAAGGAGGATTTACTCTGTGGGTAATGAATGTGTATGGCCTTACCCTGGCTGTCTGTACATCGCATCCATTCATCTCACCTTCGTAGTCCCGCACACACACACACACACACACAGGCACACACACACACACACACACACAAACATATATATATATATATATAATATATATATATATATATATATAATATATACATATATACATATATATAAATACCATATAAATATAAATAAAATACAAATATATATAGTATGGTCTATATGACATATGCATACATATAAACAAGCATTCAGAATAGTATGTATATATATATAGCGCAGTTTATAAATATATATATATAAGATATATATATATATATATTCAATAAATATAAATAATATATCTCTATAGTAGTAGTATATAATATATATAAATATATTATAAATTGTTAATAATTTTGTTTAAAAAGTGTCAAAACTTTCCTAAGTCATATACAATAACGACTGAAGAATGTTAACCGTGCACTTTTTTTCCCCCCACTCCTTAATTGGTTCAGGCAATCTATTTGTTTGGTCCATCAGTTGGAGATTGCATCTCTTAGGAGCATCAAAGGTAATAGGGTTGTGTCTGAACAATTCTTAGCCACTGGTCACAAAATGCTTTGGGATATTGAACAGCAGAGCATACCACTCAGGCTGTTCCATATCTTTTAATCTGCCGTAGCTATCCTTGAATGGATCCTCAGCAAGCTCAAAGATTGTCCCCTATAATTTATATTGTTTGAATGAATGCGTTTATTTTTTCAGCAACTTCTCATCATCCACACTTGTGTTTTGTTCCATTAACTAACCTTCGCTGGCTGCTTTAGAAGGGTGCTGTTGGATTCTTTTTGAACCTTAGTGGTGATCACACCACAGAATTATGGACTGTGGGGTGTCCTCTATTTGGACACCACGAGCACTGACACAATGCAGCCCTTGTCTCCCTGATGAGTCCAATTCCAAGGCGTACGAAAGGCATAGGAGCAGTCATAACAAATAAATGTGCCTTTCAAAGAGGGAATACAAGGATTCCCGTCATACAGCTAGGTGAGGGCGTCCCATATTTATAATATATTCCCACCCATGTTTGCTTCATCATCAAAAATGTTTTGTTTTTTGTTTAATATTTTTTTTTAAAGTTCACATCTTTGGCCCAAGTCATTAACTATTACGACTGAAGAATGTTAACCTGCACATTGTTTTCCCCGCCACTACTTAATTGTTCAGCATATATATATAATATATATATATATATATATATATATATATAACATATATATATAATCTATATATATATAATTAGGTTTAAAAGACCACTCGGAATTCTAAAAATGCTCAAACCAAACAGGGAGCGACATAACAGTGTTAAAATAGGATTATATATAATATATATATATATATAATATATATATATATATAGATATATATAAGAACACATGCGTCGCAGCTACACACACACACAGACAGGCTCACCCACAGAGAGAGAGATCAGACAGACAGACAAGAAAGAATTGAGTTCATTGTAAGTCTCTATCGCTCTATCAACTCCTTTTTCTTTCCTGCCAGAACAGAAAACTCTTTTAAGTGAATGACCTCTCTCCAACATCATTGATTCATACCTCGCCCGAACGCTGCCACTTTCTCCTTACCTATGGGTTTTTGTGTTGTCTGCCTTTCACACGCGCACACACAGCGGCGCTCTCGTGCACCCTGAGTAGCCTGTTCACACTCACGTGTGGAGTGGCAAGTTGTGCATTTAACAGTACGTTAAAAAGAATCCTTCCTCCTTTTAGTCACCAGAGAAAAACATTACTGGCTGGACTTAACATCCATACATCGTTGTCACTGAATAAATCAGATGGGAATCGCGCCACTTTATTCTCCTAACCGTTTATCTCCCATTCCCCTTTTCAAAGGTCAACGTGCTCTAGAAAATAACCTTTAGTTTCCATCGGACGGCTTGGTATTATAAAGCACTGACCTGTATCAGATAACAATCCGGTAGTTGAACAGGTCAATATTGAAAACCTGAGTGATCGGTTGAAGAGGGCTGACTGTTTAAGCAGAGAGCAGAGCTAAACGAACACCAGGTAGAATTTCGTAGGGTGGGGCGGGGAAAACTCATTCTCTTAGTCTGGTTATTTTTTCGACCTTCATCATCATTAT
>CM031603.1:85130575-85132633 GCA_018398815.1 Conus ventricosus
AAACGCAATTCTCCCTGCTCTGTTGTGTTGTTGAGTTTCCAAAGGACAGAACCTTCAATTCTTCTTCTTTGTTTCTTTCTTTGTTTTTTTTTGCTGTCTCATCTTCTGTGCCACCTCACTGACATTGCGGCCACGCCGCTCATTCCGACACCCCCTCTCCGCAGCCACAGCCCCGCCCATCCCGCCGCAGCCCCGGCACCGGCAATCCACAGGCGAGCAGTCATCAATGTCAAGTCGTCAAGAGGCAACCCACCGGAGGAGACACTGCAACTGCGGCCGGTCATAGTTTCTCACTGTGGATCTGGAAGGAAAGATCCAAGGCCATGGAACTGAGGTGTTACCGCATGAAAGTAAACCTGAGACATACCGAAAATTTCACGCCTCTACAAGCGCGTCCAATCATCAGGCAGCACCTACGACCACATGAAAATCTACCAATACTGGGTCAACAACAACAAAAAACATTTCTTGGTATGGCAATGTAACAAGACCCATGGCCTTATTCAAAAACAAATTTTCCAGGCAAAAAGGAGGAGGAGGAGGGGGGGGGGGGGCAGCTAAAACAATGGACTGACAACTTTTGCCGTGTGGACCTGGAAAACGTTGGCAGAGACCAAGGCCCTGGCGATCAAACGACAGAACTGGAGGAACTGGTGATTTGTTCTCCAGTGTAAATGTGGGGAACCTGGTCACTAACCTAGCTGGGCCCCACGAACCACTTCTGGCAACCGTCAAATGACGGAAGGTGGCCTGGTTTGGCCACGTCATTCGTCACAACAACCCTCTCCAAAACCATCCTTCAAGTACCGTTGAAGGAGAGCGCAGACGAGGACGGCAGAGAAAGAGCCGGTCCGAAAATATAAAGGACTGGACAAAAATGACCATGCCAGATCTCCTCATGACAGCTACCAACAGAAGAGCGTGGAGAAAACGGCGGCTGCCTCATCACGTCCGCCCCCCCCCCCCCCCCCCCCCCCCCCCCCCCCCCCCCCAACGACGCCAGCGGTCAGGGAATGACTGACTGACTGACTGCGGTGTCCTACTGACTGCCCAGCGAAATCCGGCGACTCCCCCAATAACTCCCCCTAAGGAGAAGGAGGAGAAGAAGAAGGAGAAGAGGAAGAAATGATGAGGGTAGGCTGCTTCACGAGTTTTCACTGAACAACTTCCCACGTTCAAATCGGATGCTGGAATAAACGGGACTCGAAAGATACATTATAGACTTGCAGATCCGATGTTTGATACAAAGGGAGATCAGTGTGCTGCGAGGCGTCTGTGGGGCCCTTGCGTTAGCAGCTGACCGTAAGGTAACAGGAGTTACACGCCCTTGCCGATGGAGCCTGCTCATTCTTTCCCACAGCCGCGCGCAGGGCACGTGTTGTCCGTCACAGCAGTTCCAGCAAGCAAGCGCCTTGAGCGCAATTCCCGCGCACTGGAAGACACGGTTTATTACCGGTATGCAGGATCTCTGTCTGTCTGTCTGTCTGTCTCTCTGTCTGTCTGTCTGTCTGTCTCTCTGTCTCTCTCTGTCTCTCTCTCTGTCTGTCTCTCTCTCTCTGTCTCTCTCTCTCTCTCTTTCTCCCTCTCTCTCTCTCTCACTCTCTCCTCTCTCTCCCTCTCTCTCTCTCCCTCTCTCTCTCTCCCCCTCTCTCTCTCTCTCCCCTCTCCCTCTCTCTCTCTCTCTCTCTCTCTCTCTCTCTCCCCCCTCTCTCTCTCTCCCTCCCTCTCTCTCTCCCTCTCTCTCCCCCCCCCCTCTCTCTCTCTCTCTGACGATGCACTGACCCGGTTCTCACTGAACACGCGTAAAGCAGAAAATAACTATGACATGCATTCATTCATCAGGTGTGTGTGTGTGTGTGGGTGGGTGGGGATCACCATGTTTCATCATTACAGAAATCAGATTTTCTGTTAGAAAATCATTTCTCCGCGGCGGATTGCATACTCAGTGCATTAATTCCCACACTCGTGATACTCGTGACTACCACTCTCGCATCGGTTCTCTCTACAGCCACACGCGACGCTGCTCGGGTCGAGCAGACTGCTCGGACAGACGAGCTC
>CM031603.1:85157553-85167553 GCA_018398815.1 Conus ventricosus
AGAGAGAGAGATGAGGAGAGAAGAGAACCAAGTTGAGAGATTAGCATGAGATAGTCTGCAGAGGAAGGACTGAGGAGAGATGTGGAGAGAGAGAGAGAGTTGCTACTTATGAAGAAGAAAAGAAAGAAAAGAAAAAAAAAAGAAAAGAAAAGCAACCATGTCATTTGATAAGAGCAGACTAGAAGAGAGAGAGAGAGAGTGCAATGCGTTAATGCAGGAAGAAAGAAAGGAGAACAGATCGATGTTGATAGTCACTGTTCTATCCTAACCGGGGGTTCGACCTCATACCTGGCAGCGTCACTTCGCCAAGCAGAACCACAGACCAACGCCAACAGTCTCACCTGACCGGGGCGCCATCAGACCAAAACCAGTGCCAGCAGTTGTGTCGTGTTGTGAAAGTGACAGTGAAAAGAAAAAGAAAAGAAAAGAAAAAGACAGTGATTCGTGAATAGTTAAGATCACCTGGCCAGGTAAAGTAGAAATCTGTTTATACCCGGGTTAGTTAATGATGTTTTAGATAAATGATTTTGTGAAGTTCAAGGAAAGAGAGAATGTTTTATTTTGTTTGATTCTATATGCATTGATGTTCTTTCTATGATCGTGTATAGTAAAGTTATAGACTTTACTAGTGGGTTTGATGTGACGAATGCATGATAATGAATGAGATTGTAACAAGCTGTGATGTTTTGGCTGGCGCTAGTCCCTTCCCTCCACTGTACATTACACCGAGGTTTGACATTTATATTGGCGAGCCGCCAAGATATATCTGGCCCATTTATTAAAATGTTCCAACTTCTCAGAGAGGAAGCTGGGTGGGATTCAATATTGTAATCCCAGACAAGGGTTGTTCTTAACTGGATGTTCCCAGATTAGTTAAATACTAGGCTTGGCATTGCTTCCAAGATAGTTTAATACTAGGGCTTGCATTTCATTCCCCAGAGTACTCATTTTGCACAGAATACCTTATAATTCGCTCTCATAGTTGCGTCAGGGCGCTGGGCGTCTTATAAAAACTAATTACGTTGTCCCAAGCTAATACTTATCTTTCATAGGGTTGTGCATATACGTCAACGCGTGCCGGTAAAACCACCAGTTTGGCTGTCGTAGTTTATAAAATCGTTCAAAAAAAAAAAAAAAAAAAAAAGCAAGAAAAGATAACAATGGCGAAGAAAAGAACCCCCTACTGAACAACTTGTGAGCGTCGCTCGTGATTTAGGTTACTCAGGAGATGAGTTTGCGTGCCCCCCCCCATTTCTGTGAAAACCAACAAAAGATGGAAGAGATAACGCGACAGAAGACGCCGATCTCAGTGTCGAAATAGCAGAACGGGAAAAGGTTAGTGAAACCGCAAGGAAACAGAAAGCATAAGGCAAGCGCAGGAAACAGAAAGAAATAAGGGAAAGCGCAGGATAACAGAAAGAATGAAGCCGGAAAAAAGAAAGCATAAGAGAAGCGCAGGAAACCAAGAAAGAATGAGGCAGAAAACAGAAAGAATAAGGAAGCGCAGGGAAACGGAAAGATTAAAGGTGTCACTTAGAATTAGAGAAAGTTAGAATACAGAGGAGACCACCGAGGATGGGAGTTCAGTTTCCCAGTGACTCATGCGTAGCTATGCTCCCCGACCCAATTGCCAAAATTCTCTGAAGGGACCGATTCGATTGATGCATACATCAGTCCGTATTCAGAAACGTTTGCAACCAGTCAGGGTTGGCCTCCAGAAAGTGGGCAGTCATTTTGTCGGCGTTACAGGACGGGTTAAGGCATGCAAATTTCCACTGCGTTACCAGCAGAACAACAGTCTGATTTCGGCGCTGTGAAGAATCATTGATGAAAGATTTGAACCTCACAGAGGAGGGTTCAGGAAGAAAATTCGTTCAGCCTAAACTACAAGCAGGTGAGACGTACACTCAGTTTGGTGCAACGATTGGATCACTATTTTGAGAAATGGTGTTAGAGTATTGAGTGGTACAAAAGAAGAGTTCGCCGAATTGAAAGAGCAGTTATGAAAGAACAGAATTTTGTCAGGTTGCGGCCACTATTAACCATACATTTGAAAGAAAGACACCAAGACAGCGGGGAGTTGTTGAAGTTCGCAGAGGTGTATAGAGAGGCACGTTTGGCACTAAGTGCAGGAGAAACAGGTGCTAGGCACAGGTGAGAAGGAGTGCAAGGAGACGAGGAAAGTTTTCTGCAAAGTCTGCAAACCCAGGAGAGGGCAGAAGGAAGGGCAAAGGGAAATTGAGGTGCTTCATTTGTCACAAGAAGGGACATGGTTGGCATGGATTGCGCATGAGGTTTCCAAGAAGCAGCAAGCCTTGCAAGAGGTGAGAAGGGACGTCAAGGGAAACGACCTGCCGTGGAACAAAAGGGATTCAGTCTGAAGAGGTGGAGTGCAGCCTCTGCTAGCACTGGACAGCAGTCATGGTCCAGGGATGTGAGGGCACTAGGCTGAGTGGTTCGTTAACCAGTGGAAGAAGGGTGGATTGGCCAGCAGAGGGTGAAAGTGTTTTACGAGACCACTGTTGTTCATGCGGTGTATACGAATCACGGCTGGTCCGATAAAGGGATTTGAACAGGCAAATCCAACCTGTACTCTAATCGATGGCACGTGAAGGGAGTTTCCAGTTGCTAAGATAGAAGTACGTACCCCTTACTTCTCAGGCGAGTTGTCTGCGTTGGTGATGGAGAAACCCCTTCACGATTTTAGATCATTGGAACTATTCCAGGTGCAAGGTAAACCAGGGATCCTGAGTTTGTTTGACTGCTACAGGGGGCCAGCAGTTCAAACACGGAGCAAGAGGAAACAGGTTTGTTAAACCGTTAGTTGTTTCCAGAAGGAAGTCGGGCATGATGTTTCGCCTGATGATTTTTTTAGGGCCCGCGCATGAACAAGATCCATCGCTCGTGAAGCTTGGGAGTTGGCAAGAGGTGGAGAGAAACAGGGGTTAGAGAGGTGAGACAGGAATTTTCTTGTGAAGGCGGGCTTTGAACCGAGTGTTCACCAAGTGGAGAAGACAGAAAGGTGACCACTCAGTTAGAGGTACCAGCGTGATATCGTGACACTGTCATGTCAGTGGGGCACGAGTCGCTCATGGCGGGTCATCTTCGGCACCAGCAAAACAGCAACCGAGTCTTTGATGATTTTTTCCTTGGCCAGGGGCAATGGCAGACATAACATAAACGTTCTTCTGCATGTCCTATGTTGATGTGAGTCAAAGGTCAGCCACAAGAGGGGTGAGAGGAAGCGCCTCATAAAACATCCCCCTTTAATGGACACCACCGTTTCAGGAGATGGCTATTGATCTGATCGGCCCAATCTCGCCCTGCTTCCAAAGGTGGTCACAGGGTACGAGAACAGTAAGTTTGCAAGGAAGGTTTGCAGGAGGGCTAGGGTCGTCAGAAGAAGCAATATGAACAGGAAGGTAGGAAGCAATCCCTCAAGGCGGGAGCGATCAAGTCCCTGGTAACGCTTCCCCACGGTCACAACAAAGCTGCTGATGCATTTTTTGGGGAAAAAAAAAGGACCATTCACCATCAGCAGAAAAGTCGGTCCGGGATTACCGAATTGATTGATGGAAATACCAAAACTTCTCCATGCAAAATTTTTCTCCGCACAATAATAGTCACGTGAACTAGCACATAGGCGCAGCAGCAAGCATTGATGAGTGAAAGAGACCCAGCAGAAAGAAGGGAATTTTGTAGCCTAAGTTTCCAGAAGAGTCCATACAGGGTTTGTCACTGTATGAAGTCTAGACAGAAAGGAGTTCCCTAGGTTTTGTTGTCGGAGGCGACACAAAGCAGCCGAAAGAGGAAAGGTGAGAAGATGATGAATTCAGAGAGACCAAAGACCAAAACAGAAGTCAGAGTACTGCTAGGTTTAATTGGGTTCTATAGGGAGTTTGTCCCAAATTTTGCTGCAATCACGAGTCCTCTCAGTGATTTGGTCAAGGCAGGGAAACCGGCAGTGGCGAATGGTCAGACGCTGCAGAGCAAGCACTGCAGACAGTGTTGGAAAGACTAGGTTCCCGTCCCATCTAAAGCTACCAGACATGTCCAAACCATTTTTGTTGCGGACAGATGCATCAGGTGGTGGGATAGGTGCAGTATTTGTTGCAGGAGCATGAAGAGGTCGAGTTTCCTGTGAGATATGCTAGCAGGAAGTTGACAAAGTGTGAAGAAGGGTACGCAACTGTAGAGAAGGAGTGTTTAGCTGTCGTGTGGGCTGTGCAGAAGTTCCACAAATACTTGTATGGGAAAGAGTTCGTGATAGAGACAGATCACCAACCACTCAAATTCCTGCAGGAGGCACAGCTGAAAAACAGCAGGGTTCTGCGTTGGGCAATGGCATTGCAGCCCTACAGGTATCGAGTGCAGTACATTCCCGGTCGACAGAATGTCGGAGCTGACTATTTAAGTCGTGTAGTCTAGCAAGCTGCAACTCAGAGGAAGTCAGTCATATCCAGGGTGCTTTGTTGATAATATGTGTTGATTCCAGTTATGTTGATTGGATATGGGTTCATTCCCAGTTGGCTATGGTTCATATTTTTTTTTGTGTGAGACTTGTTCATATTTTCTTTGTGAGACTTGTTCATGTGGATGTAGTTATGCTTGGAGCATACAGTCGCTTGTGTAGTGATGCATTATTTGCAATAAGTGAGGATGGAGATTCCTCAGTGAAGTGTCATGGATCGCGATCATATTATATTGTGCTTTTCATAAGAATTGTGAAAAGGAGAGATGGCAAATCCGCAGGTAGGGAATTTGCATAAGTGCGCACAGAGGTCTTTTATAGAATGAGTTGAAATAACGCAAGAGCGCACGTCAATGATAACTCATTGGAGTGGTATTCACTAATTGTATATTTTATAACTTAAAAAACCGTTGGTTGTAAAGTATTTTCCAAACTTTGCGCGTGTAGCTGTGTGTCAGCAAATTCGGTTGTTGTCCTTTTTGTACCGTTGTTTTGAGACAATGCGGAGCATGGTCTTTGCAAGGGGGAAATTGTCACGGACAAAAAAATGAAACAACCTAACTTGGGGGAAACAACCTAACTTTGGGGAGTCGCCAGCCAATTTGTTCGGACCTAAGTCCAAACTCAAACATTCTAGGCGTCAGAAAGACGGGCCCATAGGTCGGGTCCGGCCAATTAAGCTTAGTGGAGAGGTTTCCACCGAGACGGTCCGACCCACCCAGACTGACTAAGCGGCTTTGACCGACGCCTCGATGTCTGCCCAGACGTACCTCAGTGCCTGGGCCAGCCTTATCCGGCCAATTTGTGGAACCAACGTCATTGTTAGTCGGACGTCGCAGGTTAAAGCGGGAAAGGGAGGGGGAGAAGGTAGTGTGTGGGGGGGGTGAAATCTAGCTAATCAATTAAATGACCAATTGACCACCACAGAGAGAAAGGGCGTGTAGACGGGACTGTCATGATTTGAACATCCAATGGAATTAGAGGGAGCGAACTTCGGTGTCAGGGCGGTAAAAATACTGACCAATGGTACTCGCCCTTTTTGGACAGATCGGAACGAATAAAGGGGTGTGAGAGTGAGAGAACGGGAGAAGGAGGGGGAAAAACGAACAGAGAGAGAGGGAGAGAGAGGTTCGGAGTGGAGCTCTGCAGGAGAGAAGGGCAGAGAGAGAGAGAGATGAGGAGAGAAGAGAACCAAGTTGAGAGATTAGCATGAGTTTGTCTGCAGAGGAAGGACTGAGGAGAGATGTGGAGAGAGAGAGAGAGTTGCTACTTATGAAGAAGAAAAGAAAGAAAAGAAAAAAAAAAGAAAAGAAAAGCAACCATGTCCATTTGATAAGGCAGACTAGAAGAGAGAGAGAGAGAGTGCAATGCGTTAATGCAGGAAGAAAGAAAGGAGAACAGATCGATGTTGATAGTCACTGTTCTATCCAACCGGGGGTTCGACCTCATACCTGGCAGCGTCACTTCGCCAAGCAGAACCACAGACCAACGCCAACAGTCTCACCTGACCGGGCGCCATCAGACCAAAACCAGTGCCAGCAGTTGTGTCGTGTTGTGAAAGTGACAGTGAAAAGAAAAAGAAAAGAAAAGAAAAGACAGTGATTCGTGAATAGTTAAGATCACCTGGCCAGGTAAAGTAGAAAATCTGTTTATACCCGGGTTAGTTAATGATGTTTTAGATAAATGATTTTGTGAAGTTCAAGGAAAGAGAGAATGTTTTATTTTGTTTGATTCTATATGCATTGATGTTCTTTCTATGATCGTGTATAGTAAAGTTATAGACTTTACTAGTGGTTTGATGTGACGAATGCATGATATATGAATGAGATTGTAAGCAAGCTGTGAGTGTGTTTGGGCTGTGCGCTAGTCCTTCCTCCACTGACATTACACCGAGGTTGACACCACACACACACACACACACACACACAACACACACACACACACACACAGACAGAGAGAGAGGAAGAGAGAGAGAGAGACAGAGAGAGAGACAGAGACGGAGACACCAAGAGACCAAGAGAGAAGGGGAGACAGAGAGAGAGAGAGAAAGAGAGAGAGTGAAGAGAGAGAGAGAGAGAGAGAGAGAGAGAGAGAGAGAGAGAGAGAGAGAGAGACATAAGACAAGTTTATTCATATCAGGACTTAACCCATCACGAATGGAGGTGGGGGGGGGGGGGGGGGGGGGGGGGGGGGGGGGGGGGCTAAAATAAAAAGCTAACGATAATACAAAATGTACTCATGTAGTCACGACATCTCCGATTTTGATTCCTTTATACAAAAAAGAAAGAAAACAAACAAACACAACACACAAAAAACAAAGACAGGTTATGCACGTCTTCAGGGACATTAGATGCCATTAACAAACTGTCGATCAAGGTACGGTCGATGACATCAACAAACTCTCCCCCAAGAGGGGAGAGAGGGGGGATAATCGTGAATAACAATCTGTCGGAGAGAGAGAGAGAGAGAGAGAGAGAGAGAGAGAGAGAGAGAGAGAGAAAGAGAGAGAAGAGAGAGGAGAGAGAGAGAGAGAGAGAGCGAGAAAATCGTGAATAACGATCTATTAGAGAAGAGAGAGGAGAGAGAGAGAGAGAGAGAGAGAGAGAGAGAGAGAGAGAACAATCGTGGATAACAATCTGTCACACAGAGAGAGAGAGAGAGAGAGAGAGAGAGAGAGAGAGAGAGAGAGATAACAATCTATCAGGGAGCCACAGCAGTAGCTGACATCAGGAGCGGGCCATTGCACATTGACCCTGACTTGAACTGCTAGAGATGTCCCGTGAATCTGCTGTTTAGATTTATTTGTTTCTTTCTTTCTTTCTTCCTTCCTTCCTTCCTTTTTATTTATCTATTTATTCATTTATTCAGATATGTATATGTCATCATCATCATCATCATCTCATCAATAAAGAATACTTGTGTCACTCGTAGCTGGAATAAATAACTGCCGAATTGACGGCTAAGCATCCCTCTTCTGATAGTAACCCATGCAACATGTCCACTCTGAGAGGTTACCGGACCTAATATTTTTTATTTTTGGTAATGTTTGCCTGGTAGCTTTGTTTCTTTCTTCTTCTCTCTCTCTATCTATCTTTCTTTCTATCTCTTTCTTATTTCTTTCTTTCTTTCTTTTTGTACTCCCAGTTCTTATAGAACAGGGAGTACTTTAGAAAGGGAACGAAGAAACGCTGTGTGTGTGTGTGTGTGTGGTGTGTTTTGTGTGTGTGTTTCAAAAGTGTACATCGGTTAAATTAAACCCTCAAAACCGTTATTTTGCCTTTATTTCGTATCTCACAAAGCACTTGGCCGATTTATAAGCGGTTTGGAAAACTGGGAGTACGTTTATATGCTTCGCATCTTGTTTGTTCTCTTTATTTCTTTCCCTCTTTCTTTCTCTTTTTTCCTTTCTCACTTTCCCTCTCTCTCTTTGTTTCCCTCTTTCTTTCTCTTTTTTTCTTTCTCACTTTCCCTCTCTCTCTCTCTCTTTGTTTCCCTCTTTCTTTCTCGCTCTATTTCTTTCTTTCAATCTATCTTTCTACCTTTCTTTCTTTCTTTCTCTTTCTTTCATTCTGCTCGAATTAAGAAAAAACAACTCACTATTGTGTTATCGTCGGACACATTTACGACTCTAATATAGTCGTAGGATTTCTTTCTTTCTTTTTTACCTCTTTCTTTATTTTTCGTTCTTTCTTTCTTACTTTCTGTCTGTCTGTCTGTCTTTCTTTATTTCTTTCTTATTTCATACATTCCCACAGAACGTCGCGGGATCGCACATTGTTAAGTCTGAACACTGCCATTTGTTATGTAGATGATGTGCTCGTGCCGGATGAATCTGCGAGTGAACTTCTGCCGGACGAATTTTCTACTGTATCCTTGTTGGACAAGGCTACTGCTATTCTGTTGTTGCCCCTTGAATTTGATATCATTCATTAGCCGATTTAATTCCCTACCGTGCCTTTTTGCTGGAATTAAAATAAAAAGAACCCACTATTGTATTCTTGTCTGATACATACGACCCTAATATAGCAGCTATATAATTTCTGTCTGGCTGTCTGGCTGTCTGGCTGTCGTTCTTTGTTTGTTTGTTTCTTAGTTTTTTCCTTCATTCTTTCTTTCTGTCTTTTCTTTTCTTTTCTTTTTTAAAGTATGTTCCTACAGAGCGAATTCAGTATGGGCTATATAACTGGGTGAATTTATTACCACTGTGGTCTACTTTGATTTCTTTCCTCTTGTGTGCTTGCTGGATCTATTGTTTCTGTATTCTTGCGGGATGAATCTATTGTTGCACTCTTACACGGACGAATTTTCTAGTGTGGTCTTACCAGTGGAAAAAAAACACTTTCTTTATTCTCCACCAGACTAATATACTGTTATATTTCACCACACGAAACTGTTACTTTAATCTTACCGTATAAAATCACAGCTGTCGTTACTGCAGAACTAATAGACAACTGTACCTGCATCATATTAATATACTTCTGTCGCGCATAGCCGCCGAATTTATGACAGTAATCCCTCCGGGACGAATTTGTTATTGGTCTTTCTTTTTTATCACAGTGCTTTCGTAGGACAAATAATATATTAATCTACACTCGCCTGCCAAATTTTGTTCAGTACGTTTGTCGGCCCAAAAATTACTTCTTTACACACTTTTGAAGAATGTGCCGTCTTGCTATTCTTGGGGGAAGAATCTAGCCCTGTACCCTCTTGAAACGAATTGCTTTTGTGCTCTTACCAGACAAATCTCCCACCGTATTCTGCCTGGACAAATTTACAGCTGAATTCTCACCGGGCAAAGTGACGGCGGCGTTCTACCCTAAGGAACTTAAACTGTTGTCTAGCTGGACGAATCCTAATCTTTTTTGGGTTGAAATTCCAATTTTACGTGTGTGCAAGATGTTATGCGTACGTTCACACACGGGACCTCGGTTTATAGTCTCATTCGAAGGATTGTATGGGAAATGGAGTCAGAACCGGAGTTAAAGTGGTTCTGACCCCTGACCCATTGTAAAAGGTTGGTTACACAGAAAACTGATGATGACCTACCTGCTCTTATTCGGATAATGGAACAGAATGCTGCCTGTTTCCACTTTGAAGCTGCATGTTTGTTCAGCTGAGACGAAGAAAAGTGCCACTTTCAGGTCTGTTGAGGAATGATTTAGGAGAGGATTATCATGCACATGCGCGTGTGTATGTTTGGGGAGAAAGAGAGTGAGAGAGAGGGAGAGAGAGAGAGAGAGAGAGAGGAGAGAGAGAGAGAGAGAGACAGACAGACAGACAGAAGACAGACGGGGAAGAACAGACAGACGACAGACAGACAGAGAGAGAACGTTGAATTCAAGAGGTAACAGGGGGAGAGAGAGAGACAGACAGTCGGGACAGACAAGATAGGCCGGCGGCAGGCAGAGAGAGAGAGAGGGGAGGAGAGAGATGAGAGAGAGAGAGAGAGGGTGAGAAGAGAGAGGGAGAGAGAGGAGAGAGGAGAGAGAGGGGAGAGAGAGAACAGACATTACTAGGCGTCAATTAAGG
>CM031603.1:85172553-85177553 GCA_018398815.1 Conus ventricosus
GTACACCCATGGGGATGCTACTTTAAGGCTGTTATGAGCTGCATTCTGTAGTCTAATTTACCTCTGTTCAGGGAGCAGTTATGTCCCTTGATATCTTAATGGAGTGTCCTGTCCGTGCCTGTACCATCGTCAACACAGCGCAGGCCTCCAAGGGTGGTACAGGACTGCTCTAAAGGCAGGCGAAGACAGTGCTTCTCTGGGTCCTCCCCAGCTCCTTCGAGTGTTTCTTTTTCTTCTTTGCCTTAACTAGGCTGACCCTGGAGAAAGGTCCAGTGACGGTGAGGAAAGACCCACTGACCACAGGGAAAGTCCTGTTGACAGTGGGAAAGACTACAACTTTGGATTCTCTCTTGAGGGCACGTAAGACCGTATTGCGAAAGCTTGGCTGTGTCTGGAGTGGCACTGTCTTCGTCTGTCCGTGGGCAGGGGTGGTTGGGTCTGTGGGGTGTGCTCGGCAGCTGGAGGGTGGTTGTTTTTCGCCGGTGGGCTCTGCAGTCATGAAATACGGGCTGGTACACCATGGGGATGCTACTTTAAGGCTGTTATGAGCTGCATTCTGTAGTCTAATTTACCTCTGTTCAGGAGCAGTTATGTCCCTTGATATCTTAATGGAGTGTCCTGTGCGTGCCTGTACCATCGTCAACACAGCGCAGGCCTCCAAGGGTGGTACAGGACTGCTCTAAAGGCAGGCGAAGACAGTGCTTCTCTGGGTCCCCCCCAGCACCTTCGGGTGTTTCTTTTTCTTCTTTGCCTTAACTAGGCTGACCCTGGAGAAAGGTCCAGTGACGGTGAGGAAAGACCCACTGACCACAGGGAAAGTCCTGTTGACAGTGGGAAAGACTACAACTTTGGATTCTCTCTTGAGGGCACATAAGACCGTATTGCGAAAGCTTGGCTGTGTCTGGAGTGGCACTGTCTTCGTCTGTCCGTGGGCAGGGGTGGTTGGGTCTGTGGGGTGTGCTCGGCAGCTGGAGGGTGGTGTTTTTCGCCGGTGGGCTCTGCAGTCATGAAATACGGGCTGGTACACCCATGGGGATGCTACTTTAAGGCTGTTATGAGCTGCATTCTGTAGTCTAATTTACCTCTGTTCAGGAGCAGTTATGTCCCTTGATATCTTAATGGAGTGTCCTGTGCGTGCCTGTACCCATCGTCAACACAGCGCAGGCCTCCAAGGGTGGTACAGGACTGCTCTAAAGGCAGGCGAAGACAGTGCTTCTCTGGGTCCTCCCCAGCACCTTCGGGTGTTTCTTTTTCTTCTACTCTGTCTCTGTGTCTCTGTCTCTGTGTCTCTCTCTCTCTCTCTCTCTCTCTCTCTCCACACACACACACACACACACACACACACACACACACACACACACACACGCAGCACGCACGCACGCACGCACACACACACACACACACCACACACACACACATACTACTACTACTACTACTACGTATGTTTTATCCAAAGAAAATAGTGATTCTATCCTCCGCCAAAAATGGAGTGAAACGAGCGATACATAGTTTATAAGCAAAGCAACGGGTGCACACAGAAGGTCATTCAACAGAAAATCTGAAATACTTTTTTACCAAAACCAGTGAAAGTGTATGGAAATGATTTTCCTTACATATCGAAGTTACAGTTGTGCAAAGAGCATCTTGCAAACGAAAGGGACAAAGTACTGGATATCTTAGGGCGGGTAAGTATAGTTTCCGACATGAAACCAGACAGAATGTTTTATCTATAAATGCTGATCATACCAATATTAACTCATGAGCAGGAGAGGGTTGAAGCATTACAGACTGGGACATGTGATTATAGATTTCCTCCCTTTTCCAACAAAGCCTAACCTAAGCGTGAGCGCGCGCGCTTACACACACACACACACACACACACACACACACACACACACACACACACACACACACACGCACACACACACACACGCACGCACGTACACACGCACGCGCGCGCGCACACAGATACACATAGAGTCACAGAAGACACACACACACACACATATGCGCGCGCGCTCTCACACACACACACATTCACACACACACACACACGCTCGCGCGCGTGCGCGCGCGCGCGCGCGCGCGCGCGCCACACACACACACACACACACACACACACACACACACCTGAGCATATACTAACTCAAAGTGCGCATTCTATGCACAAAATGCAATTCGAGGAAGTAAACAGTCAAACTGTAACCAAAAACCATGGAAACTTCAAACAAATGAATCGATTAATCAACACTCCAGACGTTTTCAAAATATAGTGGGCCCAGTCAACAAAGACCCGAAGAAACACTTAAAAACTAGATGTTAAAGGAGGGACTCTTCGATATGACATGTAGTACAGACAAGGATGAATATTCCAAGGTGAAAATCTTATTCCATCATAAACCCATAAAGATAAAGACAAACATAAGGCTGTGCCAGTCTTGAATGTAAGTTACTGTGTCTTAGCTTTTCTTGTGGGAGCAAGAGTTACCCTACTTGTTTATTGATTACTGTTCAATGCCTCATTCCATTTTCAATTAAAGACAAACATGTTAAAACGTTCAAGACGAGGGAGTTTTTATTCGCAAGTGTTACAATTTGAAAGGGATACAAGGGGGGGGGGGGGGGGGGGACGTTTTGTGAAAGGCGTCATAGCAATAATGACGCGCTGCAAGGCTCCTTTTATTTATTGCTTTTAGATCTGTGTATTTTCGGTCAGTGTAGTGCTATATTTGAATTGTGTATAATGTTTGGAAAGTGAAAGTATGCCTGATTGTTCAGTATTGTTTTTGGATCGATTGATAATGTGATTGGAATATTCAAGATTATGTTAGAATGTTCACCAGGTTTCCGTAAGTTGCTAGTGCTTTGCCGAAGGTTCGAGAATGTTGTAGAAGCTGACCGAATTACATTTGCATACGGTCGTCACGATTTCATTGGTTAAGCTTACTGATATGCAGAATATTCTACAAAAGAATAATCGAGTAGGTTCGAGAATATTCTTTCAATATCATACAAAAGAACCAGAGCTGTGCGATTGAGAGAGACACACACAGACGAGAGAGAGAGAGAGAGAGAGGAGATTGAGAGAGAGAGAGATTTGTTGAAGAGTTCTAGTCTAGAAGTGTTCGAGTCTTCATTGAGTTTGAGTCTTGTCGACGAGAAGCTGCCATTAGTAGAATATTCGCTGCTGCATGTACGATTGAGTTCCTGCACGACTTATTGAACCTGATGTCAGTGTTTTGTTTTGTTCCTATATTCTTCAACGTGTGTAAATAAACGGATCCTCTTCGTTTCAATACCGCCTGGTGTATTTTGTCGTCTGCGAGCCGAACACCTACCACAGGATCTACAACGAACTCTTGCAAGGTATAGTACTGCACTTACCTTGGACTGAGGAAGTCAGCGCAATTTAGCATTGTAACAGCAAGCTGATCCAGCATGGACAAAAGAATGTTCTAGGCAAAATTGAATTAAAGAGAAACCTCTAACTCGATGGAATCTTTGTCGCTATGTAAATCTAGCAGAGACTGAGACCACAAAAAAAGGAAAGTTCAAGGAAAACAACGTTTCGGGCGGATCACTTATGTGCATGCAAGTGAATCTGGTAAAGACAACAGCAATGTGTTGGGAAAAGAAAATTTTTGAAGCAGTCTTTTTTTTATTTATTTTTTTATTTTTATTTTTTTTAAAGCAAGTCTTGCACAAATAAAGACAAACGTATTTCAGGAAAACAAGTCTGACGGTAACGAGTCGGTATTCAGACGGCCGTCACAGGGAGGTTGCACCATGTCTGAAAACATCCTATCCGGGAAGGTGCCAGAGAATTGGATGGTAACGGGAATGGAAGTACGTGCACATACATCGCGATCGCAGCCTGGGTATAAACAAACAGCTATGAATAAACGGTGTTCGCAGCACGGACCTAAGTGGCTGTCATGTGGGAGCGGATCGATGTCAGATCGCTTCCCCAGCTTCACCGTGGTCTCCTCGTATTGTGGTGATGGATGGGACAGTTTTGCTCTCTGCTGTAAAGTAGCTCCCTGATTTGGAGGCGCGGCCCTATTTGCCGTTGTGGTAGAGCTTTTCTGTGGTGTCAGGGATCGCTCGATAAAGAAAAAGTATTGGGACTGAATGATCGGATAGACAGTGCGTGATGTTGTCATTTGTTTACTTGATGTAGTTTTTGTTTGTTTGTAAGTTTATTTGTTTTCCTTCAGTGCAATTTTCGGATAAATTCTTGCGCCTAATTGCTTTATTGTTTGTGGATAAGTGTGCAGTTGGGATGTGGGCTGGGGTGGGGGAGTTTGTGTCTAAGAGAGAGAGAGAGAGGAGAGGGAGAGAGAGAGAGGAGAGAGAGAGAGGAAAGAGAAGAGAGGAGAGAGAGAGAGAGAGGTGATTGAGCGAGAGAATGTTTCGTGTGTGTGTGTGTGTGTGTGTGTGTGTGTGTGTGTGTGTGTGTGTGTGTTGTGTGTGTGCACCTCTCTCTAGCTCTGTCTCTGTCTGTCTGTCTGTCTGTCTCTCTGTCTCTCTCTCTCTCTCTCTCTCTCTCTCTCTCTCTCTCTTTATATATATATATATATATATATATATATTATAATATATATATATATATATTCACAGGTAGAATTTTCCGTTGCCCGCACCGCACCACAACCAAACAATGAGAACAGGCAGATTAAAAATATACAAGGTAAAAACAAGTTCTTCATTTTCTCCACACAAGGGTAAAATCAACATTAAAACTCGAGCTTTCGCCCACAGGCTTCATCAGGAGAGTGTGAAATGTGACCAGTTTGAAAACAGTCAAGAAAAAACAGTTCAGTGTTGGGCATAGGCTACATCCAGTTCCTCCTGTTACATATCATTCACGTGTTTTTAGAGCTAAAAAGCCAGTCTTGTCGAATAGTATAAGTACTGGTTATAGTACCAAGTTGTTCACTAGTAGAAATTCATGCTCGATGTAAGTTGCGCAATAGCTTCCTTTTCCTTACTTCTTTGCT
>CM031603.1:85182553-85185377 GCA_018398815.1 Conus ventricosus
TTGTTAGTCTTCTGTTCCGTTCTCTCTTATCTTTCCTTTCTTCTGAATTTCGTTTAAGATTTTCTACAATTTTCCCTCCTTACAATACTTAGCACTCAAACTCCCCCACCACCCATTCACATTCCAACCCCACACTCGTCCGCAAACATACAAACAATAAGGCTCAAACTTTTATCCTAATATTTCACTCAAGCAAAACAAATACAAACTCACAAACAAACAAGCAAAAACAACCTCAAATAAACATATTTCAACATCACGCATTGTCCTTTCTACCATCAGTTCCAATACGTTTTGTTTTGTAGAGCGATTCCCAAAATTACGGAACTGCTTTAGTACAACGTCAAATATGGCCGCACCTTAAAATCAGTGAGTGGTCTACACCAGCGGTTCGTATTGTGACGATAGATGGGACGGCTTTCTATCGTCACAATACGAACCGCTGTAGAAGAACGGCAACTAGGGCCGCGCCTCAAAATCAGTGAGCTACTGTGCCGCCGAGAGCCGAGGCTGTCTCATCTATCGCCACGATACGAAGAGACCACTATCCAGCAAGGGGAAGCGATCTGACATCGAGCCCCACCCGCATGACAGCCACTTAGGTCCGTGCTGCGAACGCTGTTTATTCATAGGTGTTTGTTTATACCAATATGTGATCGCTGTGATCGCGTGCTTTCATCCCCGTTACCATCCAGTTATCTGGCACCTCCCTGAATAAGGTGTACGCAGACACAGGGCAACCTTTCTGCAATGACCATATGAATAACGGCTCGCCACTGACAAAGACTTGTTTTCTTGGAATGTGTTTGTCTGTGCTAGACTAGTTTTCAAATAAAATTTCTGCTGTTTCATTTATTTTTTCTTCTCTTTTCGGTCTTATGCAATTTTAACTAGTTCTCTTTACAAGATTCAGTCGGAAATAAATGGCCAATCCTGAGCCTTGGTTGTCTGGGATTGTTTGTTTGGGTTTTTTTTTCCTCAGTCTATGCTACATTTACATAGCAACACGGATTCCTATCAGTCAAAGATGTGGGACGGGAAGGGGGTGTGTGATTTTGTTTTATTTTAGCTTTTTTTTTTTTATTGTTTATTTGTTTGTTTTGTTTTGTGCAGAACATTTCTCAGTCTGTGCTAAACGTTCCGAACAAACACTCACTCGTTTTAAAGAGTTATTCACTACTTTTCCTGGAACTTTTAATGCTTTGTTTATTAGTGGTTTTGGTCTGTGCTAGATTAATTAAATTATAAACAAAAAATCTGCTCTTTTTCAATGATTTATGTGATTTCCTAAAACATTATAATATGGTTGTCTTTCTTTTCACTTAGGTTTACTACTGAATTAAGATTCCCTTTCTTATCATCGTCTCCTTAGAAAATGTTCATTTTTCTCTGTATCGAATGTAATTCCAAGCAAGGAGTCCTTATCTGTAAGTTTTCGGTGACGGGTTGTAACTTTATTTTGAAAGTGCCTGGACTATTTCATTAATAGATTCATTTCTTTTATGCTGCAACATTCTGTGCTTGCAGTATAACTGTATATTTCCTCAAAATGTATTACACACACACACACACACACACACACACACACACACACACACAACACACATACACACACACACACACACACACACACACAACACACACACACACACACACACATATAGGCAATACAAATAAATGTGCGTTTCAGAGGGATTGCGATGGTTCCCTCAGGCAGCTAGTGAAGGGTTTCTCATATTTAAAATATATTTCCCCCATTTTCTTCATCTTCAATTTTTTTTTAATATTTTTTTTGCGTTCAAATCTTTGCCAAGTCAATACTATAACGACGGAAGAATTGTTAACCTGCACTTGTTTTCCATACTTAATTGTTCAGCATTTATATATATATATATATATATATATATATATATATATATATATATATATTATATATATATATATATCTGTCAATGATGTTAAAAAGGGAAAGGTTAAAACTCGAGGTTAAAACTCTACAAATTTGTTTCGAGCTTGCTGTGCTGTCATCAGGATGTTTTTGGTTTGCCCACCGCCGATGTTATATAGCGTGTGGGTTCCCGTTTGCGGTTGTTTGCACGTGCGGGTTGGCTGCACGTGTTTTTGGGGGCTTTTAGGTTTTTGTTTTGGGTGTGTTCACTAACAACGATTTCCATTTATGCCTGCAGTTGTTTACTATTTCTGTTTTGGTGTTTAAAGTTGCTAAGTGTGGTTTGCATAGTATTAACCATTTTTCAGTTAAACATAGGTTGCACCTTTTGAACATTGCTGTATGGTGATGCTCTTTTTATGATTTTCCAGGATATATTGTAGCTTGTTTTTGCATCTTTAAGTTTCAGATATTTTGCTCAGTTCTGTTTGGTTTTTATATTTTTCTTTATTGAATTGACTGTTTGTGGTTTGCATATCTGGTTTTGAAGTGGTTTTCAGTGATCCCTATGTATGTTTCTTTTTCATTTTCTGATGTTACAGTAGCCTGGTATACAATGTTTTTGTGGAGACATTTATTGTTTAGTGGGCACTGCTCCTTTCTCGTGCAATTGCAAGATTTCCTTTCTTCACCCTTCTTTGCTGTGTTGATTTTCATTTTGTTGGATGCGTCAATCACGTTTTTGAGGTTGGGCATACATGAGTACGATAGTTTGACAGTGTTTTGTTAAATATTTTGGACAGTTTGTGCTCTTTTGAAATGAAGTTGCAGGATTTTGAAGAATTCTTTCCTATGTTTGTTTGAGTTTCCGTCGTATGGGGGGGGGGGGGGGGGGGGGTTATTGAAAGTTTTTTTTTTTTTTTGGGGGGGGGGGGG
>CM031603.1:85187977-85190477 GCA_018398815.1 Conus ventricosus
GACAAACATGTCAATTCAGTCACTGCACAGTGAATCCAGACTGTCGTATCCCCACTGGCTCTGAACTCTGGCAGTATCTGTTTGGACTTACGGCCGAGCACGCAATGAAACGCAGATCCGCTTGACCGGCAGACAGAGTACTTGCATGCAAATCCTCCTTACTTCGTCAGATAGATGCTATTAATCACCACCTTAGTCTCTCGGTCACTCGTACGCACAGTTTTAACGAGTTCCCAGCAATTCCGACCCCTACCCCCCTCTCACCCTTCCTTACCTTCCCTGCCCCCTCTCCCTCCTCCCTCCTGCCTTCCTCTCTTCCCCACCCTAACTTCGTTCTTCCAAGTCTACGACCTAGCACTGGTAATTCGGTTAACATATTCATTCTGATGGTAGCTGGGGGTGTTTGGGTGTCTCCCTCGTCCTTCCTCTTCTGTCCTCTCCAATTGATTATTCCGTGTCGATTTTTCTTCCGAATTTACTGTAGTATCTATTTGGACCACTTTTTTTCTTTTTCCTTTTTTTTTTTCATGAGTGGGTGGGGTGGTGGTGGCTCGATTCCTGCAATAAGGCAACATATGCCCATCAGTCTGGTTCTTTAAATCAAACCATAGAAAATCTACACGTGGGCCTTTAAATATACCATGTTATAAAATGTACCTTTGAGAAATTGATATCCCCAAGCATATACTTGCCATTTTAATATGTACAGTATACTCTGTCTGTCTGTTTTGTCAATCTGTTTGTCTGTCTGTCTGTCTGTCTGTCTATCAGTCAGTCTGCCCTGTCTGTCTGTCTGTCTGTCTGTCTGTCTCTCTCTCTCTCTCTCTCTCTCTCTCCTCTCTCTCTCTCTCTTCTCTCCTCTCTCTCTCCATTCCTGCCATACCGTGCTTACGCAAATGATTGACAAATGGCTCTTGAACATTAATAACTATGAATTTACAGGAGTTGTCTTCATTGATCTAGCTAAAGCTTTTGATATCATAAACCACTCTCTTCTCCTAAAAAAGCTCGCTTTATACGGACTCTCTGAAAATACTCTTCAGTTCATGTCCTCATTTCTTTCTAATCGAAAACAGGTAGTATTGGTAATTCCTCAAAATCAGATTTGAGGTCAGTAAAATATGGTGTTCCACAAGGATCGGTTCTTGGCCCTTTACTCTTTTCGATCTATAGAAATGATTTACTGCTACGTATTTGATGTGACTGCGAATTATTTGCTGATGACAACTCTATGCATTCTAACCACCCTTGCTTGCAGGTTGTGACGTCCGATCTACAAGATAGTTTAAACAGTGCCGTCAAATGGGCGGAAATCAATCACATGTCTCTTAATGCAAAAAAAACTAAATGCATGTCATTACTAGCAGACAAAAACGTCAAAATATGCCTGTTGATTTATTTTCAATATTTGGGTTCTAGTGAAAAAATCGAAGAAGTAAAAACACATAAAGTTTTGGGTGTGTCATTGATAACAACTATTCATGGTCCGATCACGTAGCTTACCTATGCAAAAGAATATCCCAAAAAATATTCCAGTTGTCAAAAATAAAGCATTTTCTGAATATGCATGCTAGAAACCAATTCTTTCATGTCCATATACAGTCAATTATAGACTATGCTTCTACTTTATGGGATTCAGCCAGCGCAAACATTCGAAAACTTTAGCAAGATTGCATAGACGCGCAATAAAATTAGTTCTCTTAAAATCTAGTTCATTAACTCTAAACGATTATAAATCTTTGGATATCCTTCCCCTAAAGCAAAACCTCGAATATAATAAGGCTATATTTATCATAAAGTGGTAAATGGAAATGCACCTTCCTTCATTGTAAACAGTTTCCGGACGAATGACAATAGGGACGTCCACAAGTTAATAATGCCTCTGCCAGACTTGACCTTTACAAATCAAGCCTCGTATACAGTGGCGGTACGTATTGGAACAATTTGCCTCCATTTCTGAAAGAAATCTCAAGTTTTAATATTTTCAAAGAGCGCTTAAAAGGATATCTGCTCAGTAAGTTAAAAGATATATATTTAAAAAAAACCTGTGCTAGTGATTCCTAAATCAATTAAAAGACTCAGTGAATAAAATAAAATACTGTACGATTACAAGCCTGTGTTAGACGGGAAAACTTGCACGTGTCATTTGAAGCACAGCAATAATGGGTTAAGCTATTTGACATGTTTTACATTGATGATATCGCTTAATTGCATTTTGTTATTTGATGTATTGAGTGTATTGAAGTCTATTTGACTCTTGTTTCCCCGTTTGTATTTGTACTTTACATGTATTTTCTTTCTCCCCCCCCCCCTACCCCCCCCCCCCCCCCCCCCCATCCCGCCCACACCCCATACCCCCGCTTCCGCTCTCTTTCTCTCTCTCTCTCTTTCCTCTCTCTCTCTCTCTCTCTTTCTTTCTTTCTCTCTCTCGCATATGGATGCTTGCAAAGATTTTGTCGTTTGGTTTTGTAGTAATAGTCAGTTACTTCTTACAGTTGCA
>CM031603.1:85192977-85196362 GCA_018398815.1 Conus ventricosus
GGTCTGTTTCACACACGTCCCTCTATCATCCTCTGTGTCAGTCTCTGCTTCCCTCGCACACAGCCTCCCCTCTTCTTTCATTAAGTTCCAGACGCCGTGCTTCACCCCAACTAGTAGCAGTCCCTTTTCTTGTGCCGTGTGTTGTTGTTGTTGATGATGATGACGATGATGTCACTTTCTTGGAAACGAGTTAAAAGTCAATGGGAAAAGTTAACATTTCATAGAACACCAAACGTAGTGGTTTTGTTATTTCCTCTTCTTATGTTTGAGGCAAGCTGTTGCGGATGAACCTTTTTGATTTATCAGCTCACAAACCTTAACCTTCGTTTCTTTTTCCATGCTGTCATGTTGTCGACGTATGAGTCTTCGTAGAATTCCGCCCGACACTGAACGAGAAGTGTATTTCCCTTACATGGAGACCAGTACCGTATCTCTCAGAGTGACTACACAACAGTATTAAGAATAAAGAAGTCAAAGATAGATACATGAATATCGGCATAAACAATCCTATCGCACAACAAAGAGCGAAACGATATTTTGTGAAAGTTTTCGTTTGAAATGAGGGCGAACAGGAAACAGGTGAAATGGAAAAGGCAGAACGGATAAAAAGGCACAAAAACGGATCGCCCATTCTTACACCTCGACGATTAAAATCAATGTCGTCAGGAGGGGTTTGGGTGAATTGTTGGGTGTGTGTGAGTTCAGAGGGGTGGATGGACTGCAGGCGAGGGAGGGGAAGGGGTGGGGGTCAGGTCTTGGGAGAAAAGGGAGCTTGGCAGGTGGTGTCTTGTGTGTGTCGGATCGGAAGCCAGGTCTGCACTTTGATTGTTTGTTGGGAAAATTCAATGTTCTGTGAGATGACTTAGTCATCCTCTGAACATTCATTTCCCACAAACAATCAAAGGGGCACGCAGTCACACACACACACACACACACACACACACACACACACACACACACACACACACACACACACACACACACACGCGCGCGCGCGCACACACGCACGCACGCACGCACGTGCACGCTCGCTCCTACGCGCACACATATGCACATGCCTGTATGCGCATATACACACGCATACGCGTGCGCACATACATGTACACACATGAACACGCACGTGCATACACATACGCACATGCGTGAACGACCACATACAAACACACACACACACACACCACACACACACACACACACACACACACACACACACACACACACACACACACATACACATTTATGTACACACACATACATATGCAGATCTTGCGTATGCTCACATAAGTCCACAAACCACACACACACACACACACACACACACACACACACACACACACACACACACACACACACACATGCGCATGTACTACTTCACACGCATGCGCACACACACACGCACACACGCCTACACACACACACACACACACACACACGCACGCACACACACACACACACACACACACACACACACACACACACACACACACACACACACACACACATACATACGCATACAAGCATATCATGCAAACACACACACATGCGCTCGCACACACACATAGGCCCGTGCCCACACATCCATACACACACATGTGTACATTCACTACAAACACGTACAGTGATCAAACTGACACAACCAATGTTAGGTAGGCACTCAAGGTCTGACCAGCGCATTGGACTAAGGCGTAGGTCAGACATCTGCTGAGTCGTAGCCACGAGACCCTCTTCTTCAATTCTCTCATCTTAGTATTAATTCATGTATCCATCAGCTTTAAATCATGCACAGTGTGATCTCAAAACTTACCGGAGGTGGTGTAGCGTATTATGGACTAGCCTAGTCCGCACGCAGTGACGCCTCCTTGAGGAAAGTGAAACTGAAACTGGCAGTTACAGTGGTCAATGGTCTTTAGTGTCGTTGCCAGATGTCGACCTCTGGTGTTTCTGCCCTCTTTACACGGCTGTATTTGACGATGCTGGCAGAGTTTGAGAGCTCTTCATCCCATAGATGTTTCCTGCTTTCTCATCTCTCTGTCCCCCCCCTCTCTCTCTCTCTCTCTCTCTCTCTCTCTCTCTCTCTCCTCTCTCTCTCTCTCTCTCTCTCTCTCATTTACACGCATTTGCCCATGCATGTGAGTGTGTGTGTGTGTGTGTGTGTGTGTGTGTGTGTGTGTGTGTGTGTGTGTGTACAAGTGCATGTGTGTGTGCGTGTGTGTGTGTGTGTGTGTGTGTGTGTGTGTGTGTGTGTGTGTGTTTGTGTGTGTGTGTGTGTGTGTGTGTGTTTGGTATGTGTGTGTGTGTGTGTGTGTGTGTGTGTGTGTGTGTGTGTGTGTGTGTGTGTGCTTGAATGCGTGCATGCGTGAGTGCATGTGTGAGTGCGTGCGTGCATGTGTGCGGGCATGTGTGAGTGTGTGTGTGTGTGAGTGAGTGTGTGTGTGTGTGTGTGTGTGTGTGTGTGTGTGTGTGTGTGTGTGTGGTGTGTGTGTGTGTGTGTGTGTGCGCGCGCGCACGTGCGCGTTTGTGCGTGTGAGCACACACGCGTGCGTGTGCGTATTTGTGCGTGCGTGCGTGCACGTGTGTTCGAAGTAAAGGAAGAAAAAACAACAACAACAAAACCTGGCTTTGATGTTTTCTGCTCGCAACCCGTGGAGCGAAACCACTTTCCCGCTTGAACTTCCTGCACGCTTGACGAAGATAACCGAGGTTACCCTTGCTTTGGAGCACACAGCAAGAAAGTTGGTGGACTTGACTGAATAATGAACGGCCTTCCGTCTGGTTCCCATGTGTCTCTCTCTGGACCGTCAGTGGGCTTGAAACGGCTGCACACGACGCTGTTTCGTGTGTGTGTGTGTGTGTGTGTGTGTGTGTGTGTGTTGTGTGTGAGAGCACTTCGGTTCATCAGCTGTTCTACTGTGGAGCTGCACGAGACTTATCACTCCGACAGTCTGTCGTCGCCCTTCCGCTATACACTTCTGCTTTGTCTCATCTCTGTCTGTCTGTCTGTCTGTTTGTCTGTGTCACTGTATAAGACAGTAGACAGGGATATATGTATTAATATATCCCCCGTTATAACCACCCCTTTCCCCCTTTTACTAAGTATGAACGCCCCACAACAAACACACACAAAAGAAAATACAGTGCACAAACAGAAGGCTTTATTTGCATTCACACACGCACTCTCACCCACAGAATGGCAGATGAAACACCAATACCTTTATATATCCGACACAGGCAGTTTTCCCCACACATACACACAAAAAAAACAAACAAACCCCAAAAGAATCCAACAATACTATCAATATTCGACCATCAACACATGGCCCCTTATGCATACCCGTGCACGCATGGCTGCACGTTTACATATAAAACCTTCCCTCAGGAGGCATTG
>CM031603.1:85197362-85209862 GCA_018398815.1 Conus ventricosus
TGTTTATTTTTTTTTAAACTCACAACATACTAGGGTATTGCACACCACTTTTCGGGGATAGCATTCGTCTTAAAACCGAAAGGGCGAGGAGTCAAATTCCCAACTTTCCCAGGGTCACTGAGGAGAAACAATCGGGTTTTCGAAATATGGGATCTGACCAGGAGTTATATGTTAGTGGTTTTCTCCCCATTGGAGATCGTCTCCCCCCTTGGAGACTACAAGCTTTCTGAAGGCTCATTTTGAGAACCCATTTATTTTTTTTCCCCATTCCCCCCACAAGCACATACAGTTATTTGGCAGAATAATCTGCCACTGCAGATATAAATGCTTATCTCCCCCTATTTCTTCAATCTAAGACATAAGAGCAAGCTTTGTTATATAATTGAATATATATATATATAAATATATATATATATATGTGTGGTGTGTGTGTACAGAGTGAGAGAGAGTATAAAATATGTATACATATAATATATACGTGTAGATATATATATAAATATATAATTATATATAATATATATATTATAAGAGAGATAGAGGAGAGAGAGAGAGAGAGAGGGGATAACCAGGCAGATAGATAATAAGATAGAAAAGATTCACACATATGCACGTCCAGGACACATGCGTGTATGTGTGTGTGTGTGTGTGTGTGTGTGTGTGAGAGAGAGAGAGAAGACAGAGAGAGTGACAGAGAGACAAGACAAGCCCAAGAGAGAGAGAGAGAGGAGAGAGAGAGAGAGAAAGACAGAGACAGAGATAGAGAGAAAGACCGAGAATTAGAGAGAAAGACAGAGAGAGAAAGAGACAGAGGCAGACAGGGGGAAACCCAGAGAGACACAGAGAGAGTGAGAATTAAAAGACAGAGAGAGAGAAAGAAACGGCCCAAGATAGGAAAGACAGAGAGACAGAGATAGACAGAAAGACAGAGAGACAGACAGACAGACAGACAGACAGACAAGCAGACAGACAAACAGACAGACGTCAGGGCACGAACTGACACGGGTCGCCTCAGTGACAATTGGGAGTGGACCCGTCCATTGCCGGGTGGCAGTGCCGTAAAGTGCGTGAATCCTGCCTGGAATTTGCTTACCTGTTAACTCTTGGAGGGGGAGGAGAGAGTGTCAAGCTCGTCGGAATAGTGAGGTTTACGTGTGTAAACTAACGCTCGTGAAGCTGGAGTTCTTCGATTTTGTATGGGGAATTCCGTGAATGTGAGTGCTGTCTTGTGAGTTCCGGGGTGAACTGGGAGTGTCGTGGTGTATCTGCAAGTTAGTACGAACTGAGGCGTTATCCGCGAAGTTGGGTTGGCCTCGTGCTCATTTTTTGTTTCTGCGTTGGGGCAGGAGTCTTGGTAGCCCTCGACCGACTTTAAAGGTTTGCTACCAGAAAAAAAACGGGTCGGTGTTTCGGTGTTCAGCGAGGGGTTTCTGCACGTACCGGGGCGTTGGCTGTCTGGCAGTGCCCGGCGACTGAGGGTGTCGTCCAGGTTTTCGTCCGCGTCTTGACTGTCGGTGTTGGGTGTTCAGCGACGGGTTCTGCACGTACCAGGGCGTTGGGCTGTCTGGCCCAGTGTCCCGGCGACTGAGGTGTCTCCAGTGTGTCGTCCGCGTCTTGACTGTCGGTGTTTGGTGTTCAGCGAGGGGTTCTGCACGTACCAGGGCTTTGGGCTGTCTGGCAGTGGTCCGGCGACTGAGGTGTCGGTCCAGTGTGTCGTTCCTGTTGTTGTCTAAGGGTTCCGGCGATTTTTTGTGTACCTCCCCTACACGCAATCCGTGAGGGTCGGGCCTCTCTGGGGTGGGATTGGCACCGCCATCCCCACCGTCATCCCTGCCCACTTCTCTGCCGGAGTGGAGACGCCCCCGGAGCCGGCAGGATGCGTTCCGGCGGGACGTCATCTCCCCCATTTTTTCCGCAGTCCGGGGGGTGTGGCAGTTCCTCTGACTTCAACTGTCTCGTCAGGGTGGCAACGTCTTGAGGCCCACAGCAGTATTACATCAGCGTGTGACTCGCGGTGTGGTTGGTGCCGGTAGGGAGGGAACCACGTTCTTCGACGTGTCACAACGTTCCTCTCCTATTACGTATCAAGCGCTTCAGTGAAGGTTTTTGTGTTTTGGCGGTGCATTAGGGGGAGCGCCGTCAAGCAGTCCGTTTTCATAACCAATCGGGAAACGCTGTGTTGCCGTTGTTTTTTTTTTTTTTGTGTGTGGTTTTGTTTTGTTTGGGTTTTTTTTGGAGAAGTTTTTTTTTGGGTTTTGTTTTTGCCTGTGTCAAGTACCCGCCGGGGACTTCGGATGAAGTATTGAAAGTACAACATTGGTGCGGGTTCTTGAACAATTGGTGTTGAACATTTGGGGGTTAAGCTTTCGTGCCGGGTGGTTTGACCCCGGGCATATAAAAATTAGCAGAAAGAATACTTTTTGTAAAAGAACATCGCGTGGGCATCTCAGGTTTATGAGGTATCGACCTTGTTTGGTATTTCAGCCTGGGGTTACCGGGGATGTGATGAGTCACCCTTGTTCCTTCGGGTATTAGCCTTTGGTGGGCTGAGGTGTGTATTTGTGCCTCCTGAGGGAAGGGTTGTTATATGTAAACGTGCAGCACATGCGTGCACGGTATGCATAAGGGCCATGTGTTGATGGTCGAATATTGATAGTATTGTTGGATTCTTTTGGGGTTTGTTTGTTTTTTTTGTGTGTATGTGTGGGGAAAACTGCCTGTGTGGGATATATAAAGGTATGGTGTTTTCATCTGCCATTCTGTGGGTGAGAGTGCGTGTGTGAATGCAAATAAAGCCTTCTGTTTGTGCACTGAAATTTTTCTTTTGTGTGTGTTTGTTGTGGGGCGTTCATATTTAGAAAAAGGGGGGAAAGGGGTGGTTATAAGGGGGGATTATATTAAACATATATCCCTGTCTACTGTCTTATACAGTGACAATAGGGTGGAGATGCGGGGTAGAAATTAGGATTATTTGGGTATAACTTCTTGGTTAAAAAAAAAAAAAAATCGTTGTGTGTTTAGTTGGGGATAGGAACTTGATATTGGAATAGTAAATTGTAGCGCGTGGGTGGTTGGAGGGAGCGCGCCGTCAGTAGGGAGGAAGCGCGGTTACTTGGCAATCCTAGTAACATAGTTGCCAGGTAACGTTGTCTTGTGTTGTCTCGGTGGTGCAACCGAGGTATGAATGGTGTGTTTGTGTTCCTCTTTCTTTTCCAATTACATTGTTTATGAGTATTGGAATGTATTAAAGGGTCAGTGATATTTGACGTGAAATGTTGAAATGAATGTTTTCAAATGTTGGTCATTAAGGTGATTAGTAGTTAACCGTGCCTGGGGTGTTGGGAGACAGGTGTTTGGAAAGACACTGTGGTTGCCAAGTGCTAATTGTATTTATTCACCTGTGGACGATAAAGATATTCGCTTTACGGTTGAGAGAGTGAATGTCCCTTGTGGGAGGTTTTGAAGGTAAGAAGAAAAAAAAAAATCTGGTTTCCTGGGTAGAGACTTGATAGTCTGTGGTAATGGCGTCTGGAACTGATCGCAAGCTTAGGTCTCAAAGTACCGTAAGTCCTGTTGAGTCTGTCAGGGAGAAAGGGGATGTGTCGACTCCTGATAAGCAGCCAGGGGTACTCCCATGTCCCGTACCGTTGCGGCTGGTAAGCCTGGGTTAGGAGAGTCTCCGGGGTTGCTGCTAAGTTTTTGTCGCCTAGCAGTCCTGCTGTTCAGTATTTCAACGCCTGGGGAGAGAGTTAGGGTTGAGTAAGGTGGAATTGGCCCATTTTAAATTGCTGACAATGTAGCAAAGTGTAGAAAGAAGTGAGGAAGCTATCGTTAGGAAGGCACAGGTGGCTCGGAAATGTCATGGAAGGAGAAGAAGGAGCAGGAGGAGTTTAGCCGTGTTAGCAGCCAAGCTTAGAAGAGAGGAAGAGGAAGCCGCTGCAGGAAAGAGGAAGCTGCTGCCAGGAAAGAGGAAGCTGCTGCCATGTTAGTTTGCCAAGCTTGGGAGAGAGGAAGGGGAAGCTGCTGCCATGTTAGCTGCCAGGTTTAGAAGAGAGGAAGATGAACCGCTGCCAGGAAAGGGGAAGCTGCTGCCAGGAAGAGGAAGCTGCTGCCATGTTAGCTGCCAAGCTTAGGAGAGAGGAAGAGGAAGCTGCCGCTAAGCTTGAGAGAGGAAGAGAAGCTGCCGCTAAGCTTAGGAGAGAGGAAGCCGCTATTAGGAGAGAGGAAGAGGAGCTGCTGCCAGTTGGCTATTCTTTTGGCAGGAGAAGAGAAAGAAAGGGGATGAGATTGTTTTCCAGAAGAGGGAAAGAGGTCCAAGAGATGGCTACCAGACAAGAGGACGCGGATCCCGGGAAACTAGAGCTGGATCCAAAGAAACGTCGGGCGAGTGAGATCGTGTCCTTGAAACAGGAAAAGTTGAGACTGAAAGAGCAAGAATTGAAGGAGGCGAGAGAAAGGGCTGAAGACGAAGCGACAAGCCATGTGGCAATTGATCCGTTAACAGATACTGATGACGTGGACATGTATTTGGCTCATTTCGAGCAGGTTCCCCACTTGTGCCGCTGGAAAAGAACCTCGTGGTCCTCTAACTAATGGCTCTTTTGAGGGGGAAAAGACGAAAAGATGCCATTCTGCGATTGAACGCCGTTGACCTCGCAAGTTTCGACCAAGTGAAGAAACGCTTCTAGAGTATTTCCGGTTAGATGCTGAGGCATACCGAAAGAAATTCAGGGAATGAAGAAGGAAGTAGGAGAAACATTTCAGCAGTTTCTAAAACCGGGCTAAAGTCTTGTTTCAGTCTGTGGTGTGCTACAGCCGGAAAGACGAAACCAAACCGAGGACCTGAAAGATCTCATTTTCGAGGAACAGATGTATGGAACTTTTACTCCTAAACTTTGTCACGGAAGGCATCGAGCGTGTCCTAAGAATGCTGAAGCAGTGGCCTTGGAAGCAACTCGGATAGCAGAAGCACGACGGATAGGGCGAGAGAGCAAAAGAGGGCCCATCTGTGATAAGTGACGCTCACGAGGTCAAACCAAAGCACTAGGGGGTAAAACCAAAGGGAAATTCCACGAAAGAGACCAAGGGACAGCGGGAGAGAGTAAATTTAGAGAGGCTCAGCCAGCGATCAGTGCTGCCCCCAAAAGGGCACCTAGGAAAGGGGGTGATTTTTATGCATGCAAGCGACCAGGTCACATCCAGCGAAATTGTCCAAATCTTGAGAGTGTGGGCTATCCAATATGTGTCATGTTTTGGGAGAGCCAGTATACTGGGAAGCTACCCCTGCCTGTGTGTGCCATGCTCCAGAAGCCTTTCAGTCCAAGGTGCAGGGTGAGGGTCGGAGAGTCAGGGCAAGTGGTGTCAGAGATACAGGAGCATCGCAGACCGTGGTCGCGGCGAGGCTGGTACCAATGATGCCTATACAGGGAGGACTCAGAGGGTTTTTGTATTGGCTGAATCCAGGTGTCGTAGCACACTACCCGTGGCCTGTGTGTACATGGACACGCCGTACTTTGAGGGGAAGGTTGAGGCTCTAGTGATGGAGGATCCAGTTGTGGAAGACTGGGGGGAATTACATATCCCGTGAGGGAGAGCACCATCCTGAAGAGGTCCCAGAAATACCCCATCGGGGAGGCAAACTCTTCGGATAATGACAGCGAGCAGATAAAAGCCTCGGGTTGCTGTTTTGACTCGTGCTCAGGTCAGAGCCCAGGACAGGCCTGCTCAACCTTTATCTTTAAAGGAGCAAGTGATGGCTGTATCGAAAGATGAGCTGATTCGTGGGCAGGAACAGGATGATAGCCTTGCACGTGCCAGAAGAGCTGCAGAGGAAAAGTTAGTGTTCCACCCCCCTGGAAATAGGGTTTCCTTTATTGGAAAGACCGAGTTTTTTGTACGGAAGTACGAAGTGAGAGCGGGAAAAACACCCAGGTTTGTGTGCCGAAGTCCCTAAGGAAGACCGTACTAACTCTCGGACACGATATTCCTATGGCTGGACACTTGGGGGAAACAAGACAAAGGAGAGAATATCCCACACTTTTATTGGCCTGGAATGTGCAGTGACATAGGCAGGTATGTGAAGTCGTGTGTGAAGTGCCAAACGTACCGGGATAAAGGACGAGTCAGACCGGGACCTCTTGTCAAGATGCCTCTTATGCAAGAACCATTTGACAGGGTAGGCGTAGATATAGTGGGACCGATTGCACCATGTCTGCAACAGGGTGCAGGTAATATCCTGGTACAGGGTGGACTTCGCCACGAGGTATCCAGAGGCTACCCCACTTCGCACAGTAACCACTGAGTCAGTTGCTGAGGCAATGTTTGCCAAAGTGGTCTCGGACAGGAATTCCCGCATCGGTTCTTACAGACCGAGGTACTCAGTTTACGATAACATGATGAGCCAGGTGTTCGGGTTATTGTCCATTAAGGGTCTGCGCACTACTCCATACCATGCGCAATGCAAAAGGATTAGTCGAGCGCTTCAATGGTACCTTGAAGAAGATGCTCCACAGATTAACTCAGGAAAAGCCTGAAGAAAGGGATCGTTGGTGCCTGCGCTGTTTTTGCCCTATAGGGAGGTTCCCCAACAAAGCACGGCTTTTCTCCGTTCGAGTTATTGTACGGACGCAGGATAAGAGGACCAATGAAGGTGCTGCGTGATCTTTGGACCAACCGGAGACCATGGACGTCCAGACAGCTGGCGAATATGTGTTCGACCTGAGGAACAGAATCGCCGAGACTTGCAGCATAGCCCAGGAAAAAAATAGGGAAAGCAGCAAGAACCTTAAGCGCCATTTTTATGTCAGAGCCCGTCCTCGCACAAACCAACCAGGGACCAGGGTGCGTGTTTTACGACCGGCAAGCACAACAATTGGGAAATGGCTTGGCAAGGACCGTTTCCAGTAATTGCCAAGGTGGGGGAGGCCGATTACAAGATACGAGTTCGAGGTCGGGAGAAACTCTAACCCGCCAACCCCGTTGAAATCGTTTGTGGAGAGGGGGGACGAATCGAAGCCCACAGCAGTGGCGACAGTGGTGATTCAGGACGAAGAGCTCTGAGAGGTGGTGCCCACCATTGGGAAGGAAGGGCCCAGTAGTACCACTGGCTGCGTCAGAATCCGCAGAGGATGTACTGATTGGTGCTGAAGACGATCATTTCAAGGAACAGCTGCAGCAGTGGTCGGCGAGTTCCAGGATGTCTTCACAGACTGCCAGGGTCTACCACGTTGGAGGCATGCAGAATCAAGCTGTCGTCGAGTGTTCCGGTACGATCGAGACCGTATCCAGTCCCATATTCCCAACGCGACTGGTTCGGATGAAGTGGAGATGATGCTGAGAAGGGAGTCATTGAGAAATCTGGGATCTCCATACTGTTCACCAATAGTGCTTGTGAAAAAGAAAGATGGAAAGATTCGGTTCTGTGTTGACTTCCGTCGATTGAACAAAATAGTTGAGTTTGACGCAGAGCCGATGCCAGAAATAGAGTAAATTTTTTCGCAAAGCTGGGTGAGCGACGGGGTTTTCAGTAAGCTTGACCTGTCAAAAGGATACTGGCAGATACCCGTTGACGAAGACGACCGTCCCAAGACAGCGTTCTCGACACAACAGGGTCATTATCAGTGGGTTAAGATGCCTTCGGTCTGTGTACTTCGGGAGCAGTGTTTACTCGGATGATGAGGAAGTTGCTTCAACACTGGAGACAGACGATTTGATAACTTCACGACGATGTGTTGGTGTCAACCGTCGACACTGAAGAACATTTGTCTGTATTGCGAGGGAGTTCTGGATCGCATTCGAGAATGTGGTCTCACTACCAGGCCTTCCAAGTGTGAGTTTGGAAAAGCGAGGTGTCCCTATCTGGGGTACAGGCTTGGAAGGGGGGTTATCAGGCCTGAGGAAGACAAAATGGAGCGCATTCAGTCAGCTACGCGGCCAGCTACGAAAAGCAGGGACGCAGTTTCCTGGGTTTTTGGGAGGGTTCTAAACCCACGATTCATCCCAGGGTTTTCTGAAATAGCGTTCCCACTCACTGACCTGACCAAGGGGAATAAGCCTCGCATCGTGGCTGGAAACCGGAGTGGTGAGGAGGCGTTCCAGAAGCTGAAGATGTTTCTGCACGCCGCCTGTATGCCATTTGCCAGTTCCGGAACGTCGGTTCATTCTAAAAAACCGATGCCTCTGAAGTGGGGATAGGAGCGTCTGTGTCAGGAACACGACGACGGAGTCCATCCTGTAGTGTGCGCCAGCAAAAGCTCAATCCAGCTGAACGCAACTATTCCATCGTGGGAAAAGGAATGTTTGGGTCTGGTATGGGCGGTTTAGAAGTTTGAACCCTACCTTTTTGGGGTGGAATTCACTCTACAGACGGACCATTCTCCACTTCAGTATTTGGGAGAGGGTCAAGTCGCCAGTGGTCGGATCACCTGATGGGGGTTTTTTACTACAACCCTTCCAGTTTGTAGTGGAGGCAATTCCAGGACGTGAAATTGGTTGCAGATTTCTTGAGTCGTATGGAGTAAGGGTTCTGTGCCGAGAGTTTAAAACAGTAGAGGGAAAAAGGATTTATCATTTTTCAAATGCGTAACACTAAGGACTTGTTCGTTTCGTTCCTTCAGGTTTTTATTAAAGGTATACTTTAAATCTTGGGGAAGGGTATTGTCACGCACGAACTGACACAGGGCGCCTCAGAGACAATTGTGGAGTGTGACCCGTCCATTGCCAGGTGGCAGTGACCGTGAAGTGCGTGAATCCTGCCTGGAATTTGCTTACCTGTTAACTCTGGAGGGGGAGGGAGGAGAGTGTCAAGCCGTCGGAATAGTGAGGTTTACGTGTGTAAACTAACCTCGTGAAGCTGGAGTTCTTCGATGTGTATGGGGAATTCCGTGAATGTGAGTGCTGTCTTGTGAGTTTCCGAGGTGAACTCGGAGTGTCGTGGTGTGTCTGCAAGTTACTACGAACTGAGGCGTTATCCGCGAAGGTTGGGTTTGGCCTCGGCTCATGTTTTTTTCTGCCGTTGGGGGCAGGAGTCTTGGTATGGCCCCCGACCGACTTTTGAAGGTTTGGGTACCAGAGAAAACGGTCGGTGTTTCGGTGTTCAGCGACGGGTTCTGCACTACCAGGGGGCGTTGGCTGTCTGGCAGTGTCCCGGCGACTGAGGGTGTCGTCCAGTGTGTCGTCCGCGTCTTGACGTCGGTGTTCGGTGTTCAGCGACGGGTTCTGCACGTACCAGGGCGTTGCTTTCTGGCAGTGTCCCGGCGACTGAGGGTTTTCCGTCCAGTGTGTCGTCCCCGTCTTGACTGTCGGTGTTGGTGTTCAGCGACCGGTTTTTGCACGTACCAGGGCGTTGGCTGTCTGGCAGTGTCCCGGCGACTGAGGGTGGTGTCGTCCATTGTGTGTCGTTCCTGTTGTGTCTAAGGTTCCGGCGAGTTTTGTGTACCTCCCCTACACGGCAAATCCGTGAGGGGCGGCCTCCTGTGGTGGGAGTTGGCACCGCCATCCCCACCGTCATCCCTGCCCACTTCCTGCCGGAGTGGAGACGCACCCTGAGCCGGCAGGATGCTTCCGGTCGGGACGTCATCTCTCTTCCGCAGTCCGAGGGTGTGGCAGTTCCTCTGACTTCAACTGTCTCGTCAGGGTGGCAAGCGTCTTTAGGGCCCACCGCAGTATTACATCACGTGTGACTCGCGGGTGTGGTTGGTGCCGGTAGGGAGGGGAACCCCCCGTTCTTCGACGTGTCACAACGTTCCTCCCTATTACGTATCAAGCGCTTCAGTGAAGTTTTGTGTTTTGGCGGTGCATTATGTGAGCGCCGTCAAGCAGGGCCGTTTTTCATAACCATAATCGGGAAACGCTGTGTTGCCGTTGTTTGTTTTTTTTTGTGTGTGTGGTTTTGTTTGTTTGGGTTTATTTTTGGAGAAGTTTTTTTTTTTGTTTGGTTTTTTGCCTGTGTCAAGTACCCGCCAGGGACTTCGATGAAGTATTGAAAGTACAACATTGGGTGCGGGTTACTTGAACAATTGGTGTTTTAACATTTGGGGTTAAGCTTTCGTGTCCGGGTGGTTTGACACCGGCAATAAAAATTAGCGAAAGAATACAATTTTGTAAAGAGACATCGCGTGGGCATCTCAGGTTTATGAGGTATCGACCTTGTTTGGTATTTCAGCCTTGGGTTACCAGGGGATGTGATGAGTCACCCTTGTTCCTTCGGGTATTAGCCCTTTTGGGGGGCTGAGGTGTGTATTGGCCTCTGGGGGAAAGGGTTGTTATATGTAAACGTGCAGCACATGCGTGCACGGGTATGCATAAGGGGCCATGTGTTGATGGTCGAATATTGATAGTATTGTTGGATTCTTTGGGGTTTGTTTGTTTTTTTGTGTGTAAAGTTTTGGGAAAACTTTCCTGTGTCGGATATATAAAGGTATTGGTGTTTCATCTGCCATTCGTGGGTGAGAGTGCGTGTGTGAATGCAAATAAAGCCTTCTGTTTGTGCACTGTATTTTCTTTTTTGTGTGTTTGTTGTGGGGCGTTCATACTAGTAAAAGGGGAAAGGGGTGTTATAACGGGGGATATATTAATACCTATATCCCTGTCTACTGCTTATACAGTGACACAGACCCAAAAAGACAGACAGACAGACAGAGAAAGAGACAAAGCAGAAGTGTATAGCGGAAGGGCGACGACAGACTGTCGGGGTGATAAGTCTCGTGCAGCTCCACAGTAGAACAGCTGATGAACGAAGTGCTCTCCCCACACACACACACACACACACACACAAAACCACACACACACACGAAACAGCGTCGGTGCAAACCGTTTCAAGCCCACTGACGGTCCCCGAGAAGACACATGGGAACCAGACGGAAGGCCGTTCATTATTCAGTCAAGTCCACCAACTTTCTTGCTGTGGCTCCAAAACAAGGGGAACCTCGGTTATCTTCGTCAAGCGTGCAGGAAGTTCAAGCGGGAAAGTGGTTTTTCGCTCCACGGGTTGCGAGCAGAAAACATCAAACCCAGGTTTTGTTGTTGTTGTTTTTTCTTCCTTTACTTCGAACACACGTGCACGCACGCACGCACAAATACCCCACACGCACGCGTGTGTGCTCACAACGCACAAACGCGCACGTGCGCGCGCGCACACACACACACACACACACACACACACACACACACACACACACACACACACACACACACACACACACACACACACTCACCACACACACACACACTCACACATGCCCGCACACATGCACGCACGCACTCACACATGCACTCACGCATGCACGCATTCAAGCACACACACACACACACACACACACACACACACACACACACACACACACACACACATACCAAACACACACACACACACACACACCACACAAACACACACACACACACACACACACACACACACACACACACACACGCACACACACATGCACTTGTACACACACACACACACACACACACACACACACACACACACACACACACAACTCACATGCATGGGCAAATGCGTGTAAATGAGAGAGAGAGAGAGAGAGAGAGAGAGAGAGAGAGAGAGAGAGAGAGAGAGAGAGAGAGAGAGGGGGGGACAGAGAGATGAGAAAGCAGAAACATCTATGGGATGAAGAGCTCTCAAACTCTGCCAGCATCGTCAAATACAGCCGTGTAAAGAGGGCAGAAACACCAGAGGTCGACATCTGGCAACGACACTAAAGACCATTGACCACTGTAACTGCCAGTTTCAGTTTCACTTTCCTCAAGGAGGCGTCACTGCGTGCGGACTAGGCTAGTCCATAATACGCTACACCACCTCCGGTAAGTTTTGAGATCACACTGTGCATGATTTAAAGCTGATGGATACATGAATTAATACTAAGATGAGAGAATTGAAGAAGAGGGTCTCGTGGCTACGACTCAGCAGATGTCTGACCTACGCCTTTAGTCCAATGCGCTGGTCAGACCTTGAGTGCCTACCTAACATTGGTTGTGTCAGTTTGATCACTGTACGTGTTTGTAGTGAATGTACACATGTGTGTGTAATGGATGTGTGGGCACGGGCCTATGTGTGTGTGCGAGCGCATGTGTTGTGTTTGCATGATATGCTTGTATGCGATATGTATGTGTGTGTGTGTGTGTGTGTGTGTGTGTGTGTGGTGTGTGTGTGTGTGTGTGTGTGTGTGTGTGTGCGTGCGTGTGGTTGTGGTGTGTGGTGGTGTAGGCGTGTGTGCGTGTGTGTGTGCGCATGCGTGTGAAGTAGTACATGCGCCAGTGTGTGTGTGTGTGTGTGTGTGTGTGTGTGTGTGTGTGAGTGTGTGTGTGTGTGTGTGTGTGGTTTGTGGACTTATGTGAGCATACGCAAGATCTGCATATGTATGTGTGTGTACATAAATGTGTATGTGTGTGTGTGTGTGTGTGTGGTGTGTGTGTGTGTGTGTGTGTGTGTGTGTGTGTGTGTGTGGTGTGTTTGTATGTGGTCGTTCACGCATGTGCGTATG
>CM031603.1:85227362-85232362 GCA_018398815.1 Conus ventricosus
CTAAGTGTATACACAGACAGAATACTCAATTGCATGGTGCATAATTTGGAGAGTTATACATCCATTCCTTTTTACTTATGTAATTTGAGCATTCATTCATTAAATTATTCATTTACTTTTATACCCTCAGTGAATCATGCACTCACTTTTTTATTTGATATACAATTTCTTTTCTTTCTTTTTTGAGAAAAAAAAATCTTTTTAACGTACATGGATGTTACACACCCCTTGCTTTACCCCCAACCCTTTGAAGTAGAATAAACTGACAGTAAATCAGATACATCTATAAACGAGTAAATAAATAAATAAGAAGATAAATAAATAATGAAATAAGCCAATCAGTGCACCTTTCGTGCCATTCATTCCGCTCACATTCAAAATTACACAGTTGCACTTCAGTCACATCAATAGATTCCACAACTGAGATCTCAGTTTGGAACCAGACAGACAATACAGATAAAACTTCACACCGCTGTTAGCTATAAAACATGATAGAGCCGACAGCATTAAAAACCTCATACTTTCCGCTGAGAACAGGGTCGTCCAAATCAACGTGTGTGACGGTGACACTATGTACTATACGGCGCTGTCAGGGGAAAAAAATGTCACACTCAGTATGACCAAGGGTACGGTCAATGAAGAGACCTTTTCCTGTCCGGCTTCCCGCTTGGATCGATGTACGGGCAGACAGCCGCGTGTGCTGACAGACTTCAACAGTTTCCAGAACAGAACGCCGTTGCTGAGAAGCGTCAAGACAAAAGGCAAAAGACAGCCCACACCTAAGTCCACCCAAGACCACACTGTGTTAAAAAACAACAACAACAGGTGTACGTTTCCGACGCAGTGTCGCAGCAATTGCACCGCTCCACTTCCGAATCAAACCCGTAGAGAACGTGGCAGTGGCTCAGAGCGATCCCAAGGATCAACGCTCCAGCGACAGTTCTTGACTTGGCCTTCGTCCTCACAGCGTTGACTCGATGAAACAGTTCAAAAACAAAGAAAGGAGAAAGAAAGTTTAGCAGAACCGTGTTCCTGTTCCTACATTTTTTAGGCTGAGGAATTGTTTCACGCCCGCGTTTCTGCGCTAAATTCATGAATAAATGAACAGTGTATACACGGACAGAATAATTAATTGCCTGGTGCATAATTTGGAGAGTTGCGCGTCCATTCCTTTTCAGTTATGCAATTTGAGCATTCATTAATTGAATTATTCATTTACTTTTAGACCCACATGCACTCACTTTTTTATATTTGATATACAACTTTTTTTAATACTAAAAATCCTTTAATGTAACATGGATGTTGTACACCCATTGTTTTACCCCCACCCCTTTGAAATAGAATAAACTGAAGGTAGATGAGATAAATCTTTAAATGAATAAATAAATAAATAAATAAATGGACATACAGAGAGGAGACAGACAGACAGAGAAACAGACAGAGAGGATCGTTTACACAACAGATCTTCACCCTCATGAACAGGCGAGCGAACAGATATCATTACATTCATTTCAACGTCTTAAAACGTCAAGCTTCATGCCAGGTCAAGGGAACGTTGATTAACAAATTTCCAAGATCATAATGTCTCTCATTTACAAGCTTTGTGTATGAAAGAAGACATACTCCATACTTAACTATGTTCTTCTGGTAGTATCAATAGGTAAAGGCTTAACAAATTGCGATAACATTTACTCTAAATGAATTTCTCTCTGCAAGCACAAAAAGCCGGGCAACAAAAAACATGAGGCAGATCGTTTTCTGTTTATCCTTCACACAATGACCAAATAAGGTTTGCGTTGTTGTTCTTTTTTTTCTAATGCATGAAGCGTGTGTGTGTGTGTGTGTGTGTGTGTGTGTGTGTGTGTGTGTGTGTGTGTGTGTGTGTGTGTGTGTGTATGTGTGTGTGACAGACAGACAGACAGACAGACAGGCAGGCAGACAGACAGACAGACAGACAGAGACATTGCTATGAAAATGAAAGAGACAGAAACAGTGACAGAGAGCAGAAACAGTAACAGAGACACAGAGAGGGAGAAAGAGAGGAGAGGAAAGAGATGAGAGAGTGATGGGAGAGAGAGGAGAGAGGAAGGTGAGAGAGAGAGAAGAGAGAAGAGAGAGAAGAGAGAAAAAGAGAGAGAGAGAGAAGAGCAGACAAACAGACAGACAGACAGACAGAGACTGAGACAGAGACAGAGACAGAGACAGAGACAGAGGACAGACAGACAGAAAAACAGAGAGACACAGGCAGACAGACACACAGAAAGTGTGTTGGTGAGAGAGAAAGAGAGAGAGAGAGAGAGAGAGAGAGAGAGAGAGAGAGTGACAGACAGAAAGACAGACAGAGAGAGAGAGAAGAGAGAGGAGAGAGAGAGAGAGAGAGAGAGAGAGAGAAGAGAGAGTGACAGACAGAAAGACGACAGAGAGAGAGAGAGAGAGAGAGAGAGAGAGAGAGAGAAGAGAGAGAAGAGAGGAGAGAGAGAGAGAGAGAGTGACAGACAGAAAGACAGACAGACAGACAGAGAGAGAGAGAGAGAGACAGAGAGAGAGAGAGAGAGAGAGAGGAGAGAGAGATGAGAGAGAGAGAGAGAGAGTGCTGTGCATTTTACAATGGCAGGCATATACTATATGCATGCACGTTGGGGATGTTAGTTCCAGGAGAAGGTGATTTGTATTATATCCATGAGAAGTAGACAGAGAACCAAGGGTAAGGAGGATACCCAACGCCACGCCGGTGCCATTCGAATGAACTGAGAGAGAGAGAGAGAGAGAGAGAGAGAGAGAGAGAGAGAGAGAGAGAGAGAGAGAGAGAGAGAGAGAGAGAGAGAGAGAGAGAGACTAACTACCAGTCCTAGGTTAGAAGAGGGACGTCAGACCAAAGATAGTTCGCCCTACGTCCGTAGGGCGTACAGTCTTTGGTCAGACTCAAAGGGAGGAGGGCAGGAGGGAAGATGGGAGAGGGAGCAGGGAGGTGAGGAAGTGGGGGAATGGGAAAGGGGGGGGGGGGGGGGGGGGGCGGAGAGAATGCCCTGGGAACTCGTAAAACAGTGCGCGCGCGAGTGACCGAGAGAGTAAGGTGATTAACGGCGCGGTATCTGACGAAGTAAGGCGAATATCATGCAAGCACTCTGTCTGCTGGTCAAGCGGATCTGCGTTTCATTGCGTGCCTCGGCCGAAAGTCCAAGCAGATACTGCCAGAGTTCAGAGCCAGTGGGGATACGACAGTCCGGATTAACTGTGCAGTGACTGAATTGACATGTTTGTCTCGTGTGTGTGTTCGTTCGTACTTCTGTTTAACGTCTGTTCACTATGAGTGATATTAGACGTGAATGAAAGAAGAGAGTGACTGACTGACTGAATGGTTAAATGAATAAGCCTATGTGTTGTGTAAGCATGAATGTAGACCTTTGTATGTGAGTGTGTAAGTGTATGTATCTGTATATGTGTCTAAACTGAACAATAAACAAATCAATAATCTTAAATACAACAATTAGTGGGGGAAAAAAACCCTAACATATAGCAAGAAAATAAATATCCTTCACTATCTTAAACAAAATGAGTTAGCTCAAAACTATCTAAATAAAAACCCTAATCGGACTATGTATTAAGTATTCAGCAATTTTGATCAGCAGAGAATGATTCGAAAGTAGATCTTGCAAGTTTTTTTCAGAAAAAGTATTGAATCGTAATGATGTTGGTAAGAAGGTAGTCACCTTGTGACAATTGAACAAAATGTGGTTCAGTGTTATCTCTTTACCACAAATACAGTTAGTATTCTTACTAAACTTTGTTTTCAGAGCATTTAGCTTTAATCGAATTATAAGGGAAGATATTTGTCTGGAATAATAAACTGGAAGATCAGGCATTTTTCTTAATACAAGGTCTATTGGAAAAGCTTTCCATTGGTTGGATGAAATCTCGGTTGACGTATCAACATTTGTTTGAGCTCTCTTCCGTGCAGTCGATTCAAGGGTACGATAACACTCCACTACTGACGGTTTTATTTTCAACTCAGAAAATGACCCTGCTTTTTTAGCACCTTTTTTCGCAGCCCTATCAACCAATTCATTTCCAAGTATACCAGTATGCGGAGGAATCCAGCAAAATTCTATAATAATGCCTTTAGACACCAGACAGTATAAAATATATTTAATTTCAAACACAAGGTCGGGTCGTGTCGATATATTAGAGGAGTCAAGGGCAAGTAGGACTGATTTTGAATCTACAAAGAAAATTATCTGAGCCCTGTTAATGGGAAGATCTGTTAGAAATCCCATTGCCATCATTATAGCTGCTAATTCGGCTGTGAATATAGATAAACTGCTACCCAGAAAGAACGATCTTTGAATTTTAAGGGAAGGAATAACAAATGCTGCACCAACATTTCCATCATCTAAAACGGAACCATCAGTAAACACTTGAAAATGATTTTGATATCTTTCGTATACATGTGATTTTGCTAAATTTGTGATGATATTAATATTTACCCTTTTTTAATATCAGAATAACCAGTATCAAGAATAGGGTTTGGTATCTCCCATTGTGGAATAGATGAAGAAGATGGTTTTTTTAGCCACTTCTTTAATATCTATTTTTGAACATTTAATCAATTCAGAAGTATATGTAGCTATTGTTTCTTGCGATTTAATCGTAATTGCCCTTTTTGGAAAGTCAGTGTCCGATCTAATTTTTAAAATCTTCTTGAATGTAATTATCACAAGCACTCGATTTTATGACAAATTGTGATGCAGCTAGTTCACGATAATCATCAAGGGGCAAAATTCCAGCTTCTCTATATGTCTTAACGTTTGAGGCATGCATAGGGATACCGAGAGCAAATTTAATGGCTTTGCAATCCAAACTTTGTAATTTTTTTAGAAAAATTTTGGAGCGCTAAAATACACTTCTTGACCATATGTAAGTTTTGATCTGACAAGAGCAATAGAAAGATGAAGTAGAGTTTTTGAATCCATTCCCCAGGGTAGTCTGCTTATGATCTTTAG
>CM031603.1:85247362-85249862 GCA_018398815.1 Conus ventricosus
ACGTGTGTGTTGGATGTGCATTGGCTCTGTAAGCAGTCATCTACATTATTTGATTATAAAATTGATTTACAGAAATAGCACGTTCAAGCAAATAGCATTTCAAGAAAACAAAAGTAGCAAAGAAAAAGAAACAAACAAACATAGGGAAGAAAAAAATTTAAAAAAACAATCACAAGTAAAATAAGATAAACGTGACAAACAATATGCTAAATATTAACATGAAAAGTAAATGTGGGCTTAAAGTTTAGAAAAAAAATGATTTATCACATTAGAAAAGTAGTTAAAGACTCAGAATCAGCATCAGTGAGCTGATGAAGACAGGGCGACCCTGTCGAAATATTCTCCAAGTAAGGTTTTGATTCTGAGTCTTTAACTACTTTTCTAATGTCGAATCCAGAATCCAGAAACCTATATTCTTATTGATGTGTCACAATCTTGTGATTTCAACATTTTGTGGATCTAACCAAGACAAAAGATCCGTCTCAGTAACAGGTAAAATCTTTTGTGTTCAGAGCACGCCATCCTCTTGTAGAACTACCGAGCAGCGTGCATGGTTAGTGTAAAGTCGAACGACCCGACACCATTCCATTGAGACAAACAAAAACTGACAATATGTCTTCAGGAAAAAAAAAAAGCAAACAAATAGAAAAAAAGGTAAAACAAATTTAAAAAAAAACAACAACAGCAGGATGTAATTCGTAAAACAACCAAGGTGAAAAAAATCAACTGGAAAAACGGATGAAAATCAAATGACAAATTACAAAATGGAGAAACAAAAAGAAAAGAAAAACACAATGACAAGTCTACTCAAACAAAAATTGAAATCAAAAGAAAGGAAAACAGATTCAGCAGAATAAAGGCATTAATAATGGGGAAAAAATAGCAAAAACCGCGAGAAATGATATATCCTCCTATCCAGGCTCGCAAACAGCAAAACAATGAAAGAAGAAACAAAGTAAGCACAATAAAGAAATAGAAACCGTACCATACTGTTCGTGAGTTACGTTGTTTTATTTCATATCCATGATATACTTGTCTGCACCAGCACCACAGAGTATTTTCTGGAAGTGTTTAAGACAGACCACAAGGCCAGTGCGGAATGTGGACTCTCTCTCTCTCTCTCTCTCTCTCTCTCTCTCTCTCTCTCCTCTCTCTCCCTCTCTCTCTCTCTCCCAACATTTTTTGTACTTTCTGTCGATCTCCGTCCTTCTGTCTGCCTCTATGCGTCTTTTCCTTTATCTCTTTCCCCATTATACGCGCTGTATCTCGTACAAAAGTATGCATACACACATGTGCATACACGTCTCCTTGTTTTGTAGATAAACATGGAACGCAAGCACGCGCGCGCGCGCGCGCACGCACGCACGCGCGCACGCACGCACACACACACACACACACACACACACACACACACACACACACACACACACACACGCATGAAGGAACAGCATAAACAACAGATAGACAAAACCACACACACACACACACACACACACACACACACACACACACACACACACACACACACACACACACAAGAAAAGGCGTTGATAGTCATGAACGACAGGTTGTGTTCAACCAACTCTCCTTACAATTCTTTTTCTGTGCACTATTTCGTCGCAGGAGCCAACATTTCCTCTGAGGCATTTCTACAGCTGAGGAGAAGGAGGAGAGGAGGAGGAGGAGGAGGAGGAAAAGGAGAAGCAGACTGTCATCCATCACAACTGACAGACAACGTTTAACAGCCTTCCCGTCCATCTGTCTGGGCTCCATGAAAAAAGGAGGACACTTCATGCCTCTGTGATTAGGAACAAGTTCTGAAGAGGCGCTTACTTTCGTTTGAGATTCTCCGAAAAGGCAGAGGAGTTTGTGATAGCATCACAGGAAGCATACGGCCACTGCTTCCTCAGGAACAGTTTGTTCGCAGTGGCTCGTTCACTGTAGAGAGAAACTCTCACAACACAAGAAACGCTTCTGCTCCGAAACTACTGGAGACGTTGTGCCTTCCTTGGGGAAGGCCTGCACTAAAGCAGAGCATCTCTGGAAAGCTTTTTCTTTTTCATCCATTTCAAAGTGTCTCTCTCTCTCTTTAAAGTTTAAAACTCTTTTCCTGGTCTAAGGTATTTTTTGACTAAGAGGGATACATGGGCGCTGATATTGGAATAGGGATGGTTGCTAGCTAGATGACTGCAAAAATTACATTAAAAGTTTCTGTTTGTCTGTCTGTCTGTCTGTTTTTATACCATATTCTTGCACAACATGTGAAAGAAAACCTGTGGATAGTTTTCTTAGTCTGTGTTTGGCAAGAAGACTAAGTAGTACGAAACAATACATTTGTTTGAAGTAAAATGGTTTTAGATTGCGAATTTACTTATTGAAGAAGTGGACAGCCAAAACGATTTAAGGGGAAATAAAAATAGGTTGGTTGATGATCCACGCAGAATAGCAAAAGCTCATTCAACCGGTCATTGGAAATGTTGGTATCTGGGGACCAAAATTT
>CM031603.1:85262063-85264563 GCA_018398815.1 Conus ventricosus
ATAGAGATTTTAGGCAGTGCCTATTCTTCCAATCTGTCCTTGCTATTCTACAACATTCAACTAAACAAACTGCACATATTAATAATGACAGAAACAATGGAAAAAAAAAAAAAAAAAAAAAATATATATATAGCAACATTATAATATTAACAATAACAATAGTAATAAGAATAATAATTATTAAAAAAAAAAAAAAATCCATTACAAAATTACACAAACACAGTCAAACACATACGCTCGCGCGCTCACATGCATGCACACGCCCACACATACACGCACGCATGCGCATACCCACATCCACCACACACACACACACACACACACACACACACACACACACACACACACACACACACACACACACACATTTTCATTAGATAAATAGAGGCAAGCATAAAAGTAGGGCGTTGAGACTATGATCAAAAGGTTAGATTATTGTTCAAGTAAATGTTTAAGTACTGCTGATTTGAAGGACGGCAGTGATTGACATGTTTTGGCAGACGGAGGAAGAGAGTTCCACACAGATGGACCAAAAAATGCAAAACTAGATTTGAACAAATCAATGCGGACACGTGGTAGAATGTAATTATTTGAATCATATCGCGTTGTTGCCATTTGGATAAACTCAGCAAGATATGTTGGCGCCATGTTTGCATGGACTTAAACATTAGTACTGCCTTATTATAGGTCAGTTGGCTCTGCAGTGGTAACAAACATTAGTTTTGCGAATTTGCCCGTGGTTGATAGAGACTTGTCGGAAGAATCAGCTTAATTCCCCGTCTATGCATAGAGTTGATCTTTTTTATGTGATTTTCACCGGCACCACTCCAGACAGTGGACGCATAGTTGATGTGAGAAAGGCAATGGGCTTCAAAAAATAATTTCCGGATATGTGGTTCAACATAATAACTGAGTTTATTGAGTAAAAACAAATTGCGAGCCAACTGTTTGCAAACATGATTTATATGTGATTGCCATTTAAAGTTCTCATCAATGATCACGCCTAAGACACGGTGTTCAGTAACCCGCTCGATCAAGGTTTCACTCATTTTTAGGCTCAACATAAGATGCTGTCGTTGATGTTTCTGTCTCGATGCTAGGACCATACATTTTGTTTTGTGCGGATTAAGGACCATTCGGTTTTGGTTGCACCATTCTAAGACATCAGTGATACTTTGTTGTAACGATATTTGTACAGACATGATGTTTGTATGACTACAGTGAAGAGAACTATCGTCAGCGAACAGATCACAGTTGACATCATTGTGAGATATGTGCATCGGTAGGTCATTTATAAAAATACAGAAGAGAATAGGTCCAAGGACAGAGCCTTGTGGAACGCCACAGCTCACTATTCCTTCAGAGGAATAAGTACCGTTTAAGTAAACACGCTGGGTCCTGCTTTCAAGATATGACTGAAAGAAGGTGACTACTGCCGGATTTTGAACATATGCAGTCATTTTTTTTAATAATATGTTGTGGTCTACAAGATCAAACGCTTTCTTAAAATCGAGGAAAACAGTTCCAGTGAGTTTTCTTTCGTTGATGGCTGATAGCCATGTATCACAGAGGCGTGTTAAGGCCGTGTGGCATGAGTGATTTTGACGAAAGCCAGACTGAAATGGGTGGAACAGTTTGTGATGTTCCATATGTTTAGCACCACACCTGTCTGAAGGTGGACGTGCCTCTACCCGCGGGATCTGTCTCTGGCTTCGGGGACTCGACGGTCACGTGACCCTGCTGGACGTCCGGTCAGGCGGATCTTCTGCAGGAACTGCACGTGGGGGACCTCACTCCGCAAAAATGAACCTGACACCTCTGTTTGGTCATCTCCACTTGTTGTCCCCTCAGTCAAGGAGGTTATGTTCCTGCCTGCGTCGGTTTGTTTGTCTGTAAGAGGGAGGAAGAGGAGAAGAAGAAGAAGGTGAAGAAAAAAGACGGAGGAAGAGGAGGAGGAAGAAGAGGAGGGAGAGAAAGAGGAGGAGGAAGAAGAGGAGGGAGAGAAGAGGAGGAGGAAGAAGAGGAGGGAGAGGAGACTTTCGATGAAACTCAAAAGAAATCATCAGAAGACAAAGTATACTGCCGACGACAGAATGAAACAAGAAAAATGAAACTAGAAAGGCAATGAAAAAAAGTGTTAACCATGGCCCAAGGTCCAGCGGATCCCGGATCTGTACTTTTACTGCAGATCGGCTGCATGGCTCTGCATTAACAGTGAAAACAAAACATTCGTCCTCGGACCAAATTCCTTTCTACGGGTTTGGTGAAAAACTGATACTTCCAACAGACGATGATGAAAGTGTAACCTTGAACAGAAGTAAGGAACAGTAATGTATTGTTCAGAGTGAGGAAAAATCAACAACAACAACACACACACACACACACACACACACACACACACACACACACACACACACACACACACGCACGCACGCACGCACGCACGCACGCACGCACGCACGCACGAACGAACGCACGCACGCACACACACACACACACA
>CM031603.1:85267063-85272063 GCA_018398815.1 Conus ventricosus
TCTGTCTGTCTGTCTGTCTGTCTGTCTGTCCTCTCTCTCTCTCTCTCTCTCTCTCTCCTCTCTCTCTCTCTCTCTCTCTCTCTCTCTCTCTGTGAATGTGTTCTATTCCAGGTAAATAATTGCCGAAGGTAATGATTTACTTTGTACGCTATGCAAACGTTCGGTGACAAATGATCGACAGTCAGTCGTTAACTGTCCTGCTCTGCGAAACATTCCAAGAAATCATCAGCGATGTAGACGACTTCCCTTAAACCAGCTGAGCATTTTGTTGTTGTTCATCTGTTCAAGAGTCGTTTCTTTCTTGATTCTTCTATTCAGCGTTTTGCAACCGATCATGGTGATAGACTGCCCTTTGATATAAGGGGCAATGCCTGTCTGAATAAGCGTTTGGAGTGTTCCAAAATGCTGCCATTTTCATCTGCCAATTTTCGAAAAACCCATTCAAATCTGACGCTTTTCTTCTTCAAAATTATATTTATTTATTTTTTTAATTTCAGTTTCATTAACAACAGGAACACAAATACTAGTACATGCATACTAGCTAACGAATACGTGCATAAACAGGGGTGCGTGGGAGAAGGATATGCGAAATAAACCGCGGAAGGGGGGGGGGGTGAAGGGGGGGGGGGGGGTATAATACATCGACCACATTACTCGTAGCTTTAGGAACAGGAATCGCTGCGAGAAAACGCCGCCGACGAAAGACACTTGCTGACAGGCTGAACGTCTGTCTTTTACATCAAGACGTCTGACTTACTCTCAGGTAAATGACCATCTGGCGGCTCCACAGTTCTATGTATCTCTAAGATCACAGAAGCGCACGCCTCAAAATACCCCACGTCCACGCTGCCTGTCGAGAGGAGGTAGTTTCTCTGAAACTGCGGGGAAGATTTTCTGCTTCTTCTGCCAAACTTTGACCCCCCCACCCCCCCCCCCCCCCCCCCCCCCAAAAAAAAAAAAAAAAAAAAAAAAAAATCCCTGTCACGAAAGAAAGAGGACGTCATGTTCGTCTTCTGTCTTCGGATGTAAACACCACAGGCCTTTGTGGGCTATCTCCTCAACAGCGATTTTTCTTCACAGGAAAACCCTGCGACTTCAGCACAAAACACGCTATGGGAAGAGACGACATCAACCAAACGAGGCGGATAAGACTGGGATTCACGCACACAAAATTGTAGTTCTCCATCTTCAAATTATACACAGAAGACAGCAGAAAAACAAAATCTGTGTGTTTCTCTGACCTAACTCCCAAGCAAATTTTTCATGCCTGCTCAATTTCTTCAAGCTGCTCCACGATGATCTCTCTCTCTCTCTCTCTCTCTCTCTCTCTCTCTCTCTCTCTCTCTCTCTCTCTCCTCTCTCTCTCCATCGAGCACTGAGTAGTTGCATGGTCACGATTCACACCCATTCACCGAGAACTTTCTTCATGCTGCTCCGTGATTCTCTCTCTCTCTCTCTCTCTCTCTCTCTCTCTCTCCTCTCTCTCCTCTCTCTCTCTTCTCTCTCTCTCCTCTCTCTCTCTCTCCTCCTCCTCTCTCTCTCTCTCTCTCTCTCTCTCTCTCTCCATCGAGCACTGAGTAGTCACACCTATTCACCTAGAACACAAGCTCAGACAATGCCAGAACAAAGTAAGGACGCTTCCACGAGAAAGAATATATGGACTCTCTCTCTCTCTCTCTCTCTCTCTCTCTCTCTCTCTCTCTCTCTCTCTCTCTTTCTTCTCCCTCCCCCACCCCCGTCTCCCTCTCTCTCTCTCTCTCTCTCTCTCTCTCTCTCTCCTCTCTCTCTCTCCTCTCCTCTCTCTCTCTCTCTCCTCTCTCTCTCTCTCTCTCTCTCTCTCTCTCTCTCTCTCTCTCTCTCCCAACCTGGCACAAGCAGACATCAATAACAATCAGAACCATGTCCAAACACAAATGAACGTGAAATCAAGACCAAGACAGCCGTAAGATTTTGATTTCAAACAGTGTCACGCGGAATGTGGGGAAACGAACACATGCAACCGGGGCTAAAAGTTTCCATTTCTTGCGTTTACTCTTTGCACCCCTTTGCCTCACTGTCAGCGTTCTTTCCGCCAATCAGCGTGCTTTGGAAAAGCCTCCACCCCCGCATAGAATCTGCCTAAAACAATGTTGACACTGTTCGTTTATATCGTTTAACGTTTAAGTTTGTTTTCTTTTTTTTTTTAGACATTTGATCGTACAATGTGTTTTTCACGATACTGCCGTTTTTCTACTCATGCCTTTGTACTCTGTTTTCAAACGATTTGGTTACAAAATTGATCGAGCGATTTCGCATGACATAAAAACATCAAAGACATGTGCTTTGTCATCCCTGGACCCTGGACCAGTGCCCAAGAAATTTCTAGACCCTACTTTTGTTCTGTTTTTTGTTTAGCAAACCCTACTTCAGTTTCTCCTCATTTGATGTCTAAGGAACTGCCAAAAGAAAACACTGAAAGAATTCAGCAGCATCATACAAAAACAAGTACTGGGTGACAAACAAATGAATAGGGATTGATGGGTTGATATTTACCCCCCATGTTTTGTGGTTAAATGTAAATAGAGAAGGACGCGTCATTTCGGTTTTTTAAAATGAATTTTCACATACCCGCATTGTGTGTGTGTGGTGTGTGTGTGTGTGTGTGTGTGTGTGTGTGTGTGTGTGTGTGTGTGTGTGTGTGTGTGTGCGTGCGTGCGTGCGTGCGTGCGTGCGTGCGTGTGTGTGTGCGTGTGTGTGCGTGTGTGTGTGTGTGTGTGTGTGTGTGTGTGTGTGTGTGTGTGTGTGTGTGTGTGTGTGTGCGTGTGTGCGTGTGTGTGTGTGTGCGTGCGCGCAGAAAAGACCCCACGGCGGTATCAATGGCTGATGGAGCGATGACTGTATGTTTTGTCAAATCGTTTTTATCTGTTGAAGCTAGTATTATTGCCATTTTGAGTTTTGTCTTTTTGTTTGATTATCTATGCCGCTCGTGCAGATTAGATCATCACAGAGAGAGAGAGAGAGAGAGAGAGAGAGAGAGAGAGGGAGAGAGAGAGAGAGAGACAGAGACAGAGACAGCGTGAGTAACAGAGAGAGGAGAGAGAGAGAGAGAGAGAGAGAGAGAGAGAGAGAGAGAGACAGACAGAGACAGAGACAGAGAGAGAGACAGCGAGAGAGACAGCGAGAGAGACAGCGAGAGAGAGAGAGAGAGACAGAGACAGAGACAGAGAGACAGAGAGAGAGACAGAGAGAGAGATACACATTCTGCATCGAAAAATGGGGAGCGAGTAAAATAACAATAACAGCAGATTTGTTTTCAAATAAGTGAAAGGGGAAGACAGAGAGAGAGAGAGAGAGAGAGAGAGAGAGAGAGAGAGAGAGAGAGGAGAGAGAGAGAGAGAGAGAGAGAGGAGAGAGAAAGAGAAAAGAGAGAGAGAGAGAGAGAGAGAAGGGGGGAAGGCTAGTTTGACAAACACACCCACGCTGAAAGAAACAAACGAACACCAAGCAGACAGAGGCAGACAGGGCAGGGCGTGTGGAGGCGGACGGCCGGAGAGTCGCTACATGGCGGGGGATAACGAACGGCCCCACTCCTGGACGACAGGGGTTAATGTCATTGACCACGCTGCACCACACTGCAACAGCTGATGGTGAGGAGAGACAGCCGCAGCCTCCTCCAAGAGTGGTCGTCATCACAAGGATGATCTGTACTCATACTGGCTATCATTTTACAAGTGAGTTTATGGATTTCGGCGAATCGGATAGCTCGAATCATACATACATGCATGCATACACATCTCTCTTTTCTCTCTCTCTCTCTCTCTCTCTCTCTCTCTCTCTCTCTCTCTCTCTCTCTCTCTGAAGATGGATAGACATAAGAGAGAGAGAGAGAGAAGAGAGAGAAGAGAGAGAGAGAGAGAGAGAGAGAGAGAGAGAGAGAGAGAAGAGAGAGAGGGGGAGAGAGGAGAGAGAGCAAACCTAGTCCCTGCTTTCAGTTTCTTTCTGTTAAAATCCATTTCAGTATTCATACAAACAATGTACATGGCTGTATCTAGAAATCTGAACGGACATCCTTTCATCGTGTTCCGGTCACCCCTCCCTTCCGTTCCCTACACTGGCTCTCGGTTGAACAAACAGCGTGTTACAATTTTGCGTTACAGCCTTCTTCATTTCCAATCATTTTCAGGATCAAGCTCCAGGCTACTTCTCTGAACTCCTAAACCACTACACATCTTTTTTTCTCTTTTTTCGTCAACTCCGATCTTCTCTTCTACCCGTTATGTGCGGGCCCCTGAGCCCTAGACCTCACAGCACCCCACAACACCCCCACAACACCCCACAGCACTCCACAGCATCCCCAGCACCCCACAGCACCCCACAGCACCCCACAACACCCATAGCACCCACAGCACCCCACAGCACCCCACAGCACCTGCTCCGATGTTCTTTCGAATACACTTCAGTCCCATTTTTGATGCTCTAAAATAAAGAATCCTTTGGGAACAAGCATTGAGTATTGTCTATCGACAAATATTTGAACTATCTATAAAAGAGATAACTTCTATGGTAAATGATTTTGATAAAAATTGCAAGATATTAGTGGTAAGTTAACAGACATCTGTGAAGCCTGAAAATGGGAGGGTGGGGGGAAGCATGTGAGTGAGTGGGAATGTGGTGTCTTTGTTTTTGTATTTGCATGTACAAAAAAAAAAACATTCTTCATAACTTATATCCTCATCGTCCACTGAAATAGACACACGCACGCGCGTACGCGCGCGCACACTCACACACACACACGCGCGTGCAGAGAGAGAGAGAGAGAGAGAGAGAGAGAGGAGAGAGAGAGAGAGAGACAGAGACAGAGACAGAGACAGAGAGAGACAGAGAGAGAGAGAGAGAGACAGAGACAGCGAGAGACAGAGGGAGACAGAGAGACAGAGAGACAGAGACAGAGACAGACGGACAGACAGATAGTCAGATGGACAGACAGACAGAGACAGAGCTAGAGAGACAGATACAGGGAG
>CM031603.1:85279563-85282063 GCA_018398815.1 Conus ventricosus
AATAATTAGTGAGATGTTAAGACATGCAAATGATTCCGTCCTAAACTGTTTGGTTTCGTTATTTAACACATTATTTGACAATGGGACATTTCCCAAGGGATGGTCGAAATCAATTATTGTACCGATCTATAAAAAGGGGGATGCAAATAGTCCAGATAATTACAGAGGCGTAGCTCTTACAAGCGTTGTTAGTAAAGTGTACACTTATATTTTGAACAAAAGATTAACAAATTGGGCACAGAGAGAGGAGAAGATAGTTGAAGAACAGGCAGGTTTTCGAGCAGGATACAGCACTATTGACCATATTTTCACTTTGTATGCATTAGTACAAAAGTTTCTCATGAAGAACACCAAACTATATGTCGCTTTTGTGGACTTTAAAAAGGCGTTTGACTCTATAAATAGAAATATGTTATGGCATGTCCTGAGAAAAACTGGTGTCAATGGTAAATTGTACCTGGCGCTTTGTGGGATATACGAATCGGTCATTGCTTGTGTGCGTGAAAAGAATGCTTATTCGGATTTATTTTTATGTCCACGTGGCGTAAAACAAGGCTGCATTTTGAGTCCACAGCTGTTTGCATTTTTTATAAATGAATTAGCCATGAAATGTCCAGAAAAGGTAGACATGGTGTACAGATGATCCCTGGAGCTGTTGAATTATTTATGTTGCTATTTGCTGACGATGTAATTTTAGTTTCAAGCACTGCTGTTGGTCTACAGAGTCAGCTTGATGTGTTGAAGTGTGAGGCAGATAGATTACAATTAACTGTTAATTTAGATAAAACAAATATAATAATTTTTCGCATGGGTGGTTACTTGTCTCGGAGAGAAAAATGGTATTACTCTAATGCTGAGGTAAAGGTAACCAATGCATACAAATACCTCGGAATGATCTTTACAACGAGGTTAAGTTTACATTCCGGATGGTCTGAAACGTTTAAGAAAGGGAAGAAAGGAGTAATAGAAATTCTAAGAGCAATGAAAAAAATAAATGCAATTGATCCCTCTTTATTTTGGAAGTTATTTGATACACAAATAGAACCAATGTTAACATATGCAGCAGAAATATGGGGACTTGAAGAAAATTTGCAAATGGAAAAAGTACATACTTTTGCGATTAAACGGTTTCTAAATATTCCATTGCATTCATCAAATACAATGGCATATGGCGATTCTGGAAGATATCCTCTTTTCATTCGATCTTTTGGGAAATGCGTTAAATATTGGTTAAAACTTACCCAACTACCTACAAGCACATTATGTAGACAAGCATACGAAATGTTACTGCGGCAATTTGAGTTAGGAAAGCAGAACTGGGTTGCTACTATAAAACAGGTTTTGACAGTAAACGGATTTGGTGTGGTATGGCTTAGTCAGGGGGTTGGCGATAAAAGAGCATTTATGTTGGAATTTAGAGACCGTCTCATCGCATGTTATAAACAAAATTGGCATTCCAAGATGGAAGATGATATGAAGTATTCCTGGTTCCATTCGTTTAAAAGTATTTTACAACCTGAAAAATTTCTGACTGTAGTTACTAATAAATGGCACAGGGATATGCTTGCTAGATTTAGAAGTAGGACACTTGGACTAAATGCAAACAAAAGATGGTTTAATCCCGAAGGCATTGTGGACGATTTGTGTGTAATGTGTACAGATGGTATGAGAAAATGAAGATCATTTTCTATTCTCTTGTGCGGCTTATAACGATATCAGACAGAAGTCTCAACTTTTTAATATTATTGCGACAGAAAATCATAACCTATGTAGTTTGTTGACCTCTGACAATAATAGGATAATAACTCTACTGGCTAAGTATGTGGCAGAAGCATCAAATGTTAGGAAAAAGAAATGTTCGTTAAGAACTAATGTTTGAGTTTTTCATGTATTCCGCAAGTTTGATGACCTTGGTAAGAAATGGTTTTGTTTTCTTTACTAGTATAGTAATCCGTTACAATTCATGTTTCTTTGCATTATAAACTTGTTTTTCGGCGCTGCAAATATTGATGTACACCCCTTGACATAAAGGCCATGTAGGCCATTGTCAATAAAAACGTATCTGAAGCGTCTGAAGCGAAGCGTCTCTCTCTCTCTCTCTCTCTCTCTCTCTCTCTCTCTCTCTCTCTCTCTTATCTCTCTCTAAAATTATTCTGCCTGCCAGCTTAGCTGCATGCTTGCCTGCGTCCCTCCTCCCCCCCCCCCCCCATCCCCTGTTTGTCTGTCTGTCTCTCTCCCTCCCTCTCCCCCTCCCCCTCTCCCAACCTCCCCCGTCCCTCGCTCTCTCTCTCTTACTGTCTTTGTTCGTGTTGTTTTCACAACGATGTTAAAGGACTCAGTCTAACGATATAATCACCTTACCATGGCCGCCACTTTTTTTCTATCCTTCATTGTTAACTTTGGTTTGCATTCAGATTTAAAACGAATAAAGGTTTAAAAACATTTGCGAACATTAGACATCGGGGGAATAAAGGCGGCAAAATCACAGCCAAACAGAAAT
>CM031603.1:85292063-85294563 GCA_018398815.1 Conus ventricosus
GCAGTAGCACACCCAGTTACCATGGAATGGAAGGTCGGGAGGAGCCAGTGGCCGGTATAGCCATTTCTCCCCACCCCTGTCGCCCCCTGATGACTCCCAGATCAACAACAGCCAGACTCAACCCAAGCAGCTGACTGATCCTGGACCACTATAGATGAAGTGGAAGGCCAGTCTCCAGAACGTCGACAGCATGACGGAAGTGGCGAGATCGACTTCCAACAGGAACCCATGAAACCTGACCAACAGAACTGCTCCATTGTGTCTGAAATCTCCTCAGCCAGTGGTATGCGAACACGGAGCAGGGCAAAATCCAGACAGACCCATGTCACTGAATGTTTCCTCGTGTGAGAGTGGGCTCTTCCAAAACTGACACTGGTCAACAACTCCACAATACCTAGGGACTCGGCCCTGCCGTATTTTGGACCCTGTACGTGATTCACACACCCACAGCATTGCAACAAAATACGTCCACACTATAACATTTCTGACATATATATTGAAGGGCTGAAAACAATTTACCAACCGGATGTTAGAACATTTCTGCAAAAATTATGACATTATTTTCTTTACTGAAACATTTTCGATACATTTTCCGCTCATCTTTTCCCCTCTTTTGATGTGTGGCTATCACCTGGTATAAAAGTATCTGATAGTTTAACAGCTCGCCTGTCAGGTGGTGTTACAATGTTGGTAAAAAAGCTATATGCAAAATATGTACAATATATTTCAGTAGAAATCGACAATTGTATAGTCTTAAGAGTTTCAAAAAAAGTTAACGGGATTAGAAACTGATTGTTTGATTATAGGCATGTACATTCCACCATCGCAGAGCGTTTACTATGAAGAAACTGAGATTTACAATGGGGTTTATTTATTAGAGCATTGCATTCTTGATATGTATGAACAGTACGGTGACTTACTGTTATTATTATGGGTGATTTAAATTCAAGAACTGGTAATGCTAACGCCAATACGCTTTCTATTCCTGATGTTACCTTCTTCGAAGATGACGATATGATGTAGAATTACAATATGCAAGAAATTCAAAAGACGAGTTATCAATAATTTTGGTCGATACTTAATTAAACTCTGTGAGCAGTTCTCCTTGATAATTTTAAATGGTTTGGTCCAAGGTGATCAGCAGGGTGCATTCACATATATAACATACAATGGCTCAAGCGTAATTGATTATTTTTTTATGTCTAAATCTATTATTAAACAAGCTTTAAAGCTGCAAGTTTTATCTAGATAGAATCAAAACACATGCCAATAGAACTGACCTTAAATGTCCAAATTGTTAAACATGATAATGATAAGAACTATAAGAAATGAGTTATTGAAAAGTATGTGTGGGATCAAGAGAAATTAAATGAATACTGTGAAAAACAAAAATCAAAAGAAATACAAAGTATTTTTAGCAAAGCAATAGACCTTATTGATGTTGATATAGAGAGAGCTCTTACAAGGTTCTGTGAGGGCTTTGCATTAGTGGTGAATGCATGAGAAGAAGATTATAATTGATCCCTCTAAAAAGAGCCGTGGTTTGATAAGAATGCGAGAAAACAGGTTGCATGTAAGACAGTCTTTGAGAAACCATCAAAGATGCACAAACCAAATAAAGCTGAAAAACTCAGAACTAAATACACTGATGAATTAAGGGAATATAAAAAACTTCTTAAAAGAAAAGAATATGAAGATAATAGACAGACAATAGAAACACTTGAAAACAATGCACATGATCCTAAATTGTTCTGGGGTACCATCAAAAGAGGGTTAACAACAAACATCAAGATTGCTCTGCTTCCTCTGAGGACTGGTATAACCATTTTCAGTGGGTCTTTAATGGTGACTGTGTGGAAAACGATTCTACTGAAAACAATGATCAAGGCGGCACTTTTGTAGACAATTATCTAACAAACGAAGATATAGATTGTTCTTCTTTAGATGCTGAAATAACGGAACTAGAAGTTAATGAAGCTATTAAAGCCTTGAGAAATGGTAAAGCAGCTGGCCCAGATGGCTTTATTGGGGAATTTTATAAGCATTCTTGTCCTTTAGTTGTTTCTTTTCTGACGAAGTTTTTCAATAAACTTTTAATTTAGGAGCATTCCACTAAGCTGGTCTGAATCTATCATCACCCCCTCCTGAAAAAAGGTGATCCCAATTCCCACAAACAATTATCGAGGTATTTCTTTATCGAACATTAACAGCAAAACTATATACCTTTATTTGAATAAACGACTGACTAAATGGGTAGAAGATAATAATTTACTAAGTGAATTCCAAGCGGCTTTAGAAAATTTTTTAGTACAGTTGATCATATATTTCACATTACTAGCATTGATACAAAAACAGCTTTCTTCTAAACAGAAACTTTATGCAGCATTCATTGATTTTAAGAAGGCTTTTGACCTTGTGAATAGAAACTATCTTTGGTTATACTACGTAAATATAGAATTCAAGGGAAAATGTACAATTCTATCAGAAGTATGTACGAAGT
>CM031603.1:85312063-85322063 GCA_018398815.1 Conus ventricosus
AGTTTGAATAAAAACAATATATACACGCTCACGGAAAGTATACGAAGAAGGGAGAACAAAGAAGATTAAACCCAACACCACACGAGCGCCACCAAAACAAAAACACTAACCAAATTACCAGTTTGACAGTTAGGTGGCAAAACAAAGAAGAGTGGGATGGCGAAAGAGGCACTCAGGAGAATGTTAAGGAGGGGGTGGAAGTGTGAGGGTGGGGGAGAGGTAGTCCTCGAAACTCAGAACACAATACGCACAAGGTCTTGAGGGTTTGGGTGGGGGGGGGGAACGTGGGCGTGAGGGGGGTGGGTGGGGGGCGCTTATGGCGATGAACAACAACCATGGAAGAAGTGAGATATTAGGTAGTTCGTCACAATCAGCCGGGCGAGTTGATTAGCGCCTCCCCACATGCCTGCTCAGCTCAGAGTCAGGCCTTTGGCAGCCAAGGCTAGGGTCAGCAGAGCGTTACTAATCGGATTAAAACACTCTGGTCAGTGCTTCAACGTGTCGATCTCACGTGTCCAGCTGGCGTGTGTACAAATGCATGTGCGTTGGGTATGCTTACTGTGAAAAAAAAAAATGGAGACTGTCCGTATGTGTGAATAGGAGTAAAGACGCGCACGTGCGCGCGCACTCACACACACACACACAAAACACACACACACACACACACACACACACAAACATATATATATATATATTATATATATATATATATACCAGTTTAAAACAAGGTTTTAAAATGGAAAAAGTAAAATCGACAAAATTGTTTCGAGCGGGATGCTCTCCTCAGATGTACAATCAGGGCACGCCACCAGTATTATTAGTGTGTTGTGTGGGTGGGTGAGCTCTGCGCGTGTGGCACGTGGCCTGTAGATTTTTCTTTTTTGGGGCGCGTTCAGGGGAGACGTGCCAAGGAATGGTGCATTGACAAAGATTTCCATTTATGCCTGCAATTGTTTACCATTTCTACTTTAGAGTTCAGGGATGCTAGATGGGGTTTACATAATATCAGCCACTTTTCTGTAGTACATAAGTTGCATTTTTTAGAAATGTTGTTGTATGGTGTTGCTCTTTTTATAATTTTCCATGATATGTTGTAATCTATTTTCTTATCTTTAAGCTTCCAAATATGTTTACTTAATTCTGTTTGGTTTTTATAATTTTTCATTTTTGAAGGACTGTTTATGGTTTGCATATCTGGTTTTAAAGTGGTTTGCTGTAATCCCTATGTATGTTTCTTTATCACTGTCTGTTGTTACCGTAGCTTGGTACACAATGTTGTTGTAGAGGCATTTGTTATTCAGAGGGCACTGGTCTTTTTTTGTGCAATTACAAGATTTCCTTTCGTCACCCTCTTTGGTTGTATTATTTTGGTTTTATTGGAAGAATCAATTATATTTTTAAGGTTGGGCATACATGAGTACGATAGCTTGACGGTGTTTTTATTGAATATTTTAGATAGTACATGTTCTTTTGGGAATGATGTTTTAAGGATTCTGAGGAATTCTTTTCCTACGTTAGTTTTTGTTCCTCCATCAAATGGAGGGTTATACCATATAATTTTTCTTTTCCTGTTTTTCTTATTGCTGTTCATGTTATTATCTGGGTTATATTGTAATTTGTAGTTGTAGCCACTTTTTTTCAGTGCCTCTTGGTATTCGGCTGCTGCACTGTTAAATTCTTTCTCATTGCATGATAGTTTAGATAATCTTTTGTTTATACCATTAGGTATAGTTTTCAAAATGGAGGGTGGATGGTTACTTTTGATGTCTACGTAGACAGGTATGTCATTAGGTTTTTTGTATGGTTTGTATGTATGGTCCTTAAGGTCTAATGTTATGTCTAAATAATTTACTATTTTTTTGTTGGCTTCTACTGTGATTTTTAGGTTGTGGCTTTGAAAAAGTTTACAAAGTTCTTTTTTCTTGTTTTCAATGATTTTTGGTTTATTGTTTTAACAGGCAAGGCCATCATCTCTGTATAAGCCAACCTGTTTACCAAGTATTTTCTGTATATGAGACAACATGAAAAGTCCAACTAATTCACAAGTTTCCGCTCCATCATAGGATCCCATCGTGACATCGAATGTGGAGTTTCTGCTGGGTTTTTTTATCCAAGTTTCATTGTTGCTATGGAGAAGGGTTTTCTTAGTGTGGAAAATGATTTCCATCTCAGAATCTGTTATATTTGTATATTTGTTGGCAAACCTTAGTGCTTTAGCAAGTAATTCCTCATCGATAGAGGGATAGAAATCCACTATGTCAAAAGTAATGAACACTGTATTTTTCTGTTTGTTTCAATTCTTTAAACCATTGGATAACTTCATAACTATTTTTCCAGAGATTGTATTCGGTGTTTGTTTTTATGTCCTCTGTTGCTTTTTTCCAGGATCTTTTTGCTAATTTTGCCTAATTCGGATTTTGATGGGTTTATTAGTCTACATGTAGGGTTGTTGTGGAAGTTAGGTTTGTGGTCTTTAAGGGTTATAAAAGCTTCTTTTATTGCTGTTGCTTCTATCCTATCACCTAAATCCATCCGGTGTACAAGTTCTTTTTCTTTTTGCAGATGTTGTCATAAGTAGTCTTATCAGCTTTTTTGTAGTTTTTCTGAATATTTTTGTTGAGGAGTTGAGAGTACTCATTAGGTTCCATTTTATAGAAATTGCTTGTCTTGTCAGCCTTTATGAATACGTTTTTGTCATTTTGGATTTGTTTTATGTTATTATTCAATCTTGTCTGGAAATTATTATTATTACTAAGAAAACCCTTCTCCATAGCAACAATGAAACTTGGATAAAAAAACCCAGCAGAAACTCCACATTCGATGTCACGATGGGATCCTATGATGGAGCGGAAACTTGTGAATTAGTTGGACTTTTCATGTTGTCTCATATACAGAAAATACTTGGTAAACAGGTTGGCTTATACAGAGATGATGGCCTTGCCATGTTAAACAATAAACCAAAATCATTGAAAACAAGAAAAAAGAACTTTGTAAACTTTTTCAAAGCCACAACCTAAAAATCACAGTAGAAGCCAACAAAAAAATAGTAAATTATTTAGACATAACATTAGACCTTAAGGACATACATACAAACCATACAAAAAACTAATGACATACCTGTCTACGTAGACATCAAAAGTAACCATCCACCCTCCATTTTGAAAACTATACCTAATGGTATAAACAAAAGATTATCTAAACTATCATGCAATGAGAAAGAATTTAACAGTGCAGCAGCCGAATACCAAGAGGCACTGAAAAAAAGTGGCTACAACTACAAATTACAATATAACGCAGATAATAACATGAACAGCAATAAGAAAAACAGGAAAAGAAAAATTATATGGTATAACCCTCCATTTGATGGAGGAACAAAAACTAACGTAAGGAAAAGAATTCCTCAGAATCCTTAAAACATCATTCCCAAAAGAACATGTACTATCTAAAATATTCAATAAAAACACCGTCAAGCTATCGTACTCATGTATGCCCAACCTTAAAAATATAATTGATTCTTCCAATAAAACCAAAAATAATACAACCAAAGAGGGTGACGAAAGGAAATCTTGTAATTGCACAAAAAAAGACCAGTGCCCTCTGAATAACAAATGCCTCTACAACAACATTGTGTACAAGCTACGGTAACAACAGACAGTGATAAAGAAACATACATAGGATTACAGCAAACCACTTTAAAACCAGATATGCAAACCATAAACAGTCCTTCAAAAATGAAAAATATAAAAACCAAACAGAATTAAGTAAACATATTTGGAAGCTTAAAGATAAGAAAATAATTACAACATATCATGGAAAATTATAAAAAGAGCAACACCATACAACAACATTTCTAAAAAATGCAACTTATGTACTACAGAAAAGTGGCTGATATTATGTAAACCCATCTAGCATCCCTGAACTCTAAAGTAGAAATGGTAAACAATTGCAGGCATAAATGGAAATCTTTGTCAATGCACCATTCCTTGGCACGTCTCCCCTGAACGCGCCCCAAAAAAGAAAAATCTACAGGCCACGTGCCACACGCGCAGAGCTCACCCACCCACACAACACACTATATAATACTGGTGGCGTGCCCTGATTGTACATCCTGAGGAGAGCATCCCGCTCGAAACAATTTGTCGATTTTACTTTTTCCATTTTAAAACCTTGTTTTAAACTGGTATGTCGCTCCCTGCTTGGTTGAGCGCTTTTGGAATTCTGAGTGGCGTTTTTGGCTCTAACTTTATTATAATATATATATATATATATACACATGTATACACAGGCACACACACAAACACACACTGACTAACTGACTGAAACCAATTTATTGTCAGATTAACTCATGGTTGTACAAACACACACACACACACACACACACACACACACACACACACACACACACACACACACACGGAAATGCACTTGCGTGCTGCAGGATGGAATACAACCACAGCCAAGTGTGTACAGACGTACTGGGAGGGAAGAGAGTAAGGAATGGGGTGATAGGGGTGAGGCCTGAGCAGGGGAGGGGGATGCATTAGAAAAGTATATTAATGAACATTAGTTGCAAAGGGAGGCGATTGCAGGCGGAAATCTGAACAAATCTAAAACAAAAAAACAAAAACAAACAATCAAACAAACAAACAAAATGAAAACAAGTGTTAAAATAACTCCGCCAAACTACATGGACGAACGAATCACTCGACAAAACACGACGCGTTTCGACCTCTTAGGTCTTCTTTACGCAGGATAACAACACTCAGTACAACGAAAATGAAGAACGAGCAAACACTTGTCTCTGTCAAATGATCTGTTCTCCACTTTTTTTTTTTGTCCTGAGTGTATTTTATCTTGCCTGCGAGAAGACCTAAGAGGTCGAAACGCGTCGCGTTTTGTCTTGTGATTCGTTTAGCCATGTAGTTTTACGGAGTTGTTTTAACATGGGTTTTTTTTTTTTAGATTTGTTAATGAACATTTTTATTTCCATGGCTACATTTTCAGCACAACATTCTGAGTTTCTTCCCATTTTTACTCCAGACAAGTCCACTGTACATGAACAACTTCAAACCCATTATCGACGCCGGAAGCATGCTGCCAACAATCAGTGAGATATCAATGCTGGAGGGTAAACTACAGAAAAGCTGTAAGTGGGGGGATATGTGGGTGAGACAGAGGGGAGGGGGAGGGAGGGAGCGAGATACAGACAGGCAGACACACAGAAAGAGAGACAGACAGGCAGACAGACAGACAGACATACACTTAGACAGAGACAGACAGATGGACAGACAGACATAACAGCGGGCTGGGAATGAGAATATGGGAGACTTAGATTTTCGTAAAAACTACACAGGGTTGCTACGCGCAGGTAGATTACGTGATACTGTAAGATGTCACCTACTACCCTCCTACTAACCTCCCCCCCCCCCCCCCCCCCCCCCATTCCATCCAATGCCTGCCCTCCACCCAACCCTCTTCACTCACACAACTGACCATCCACTCAATCCCCTCTCATAACGCTTTGTCCAGAAGCCAGGGTATCCTGTTCTTCCCTCTTCCATTTCACTCTGTTCCCGTTTTGCTCTCATTACGAAGATTTTATTTACTAAACCATTATTTCGCCCTCTGTCGTTCGACAAGTTCATTGACAGAGGTTTTCACTAAGTTCATATTTCATTTCTTTAGTCTCACAACCATTACTTATCCACTTAGCAATAATGATTGATACAATATTGGTCACCATTTTACTTTTTTTCCCCGATCTATATCGTAGAAATTGCATGACGGTAGAAAAACTGATTCAAAAAGAACTGACGGCGTAGATTTTTGTGTGCTGTGAAAATAAACGATTCAGTTACAACAGTTTGCCTTAAATTTTGACATTAAAAAAAAGAAGAAGAAGAAATAGAACCAAGTTTTGTGCGCGAAGAAATCTTTGAATTTACGTTCGCTCTAACGTATGTCAAAAGAGAAAGCAAAAAAGAAAGAAAGGAAGGAAGGAAGGAAGGAAGGAAGGAATTCAACGCGATAAACAGACGAAGTGACATTTCTTGGGGGCGAAACAGCATGACTGTAACTTGATCAAAGAAGGGGGAAAAGGCGAGAGTAACACACCCGTATGATCCCCCTCCAAATGGTGTCTGTACATGGCTTGATGCTTCAATGTGCAAGATCTTGTGTTTCCCCTGAAGAGGCTTACCCTCTTCATTATAATCCCCGCCGAGGATGCTTTATCTTCACTCGTGTCCGTTTATTTCTTTGTTTGTCTGTCAGTAAGCTGAGAGAAAAAAAAACCCACTAGATTATATTGAAACATGGTGTAACAACCGAAAGTGGCCCAGAGACGAATCTTGAATACTGACACAGATCCAAAGTGCAACGGTGGATCCGAAGTCGAATCCAGGAACCGCTCAGCTTGCTGATTACAAACATTTCCTGTCTGATAGGAACACTGTGAAATTAATGTTTTAAAAGTGATAACCATTAATTTTTTTATTGAATGATGTATGTCATGGGATATCAAATGTTTGACGTTTTGTTTCTATATCCTATTAGAGAGTGAATGGGTAGTAAGTAATTCAGTCCGTACTGACTAATACTTTGCGTGGCTGGGGTCTTCGTTCTCCCATCTTCTTTTCTGGTTACCATTGTTCTGAAAATGTGTGGAATTGTGCATATCACCTGAAGAGGCCCCGTCCAACCCCGACAGATTGTATGTGCCAGAATGCATTGAAAACATACCCCCCCCCCCCTCCCCCAAAGGAGCAGAACTGTAGGAGAAATGAATTGATATTGCCACATGCGATCCAATAAATGTAACATGTACAGCTGAAACGCGTCCATGACGCTGTCGTCGGAAAGGACGAATGAATCACAATATGTTGTTTACATGCAACGTAACGAAGTAAGACATCGTTGTTAACTACAGAGAGGGGAGAGAGAGAGAGAGAGAGAGAGAGAGAGAGAGAGAGAGAGAGAGAGAGCGGTGACCGTATAACATGGCATCGCTTATAATCAGGATGGGGGGGGGGGGGGGGGAGCTTTCATTCCTAAATTAGCAGACTGCATTAATTAGAAGGACTGCAATAATTGGCATGTTTTCACATTATGCGGGGTTTGAGTTCAACAGAGATGAATCAGAAATACTTATAAAACATATGTAAATAAATCAACATACGCACACCAGTTGTTCTTGTTGTCTTCAATTTAACGTCTTTCCACATTAAGTTGTTGTTGTTGTTGTTGTTGTCGTACCCTGGCTAAAAGACTCCAGGGATCATCCAAACAGCCGAAGTACTTGAACACTATGGTACAAATGCATCAGCTGGTGATATTAGACGAAGGGAAAGGATTTGGAGAGGGGGAGCATGAAGAGGAGGTGGGTGGGTGGGTCATCTTGCAATCATATACAAAAAAAATGCATCTTTACAATCTTTGCAAAAAAACAAAATAATAAAAATTTAAAAAAAAGGTATGGGAAAGCCAACTTTAAATAACTATTTTGAATCATAACACAAACTATAACAACTGTCCCATAGGACTGCGTAGTAAACACTTCGCAAAATCAAACAACAAAATAAAATTCTCAAGAATACTGTCAAGAGAACTTTCAGAAATAGCTGGTAAAATAGGTCTCAATCTCTGGCATTCCAGAAGAATGTGTTGGTTTGAAATTTGTTCACCGCACAGACATTTAACGTTCTTGCTGAATTTTGTTTTGAAGGCATTAAGCTTTATCCTATAAGACAGCGAAGTAATGTGTCTAAATTTGAAACTGTTGCTATAATTCACAGCTATTTTGTTTGTTAAACTAACCGAATTCAGTAAGAGACTAGAGAATTTCTCCTTCCTATGGAGAGATTTTGAAACTTTGTTCCACGATGCTTGCTCTAGTAAATGATACCCTTCTGTAACGGATAATGGGATGTTTATTTCTATTGATTCCCTGTCTTGCCTTGCACCTTTTTTTGCGGCTCTATCAGCACAATCGTTTGAATATAATCCAACATGTGAAGGAACCCAGCAAAAGGTGATATTGGTTCCCTTTAAACTAAACAATGTTAATCATTTGATTGATTTCTTTGATAATTTTGGATTTTTTCTTGTAATCAAATGAACGTAAAGCATACAGTACGGACTGAGAATCGACGCAGAATAAAATTTGAAAAATGTTCAACGGAAGATCAACTATGTAATAAAGAGCCATACGTATAGCAACGAGTTCGGCGGTAAATATTGATCGATTTTTACCAATGAAGTATGACTTTTCTTTTTTTTAAGCTGGTATAACAAAACCTGAACCAGCACGGTGATCATCTAAGAGTGAGCCATCTGTGTATACCTTTAAATGATTTGGGTATTTATTCTCTGTTCAGGAGCAGTTATGTCCCTTGATATCTTAATGGAGTATCCTGTGCGTGCCTGTACCCATCGTCAACACAGCGCAGGCCTCCAAGGGTGGTACAGGACTGCTCTAAAGGCAGGCGAAGACAGTGCTTCTCTGGGTCCTCCCCAGCACCTTCGGGTGTTTCTTTTTCTTCTTTGCCTTAACTAGGCTGACCCTGGAGAAAGGTCCAGTGACGGTGAGGAAAGACCCACTGACCACAGGGAAAGTCCTGTTGACAGTGGGAAAGACTACAACTTTGGATTCTCTCTTGAGGGCACATAAGACCGTATGGCGAAAGCTTGGCTGTGTCTGGAGTGGGGCTGTCTTCGTCTGTCCGTGGGCAGGGGTGGTTGGGTCTGTGGGGTGTGCTCGGCAGCTGGAGGGTGGTGTTTTTCGCCGGTGGGCTCTGCAGTCATGAAATACGGGCTGGTACACCCATGGGGATGCTACTTTAAGGCTGTTATGAGCTGCATCCTGTAGTCTAATTTACCTCTGTTCAGGAGCAGTTATGTCCCTTGATATCTTAATGGAGTATCCTGTGCGTGCCTGTACCCATCGTCAACACAGCGCAGGCCTCCAAGGGTGGTACAGGACTGCTTTAAAGGCAGGCGAAGACAGTGCTTCTCTGGGTCCTCCCCAGCACCTTCGGGTGTTTCTTTTTCTTCTTTGCCTTAACTAGGCTGACCCTGGAGAAAGGTCCAGTGACGGTGAGGAAAGACCCACTGACCACAGGGAAAGTCCTGTTGACAGTGGGAAAGACTACAACTTTGGATTCTCTCTTGAGGGCACATAAGACCGTATGGCGAAAGCTTGGCTGTGTCTGGAGTGGGGCTGTCTTCGTCTGTCCGTGGGCAGGGGTGGTTGGGTCTGTGGGGTGTGCTCGGCAGCTGGAGGGTGGTGTTTTTCGCCGGTGGGCTCTGCAGTCATGAAATACGGGCTGGTACACCCATGGGGATGCTACTTTAAGGCTGTTATGAGCTGCATCCTGTAGTCTAATTTACCTCTGTTCAGGAGCAGTTATGTCCCTTGATATCTTAATGGAGTATCCTGTGCGTGCCTGTACCCATCGTCAACACAGCGCAGGCCTCCAAGGGTGGTACAGGACTGCTCTAAAGGCAGGCGAAGACAGTGCTTCTCTGGGTCCTCCCCAGCACCTTCGGGTGTTTCTTTTTCTTCTTCTAGGTAAAATCGGACTTCACTTTGCATAATATTTGGATTCTCATTCTTCTTCACATCAGTGTAATTGATATCAAAACGTGGTTCATTCATCTCCCAGTTAGGGTAAGGAGGAACTACTTGCTGTGCATCAATACACTGTGGATTTATTTCCGACTCTTTAAGTAAGTCAGATACATATGAGCCAATTGGCTTTAATGAAGATATCTGTCTGGCCCGTTTATGATAATTTATTTCTGATTTTATTTGTACTTCTTCCGAGACAAAGTTGTCAGGTGTTGAGGTCCTAACCAGTGGTGAGTAGATGATGCATGGAGGACAAGGAAGACACCTGTCTGACACTACACAACAGCACACATGTCTGTCTGTCTGTCTGTCTGTCTGTCTGTCTGTCTGTCTGTCTCTCCCTCTCTCTCTCTCTCTCTCTCTCTCTCTCTC
>CM031603.1:85327063-85329563 GCA_018398815.1 Conus ventricosus
ATAAAATGATAAGATTCACGTATCAGGGCGTGTGTGTGTGTGTGTGTGTGTGTGTGTGTGTGTGTGTGTGTGTGTGTGTGTGCGTGTGCGTGCGTGCGTGCGTGCGTGTGTGTGTGTGTGTGTGTGTGTGTGTGTGTGTGTGTGTGTGTTTTACGTGCGTGCGTCTGTGTACGTGCGTGCGTCTGTGTGCGTGGGTGCGTCTGTGTACGTGGGTGTGTGTGTTTGTGCGTGCGTGTGCGCGTGCGTGCGTGCGTGTGTGTGTGTTTGTGCGTGTGTGAGTGCGTGCGCGTGCGCGCGCGCGCGCGTGTATGTATGTGTGTGTGTGTGTGTGTGTGTGTGTGTGTGTGTGTGTGTGTGTGTGTGTTTCGTCATTTATTGTTTCTAACGGTAGCGACAATTATGCAAGAGTTCGCAGTCTGTTCCCAGACCATCTCCACTCTGGTATTTAGCATACACCCCACTCTGTAAGCTCTCGTTCCACTCCGCATACTGATAACTGCTCCCCCCAGATTTACCATCCCTTCTGGTGAAATGTTGACATTGCAAGTAACGCCATGAGGCATGCCAGCTCCATCGGACATCAAACACAGAGCGCAGTGTGTACGACAGTGACTGCCGATTGAAGGGCATAAAGCTGATGGACATCACAGCGCAATCAAGCAAGCTGTGCAAATATCGGTGTTTGATCTGCAGTCATTGACATGATACCAATGTTTCAGATAGGCATTAGTACCACCACCACCCGGTGAACGCTCATCATCATCATCATCATTATTATTATTATTATCTTTAATCTGATCATTTCATTACTTTTGTCCATCATCTCTCTGTAAGCTACGCATGCCAACACACATCCCAGCACACACACACACACACACACACACACACACACACACACACACACACACACACACACACACACACACTGACTGACTTACTGAAACCATTTACTGTTAGACTTATGGGTAGAACTGGAAAGGGAGAGAGTGGTAGTCAAACGGGGATGGGGGATGTGAGTTGTTGAACACATCAACGTTCAAAATGGAATGATCAGTACTTATTATCAGAACTGGAATTTATCCATATCGGATCAGTACATCTCGCGCAAACTGTATCAATAAGAAAAAAAAGCTTTCAGTTTTGGTCTGATTATGGCTGACAACGGTTGTTCTGTCATCCTGTTTATGATGAACATTTCATTTGTTCATATCGACCAGGATAATCAAAGTTCAATTTCTTAATGCACTCTGATCAGTGTTCATTTAACTGCAATTCTCTCAGGGCTAAATCTTTCGGCAGTGTTAAAGACCTATCTTGGTAGCAAGCTCGTGTTCGTGTCTGTCGACGCACCCTGAATAGTATCTAAAGCATCACTGACTGCGCCCTTCTGAAACAGATCAGCTTTATTTGACATGTACAAGCTTGATGGTTTTACAACTCAGTTTTCCTCTCAGCGACTATGTTAATCAACGTACAGTGTAGGCGCAAAGAAGTTGTGAAGCAGTGACAGAAAGCTCTCCGAGGAGTATTCTGTTTCGTGTCTGGCTCTCACATCCAAAACATCGTCTGAAGATTACTCGACCTTCCCCAACCCAGAAACCAATCCCTAAGTCTGCCATGGCTAACCTGAAACACGTAGCACTTTTCCTCCCTCGTGCAGTCATTGCAATTCCCTTAAACGCTCTTTTCTGTGAGGAAATGGAGGTTATGCGTGGAACAGAAACCCATTGAGACACTGCTCGATTTAGTCCCTGGCTGCAGTCCAGTGCGTGTATCCTTCAGAGGGGGATGTGTTTCTTCTACATCCTCCTGCAAGAAGACTCAAACACATCGTTAAGTCTCCGTCATCGGCAACGCAGGCTGCTGAAACGTTTACTAGCTCTTTTTTTATCGCAAGGCTGTTCTAGTGATTGTATATACCCGCACTGGACCGTGTTCTGTTGAGGAGGCCAAGGGAAACGACCTCTGTGAGTTTCTGATATCAGTGTACCGGAAATTACGTTAACCCTCTAAAGGCACCACAGGGCGAATTCATGTGGAACACGCGCGTGTGGCCGGCTTAAGCTTAAGTCGCCATAAATATTTATGCAACGAGGGAAATATTAAACTCAGGCATGAGAAGTTGGAAGGGGTCCCCAAAGGTGACGTATATACATGATAAAAAAAGATGTGCGTGCGTGTGTGTATGTATATGTGTGTGTGTGTGTGTGTGTGTGTGTGTGCGTGCGTGCGTGCGTGCGTGCGTGCGTGCGTGCGTGCGTGCGTGCGTGCGTGTGTGTGTGTGTGTGTGTGTGTGTGTGTGTGTGTGTGTGTGTGTGTGTGTTGTTGTTGTTGTTGTTGTTTAGTTTCCTTTTGTTGTTAGTATTAATGCATTGATGGCAACAGTAACGACCATTATGCAGGCATTTGCAGTCGCAGATTCATCCGCACACTGGTATGTAGCATACACCCCACTTTACAGGCGCCTATTCCACTCAGTACGCTGGTAACTGCTCCCCCC
>CM031603.1:85336276-85338776 GCA_018398815.1 Conus ventricosus
AGAGAGAGAGAGAGAGAGAGAGAGAGAGAGAGAGAGAGGAGAGAGAGAAACAGAGACAAAGACAGAGAACGAAATGTTAGAGAGAGAGAGGGAGAGACAGACAGACAGACAGACAGACAGAGAAGTGGGGGGGGGGGGGGGGAGAGATCAAATGAAGCTAGTAAAATCTGCGCTTTGAAATTATTGCATGGGAAAAAAAAAATACAATTGAGAGAGAGAGGGAGAGACATAGAGGCAGGCAGACAGACAGACAGAGACAGAAAACAGAGAAGGGGGGGAAGGGGGTTGCAAAGGCAGCTTGTAAAGTCTGCACTTTGAAACGATTGCAGAGAAGAAGAAGAAAAACAAACGATTAGACTGTCGTTTGATGCTGGTTCACAAAAAGTTCATCACACGGCAAGGACAGGCAAATACCAAAGTTTCAAAAGCGTGCCTTTTTGGAGAAGACAAACACCTTTTTCTTCTTTCTTTAGTTTTATTTTTCTTCAGGCAACGCATTTAGAAAAATGATATTGTCTCGCAGCAGCAGCAGCAGCAATAGCACCAGAAGCAGTCACATCAGCATCAGAAGAAACAACAACAGCAACAACAATAACAGCAAAAGCAACAACAACAGCAACAACAACAACAACAGCAACAACAACTAAACGACAACAACAACAATAACAACAACAACAAAGATACTCAAACATCATACCAAGTTTCCATCCAGATTCATCGTTCGTCCGATCTTTAAGTTTTGTTTCTGAATGCGTTTAAAAAGACTAGTTCAGCTAAAATGAATGTCTCACCGACTGGTCTTTGGCTTTGTTTTTGTAACGTGGTAAGGGTGTTGTTGTTGTTGCTGTTGTTGTTGTTGGTGTGTGTGTGTGTGTGTGTGTGTGTGTGTGTGTGTGTGTGTGTGTGTGTGTGTGTGTGTGTGTTGTTGTTGTTGTTGTTGTTGATATTTTGAAAAAAAATTGATTTGTCAGAAAGTACAATGAGATGGTTCCCGTACTGTTGTTGTTATTGTTACTGGAACTACTGCTGCTGCTACTACTACTACTACTACTACTACTACTACTACTACTACTGCTGCTGCTGCTGCTGCTGCTGCTACTGCTGCTGCTGCTGCTGCTGCTGCTGCTGCTGCTGCTGCTGCTGCTACAACTACTACTACTACTACTACTACTACTACTACTACTACTACTACTACTACTACTACTACTATCATCATCATCGTCATCATTGTCATAGCCATCATCATCATCATCATCATCATCATCATCATCATCATCATCATCCATCATTATCATTATCATCATCATCATCGTCATCGTCATCATTGTCATCAGTATCATTATCATTTGTGTTATTGTCTCCCAGTGGCAGTGTATTAATGTGCAGATGTAGATCCAATACACAAACATGTCAGCAGGACTTTGTTTCATAACAAGCCATTCAGATGAAGAGGTATTATGGTATACGTTTGTCGTATCGATCATGCACCCGGTGAATGAACTATGAAGCAAAGCATGCTATGATTTGTATTGTACAACTTATAGACCGCAGTTACAGCACCCTTTAGCGCATCTGCCATATAACCCTTCCAAAATAGTAAATAAATGAGGAGAGCTTTGTTGTCACAGATGGCACGGAGGAAGTGCCCCTTCTGGGTACCCTTACCCTCGCCAAAAAGAAACCAATCATGATTCAGCCTTTTCCACACAATCACGCATAACCCAATGAATTAATAATATACGAAGGTTTCGTCTTTTAGTCAGCACGTTATTCAGTTATATAGTTCATGTATTTTAACTAAATAGTAAAGGTTAACAACGCCTATATTTCGATCATTAGTTTCTGTCCATTATTTCTGCCAAAATCGGAAATTCGCTTCATTAAGAATAGTTGTGCAGCATAGTATGTCTCGGCTGCGCTTTCTATAACATTTTTGGTTTTGTTATTATAAGGATCTTTTGATGGCGTACATGAGGTCTTCTACACACAGTACCCAACACCTGATATTTCGATAGTTCCCTGTCCATCCTACACCATACACAAAGCGCTTCAATAGCAGGAACATGTAGACACAAGTCAGCATCAGCAGCCTTTCCAAAAGCAAGTAGTTGCGATTAAAAGATGCTTTTCAGCGTACACAGTTCACACACACCAACACACCACCACACACACGCACCACGCACGCACGCAGCACCACACCACCACACCAACATGCCGCCTACACTAATCACACTCATTGTCTCTTTACACACGGAAAGGAAAGAAAGGAAGTTATTCCAGGGAGATATTTCAGTAATGCATGTTATTTACACAGCTATTAATTCTATCAGAGAATGTGGACGACACAGAAAGAACGATCAATGTACAACAGCCACATCAATAGGAAACCCGAGCTTTGTCTGAGGGCAGTCAGGGAGAGGGCAGGCTGAGGGAGTGGGGGAAGTGGGGGGGGGGGGGGGGGGGGGGGGGGACTGTCAATACACTTCTGTTGGGATCGCTC
>CM031603.1:85343776-85388776 GCA_018398815.1 Conus ventricosus
TTGTATCCTAAAGCCTTGTCATACGTGATCTACGAAGAAAAAACCCCTTCAGCATCCCTCAAGGGCTCTGTGTCCTCCCCCCCTTGCTCCCCCCCCTCTCTCCTTTCTCATCGTTTTATTTTTGCCTCCCAGATTATTTCCCTGTCCCTTAAGCTTTTCATAAAACAATAGTAGCAGTTCAGGCAACTCTTTTTCCCATTTGTCTTCCAAAGTAATCACGTCATTTGTGGGTTCAGTCATTCGCCAGACTCAGCCGCGGCTTTTTAATCCTTCTCGGAGCATGTCCCCCGATCTCGGCATTTTCACAGACCTGCAGGCTTCTGTAGAGCTATTACAGAAAATAGAATAGGAACAAAATAAATTGTGAAACTGGTGGCGATTGAGGAAGGTTCACAGTGCCATCGATCGGGGGTATTAGAAAGATACTTGTTTTGTTTGTAGTAGAATCATCTGTATGCCCCAAGACGACCCCCACTCAACACAGAAGATATAAAAAGGGTCTGTACATCTGCAGGGAAAGGGTGAGTGAATGTTCGGACTTCTCAAGAGAAAATCTTACCTCGTTCGTCTGACACGCAATCGAAGACAAGCACTTTCGCCTGTTATATCGTTTGTCATAATTGTACATCATGGTCCGCATTTTGTTTTTGTTTTGGTGTTCGGAAATCTTGAATGATGAACATCAATGTGTTGTTTGAAATTAAAGCTACCTCAATCTTTTTTCCTCCTTTCTCCCAATTTTTCACTCTTCCTCCACAAAGTCACTGCGTTTTTCATGGTTGATTTGAAACAAACTCCCCTCAAGCATTTCCTCCTACCTCTTCATTTTTGACCGTTCTACCACGAATCGCCGTCTTTTTTTTTTTATGTTGTTCCGCCTGAATTAGCATGGCAGTGGGTCCAGTGAACTTTGGCTCCAAGGTAATGGTATCCGAAAATGCCCTATACATTGTATGAGTGTAATCACCCAATACACTAGACAGCCCGACAACATGATATCTACTAATCCCTGTCTGGGTGCATTCATCCATCTTGGATTTTTGACAGACCTGATATTCCACAGATTTCTCGGGAGTCATCACGGGACAAAGTTGTTTGGATCTTCAGCGATTAGGGTTTTGAACCGCTACTTTAGGTAGATTTATCCAGTCGGGATTAGGTGCTTTGCCGGAAAGATGTACGCATTTCTTTCTTATATAGAACAATGTTCTTTTCAACAAGTTCTTTTGCCCGAAGAAAAAAATGTATAATTTATGTTTCTCAAGAACAATGTGTCCATCGTTGTGAATAGGATGGGTACGGCTCTGATTTCTTAGAGAATATTGGCCACGTTTGTTGGTAAGGCATGAAAAAAAAAATCGGATTTTTTTGTCTAATTTCTGTTTTCTGTGCTTTGTTCTTCTGTCTGTTGCCATTTTCAAAGCAAAGACTTCTTGCATCCTAAACCTTGACGTGAGTCTACACAAAAATGTCCCCAAATCATTTTGTTTTCTGCACCAGCCCTGTCCCATCCCAACACATTTTTTTTTAAATTTGAAAGAGCTCGGGGTCTGGACCTGCAGCTGAGAAAGATGCATTCCAGGGTTTCTGAACGAAGAAAATCATTTTTGAAGAACCTGTTTTTGTCAATGAATAACTTTGGCCATTGGAAGGCTACTTTTAAAGTCGTTTCTTGCGACAAGGGATATGTATACATATAAAGGATGAATGATGTTTTTCTTTTAGTTCTTTGGAGAAGTTATATTACCTTTCCTTGTTGGACTTTGTTGACAAGATCCTTTTGCCTTTTTGGGTTTTGTTTTGCTTTCGATGTGTAATCGTTTTACATAGTTCCCATGATTACAATTCATTTCTAAACAAACTGACATGACTGAGCGGTGGAAGAGAGGAGAGAGGGGAGAGAGAGAGAGAGAGAGGGAGGAGAGAGGAGAGAGAGAGGGGGGGGCAGAGGAAAGTGGGGAGAGGGATGGAGGGAGGAAAATGTCGGTTTCAATCTTTCTATACTAACTTGAAGATGCCAGCCTTGATTTTAATCTAAGAATGGTTTTACGTTATTGTGCAAAACTCGCATACACACTCTGAACGTTTCAACGTTTCCATTAAAAGAAAAAAAAGCGTCTCGGTAAAAAAAAATTCTGCGTAGACCACCGCCTTTTTTGGGGAGGAAAGCAGATAAGAGAGAGAGACAGAAAAACAGTGAAAGCGAGAAAGACAATCCAGCCTGCCCAACTTCTAACATACCAGCCAGGACTTGCGTTGTTGGCCTTATCTTACTGCTCTTTCGGCGTGTTCGTCAAGATAGCAGATGCTGACATTCTGAGCGCGTCTTTCCGGGAAAGCTTCTCTGGCTCTAGACTGCTTGGAGTTGCACCTGGTCCTCCATTGGGACCCTCTTCGCCCCTTCTATGTCTGCAACGTCAAGTCTAACGGACAAAACCCTTTTGTTACTCTTTTTGGGACGATGTTGCCACTGTTGGAGTGCCAGAAGTCACAAATACGTTAAAGGTGGAACGTTAAGATTTTGATGCCAAAACATGATGGTTGTTAGAGTTTAACGTGAGTGTGTGTGCGCGCGCGCGCGCGCGCGCGTGTGTGTGTGTGTGTGTGTGTGTGTGTGTGTGTGTGTGTGTGGTGTGTGTGTGTGTGTGTGTGTGATTTTGCTTTACACAGCCATGACAGAAATGGTACTCAGTATATGCAACACACACACGCGCCCGCGTATGGAAATGCATGACGCACCCCCGCACACACATGCGTGTACGAATACAACTGCGCGCAGAGAGAGAGAGAGAGAGGAGAGAGAGAAAAGAGGAGGAGAGGAGAGAGGGGAGAGGAGAGAGAGAGAGAGAGAGAGAGAGAGAGAGAGGGGAGAGTACTTGTGTGATGTGTGTGTGTGGGGGGGGGGGGGTAGTTCATGTTCGTCTGTTTGTTTTCCCTTCCCTCACATGATTGTTATCAATAGTAGCGTAGTAGTGTTGTAGTAGTAGTAGTAGTAGTAGTAGTAGTCTCCGTCAACAGCAACAGCAGCAGTAGCGGCAGTAGTGGTGTAGTAGTAGTAGTAATAATGGTGGTAGTGTAACAGCAGTAGTAGAAATTGTGGTTTTAGTGGTGGTGGTTTTTGATTGTGGTGGTGATGGTGGTGGTATTTAGTTGTGGTGGATTATCAAAACATTTTTCCTGTCGTTGTTGTTTGTTACGCACAGACGTGGTGGCAGATGATAGTGTAGTGGTGGTAGTCATGATAGTGTTGTTGGTGGTGACGGTGATGTGGCAATGTGGTCATGGGTAGTGGCAGCAGTTGTGGTAGTGTTGTCATCAATGTTTTGCTTTTTGTTCCTGTTGTTGTTGTTGTTGTCGTCGTCGTCGTGGTTACGCAGGCAAAAGTAAAGCTTTTATTTACTTTTTATTTGGGCAAAGTGAGACGACTGCAGGCGGAAATCTAAACAAATCTTAAATAAATGTTAGCGAACCGCCCAGAGAACTTTAAACAAACGAGTCACAAGACAAAACACAACGCGTTTCGGCCACTTAGGTCTTCTTCAGGTGAGACATAAACAAATTTAAAACAACGAAACGACCTGAAGCGATCAAAGTAAGTGAATTTTCGTTTTTTTATTCGTTTATGTCTCACCTGAAGAAGACCTAGAGGTCGAAACGCGTTGTGTTTTGTCTTGTGACTCGTTTGCCCACGTTCTCTGGGCGGTTCGCTAACATTTATTTAAGATTTATATATTTTTTGCATAGATCATGTAGCCTACATAGTAAATACAGCAAACGCTGCTGTATCTGTGACATATAACCTATGACTCTTAAGTGAAACATGGTAAAGATTCTGATGTTATTCATATAGATGGAAAAATCAAGATATGTTTTGTTTGTGGGGGAAAATGGCACAGGTGAGCTTTTTTTGTAGTGGTTCATTCGCCAAATTGATTATACGATTCGGTTAGAAGTTTAAAGGGAAATGCTTTTAGTGTTGGTTTGTTTTGCTTTGTTTTCGTATAATGGAAAGGATATACAAAGGAATCATCCTTGTGTGGCATGTTGTTCATATTAAAGCTAGTGATCATAGTCCTTATAAATGTCTCTGAATTATTTCAGAGCTTTGCTTTTGAAAAGTCTGAATTAACTTACTTTCAATCTTTTTTTTTCCCAAATCAAGAATTGGTTCAAACTTCAGATATATTCAAATTAAATAAATGTCAACGTTATAGAAAACTGGTGACCTGCTAGACACGTGCCATAATTATAGTATTGGCTCAATTATTCCTTACCCTTAGCCACGTTTAGCGTTTCGTTTCGTTTATCTCAACGTATCCATCAGATCATCTATTTTCTCTCAGTGCCACCACTAGCTTTACCGCCGTATTCGGAACGCGGGGTTAAAGCACAATTCAAACCTGTGCATATGAAAGATTCTTCACTGGATTGACATGCTCTTTTTTTTTCTTTTTTTTTTAGCGTGAAGACGTAAGTTTTTTCTTCAACAGTTGGATGCTTTTTGGTCTTGGTGTTGAATGCCGAACAAGCAAAAGTTTGTTTGGTCTGGTCTGCGCGAAGAAAAAAAAAGTGAATCGTTTTGCGGAAGTAATTTGTAAGTGCTGCATGTTGTGTATGCTTTGTATAAGAAGTCTATTCAGTGGCATTATTAAACTGCACAGACGAAAACAATCAACGTCCAGCCACACCAGTAGGAAGTCCGAGATTTCCCCGGAGGCAAAAAACAGTGTAGGGGCGTTTAATTTATTCCTTTTGGGGATTGGTGTCAAATAACAGGAGTACCACGTGTAGCTTTTTTGGGGTGGGCGTTATGGCAGACACCTCTCTTCCAAGTCTTGGGCTATTGTTTGCTCGCCGATTTTAAAAGGGGAGGGCCCCCCTTTTACGATGAGAGCAAAGGGACTCCCCAGGGAAATCCCCGTCTGCAGTTTAGGCGGGCAGAAAGCAGCAACAAGTGCGTAAAAAATCGTTGCCCTTTAAATTTTCACTAAATTAACGCATATCTGAAATTGTTTTCCTTTTTAAGACAAATGTGAAGAGTCTAATGTTCGTTGGTTTTACTCCATGCAACGTCTCTTCTTTGGAGTTAGCCAATTATCAAAACTTTCTTTGAATATTTTCAAATGCCATAGAAACGGGAAATATTACATACGTCCAAATGTAAATGTCGATTAAGCAAACACAGTAAAACCCTTTTTGTTGTAGAATCATTAGCATCTCTCTCTCTCTCTTCTCTCTCTCTCTCTCCCCTCTCTCTCTCTCTTTTCTCTCTCTCTCCCCTCTCTCTCTCCATCCCTAATTCCCTAGCTATGCATTATCCATGATTTTCTTGACCCCTTGCGGGTCTCCAGACACACTGAACTCATTGTGAAGGCAGAGGAAAAGGGAGTTAGGTCCAAATGCATATAACGCATCTCTCTCTCTCTCTCTCTCTCTCTCTCTCTCTCTCTCTCTCTCTCTAATTCCCTAGCCGAGCATTATCCAAGAGTAATAGGTTTTTTCTTGACCCTTTGCAGTCTCAAAACACTAAAAACTCATTGTGAATGCAGAGGTAAAGGGGTAGGGTTTGCAGAAGGGCTTTTTGAGAGGAATGTGGATGTTAAGACATGTTTTGCTGATTAGTGGGATTTACATCATCTTTTCTTATAATGGAAGCCTCCTCTGTATGTTTTTGAACTAACAGCAGTCTTCTCAAGCAAATAAGAAAAAAAAAGGAGAGAGAGAAAATCCCTGGAGAATATATTCTAGCAATATCTGTTGATTGTCACAACATCGAATTCCTCGCTTTGGCACTATCAAACAGAACGGTTGAAAGAAATCAATGCAAAAACCTCTCAGCTGGCGTTCACGCCTGATGATCCCTGTGGACGGCAAGTAAGGCGTGATCAAGATTCACCTGTGGGGGGGGCCCGATTTATGTGGTGAACTGTTCCCACCAGGATGGCGACCATTTCAACCAAAGAGCATCATTGCTGGAAGTACATTATGATGATGATGTTGATGATGATTTATGATGATGATGATTTTTTATATCATCATCATCAATTTTTTTATCATTGTTATTATTTTCATTATTATTATTATTATTAATTTTTTATAATCATCATCATCTAATTACTATAAAGCGCCTGTTTCGGCAGAGACCAAGTCTACAGACTTTCAATCCCCACTCGTTTACACAACGGGCTGCCTACCTGGGTAGTGCCGATGAAGAGCTGCTAGTTGGCGCTTCAGTCAGTCGTTTTCCGTGCATCCAGTCAATATCGTTCACTCAGTTTCCTTACTTCATTTTTTCATTTCTCACGCAGGGTGCATACTATGTGTAACGTGTCACCCACCAACGGCCAAATTGGCCTTCTCTTTCGAAGTTGGGTGAAAGGATTTTACGTGTGTGCAAGATGTTATGCGTGCGTTCCACACGGAACCTCGCTGTATAGTCTCATTCGAAGGACTGTATGGGAAATGGAGTCAGAAAACCAAACTTAACTCCCAGGGAAAAATCCCTCTGTACCCAAACGGCCTGGCGGGAGATTCGAACCCCCAACCCCAGGATCACAGATTACGAGTCCGGCGCTCTAACACTGAGCTATTCTGTCCCCGGAAATTATTACAGACACCATCTCCTCAGTTCACAGTTTACTGGTTTGTCAACAGAGGAAAAAAAAATCGGGGCTGCCTTTTGGGTTACATGAAAGCTTTACTCCAGGGAAGTGTCTGTCTGTCGTCCAGGTATTTTCTCTGTCAGTGAGCTGAATACAGCAGCAAATATGCTCACCCGACTGTTATTGCTTTTTTGTGATAATGAAAATGATTTGATTTTCTCACTATTGTATTCTGTAGTGAGAGGTTTCCATTTGACAAAGATTTCATTTTTGCTCCTCATCGATTTTTTGTTTGTTTGTTGTTGGTTTTTGTGACAATGGGGACTTATTGAAGTCTTTACTTGGAACGGTCTTACGTGACCTACGTTCACTTATTGTTCTAAATGTAAATTCACTCTCTTTCAGATACACTTTACAGCTGACAAGATATAGATTCGCTTCGGTGGATCTCTTGCAAGTGCTGTCAAAAACAAACAAGATGTAAAGCATATAAACGTACTCCCAGTTTATCTTCCGGAAAAAAACGTCACAATCAAATATGCGTCATTAGTATTTTACGTCACAATCAAACATGCGTCATAATTTATTTCGTCATGAGATATTCCATAAGAAAAATAAAACGTTTTGGGCCGTTATATCCGTTAGTAACGGCCCATTCCGGTAAATATAAACATCGGGCATCATCCCTGACCCATAACAAACATAGCTACAAATTTTCAGACAGATCGGCCCCGAAGTTTTGTCTGGAGCGGTGGAACACATTTGCCACGGACAGACAGACATCATTTCTTTTGTTCCCATTGTTAAATACTTCCTGTTCTATAAGAACTGGGAGTACAAAAAGACACAACCAATGTTAGGTAGGCCACTCAGGTCTGACTAGCGCATTGGGCTAATGCTTGGGTCAGACATCTGCTACGTCGTAGCCGCGAGACACTTCTTCAATTCTCTCATCTTAGTTGTGAAAATTCATGTATCCATCTGCTTAAAATCATGCACAGTGTGATCTCAAAACTTTTTGCGGGTGTAGTGAAGCGTATAATATGGACTAGTCGCACGCAGTGACGCCTCCCTTTATGAAATGAAAATGAACTATCGCCGACTGAAGGTCATTCAACTCCCTTTTCAGATTCCTCAGACACTCATCCCCCATCTGCCTGCGTTCCCCGGTCTTTAACTTACTTAAATGTGTCGGAGACAGGCGTCTTGGCAACACGCTACTAAAACATAGAGAAACGTTTTGGGCGCAGGGCTATAAAACGGATTTGACAAAAGTTCTTTTCCGGTGATTGTTAAAAAGATCCATGTTTTTACGGTCACATTATGTTTGTCATGGATTGAATTATCAAGCAAAGAAGTTCAGGGGTGGTTATTTTCTAAGATCTGATTTTTTGTTTTAGGAAAGCGTGTCTGTAACGTCCCGCAGACACCACGCACATCATTCTACCCATGGCACAAAGAAGTTGCAAGACAAGAAATGAGATTCAGTTCATGCTTCTTTTGTTCATTGCACCACCCAAAAGCAGCGGCCCCTGTCAGGTTTTGCTGATAAATGCACGAACGCACACCACACACACCACACACACGCACACACACACACACACACAGACGCACGCACGCACGCACGCACGCACACACGCACGCACACACATACACACACACACACACACACATATTTCGAGCGGCGCGACGCACGCTGGGACGTACGCACGCACGCACACTCGAACTCTTTCGTACGCACGCATCCGCAGGGGGGGGCGAGCACGCGTCCTGACAACAACACCACACCTCTCCAGCATTTCAAGGGTCTTTTGTTTTTTGTTTTCTTTTGTTTCTTTGCTTTTGTTCCTTTGCTTTTGTTTCTTTGCTTTTGTTTCTTTTCTTTTGTCTCTTTGCTTTTGTCCTTTGCTTTTGTCTCTTTGCTTGTTTGTTTGTTTTGTTTTCAGCTGAAAAAATTGTAGTCTAACCCAAACGTGATTTCCATGATTATGACATACAAAGCATATCAAAGCATTATGTTTTTGTATTTAATTTTCAAATTGGGTAAAATTGTTTTCACACAGATGCATAATTATGTTGATCTGTCATTTCGCCCACTTAACAACTCCATTTGTGGATTTCTTTAAATCATAATTGTCAATTCATGTTGTCCAGTTTTCCTTTTAACTCTTCCCAGTTTACATTTCCCTTTTAGGGTGTTTTTTTTAAAATGTTTGATTTGGGATTTTTGTATGTGTGTCCACTGGAACCCACCTAATCATCATCCCCCCCACCCCCTCCCCATCCCCACTCTCTCCCTCTCTCCCCCCTCTCTTTCTCATCCTCTCTCTCTATCCCTCCTCTCTCTCTCTCTCTCTCTTTTCTCTCTCTCTCTCTCTCTCTCTCTCTCCTCTCTCTCTCTCTCTCTCTCTCTGACAACCGTTTGTCTCTCTCTCCCTCTCCCCCTCCCTCTCTCTCTCTCTTCCTCCCTCTCTCTCTCTCTCTCTCTCTCTCTCTCTCTCTTTTCTCTCTCTCTCTCTCTCTCTCTTCCCCTTGGAATTCTCCATAGACGTGCAGCAAGCTACTCCATCCAGCTGTATCTCTAACAACAGACGAAAAACTAAAAAACGCTGAACATACTTCCTCTGAATAGGCAATTGGAATTCAACAAGGCATCATTTTGTTACAATCTTGACAGATTTCTATGCCATGGTTAATCAATGCCCTTTTTACAAGATCGAACTGCTTTCTGGCTCGCGAAATTCCTTCTTCCTACCACGCATTGGTCTATACAAAACAAGCCTAGCTTATCTGGACCATATGTCTGGAACTCACTTCCACCGAATCTACAAAACATGAATAAATTTAAAACCTTTCAAGGAACATTTGCATAAATTTTTATGTCTCAGTAGTTAAATTATTCGATTACAATGTTAGCGTCCATTTTGCTAAGTCTTCGTGAACCATACTTTGAAAAAATCATTTCAACATAAAACCTACTCCGTTAAAAAACGCTCATCCCCACTCCCACTCTGTCTACCATCCCTTTTCTCCTCCCCTACCTTTCCCTTCTCTCTTTCCCCCCCCTCCTCTGACCTCTCTCTCTCTGTAGTTTTTTTTTGTTTGTTTGTTTGTAGTTTCCTTTTGTTTTACCATCCCCATCTCATTAGTGTTTTATGAGTAGTTTGCTTTATTCATTGTAGAATTAGATTATCATGTTGCTTTTGTTGAATTGTCTGTATGAATGATTGTGCTGAAATAATGTATGCATGACAAGGACAGATTGTAAGACAGGCTTTGGCCTAAAATCTTCATCCTTGGGTATTAAAGATCAATCAATCAATCAATCAATCTCTCTCTCTCTCTCTCTCTCTCTCTTCTCTCTCTCGCTCTCTCTCTGACAACAAGATATACTTAGTCGCAAAGCCAACGCATCTTTCGGAGTGCGCCAACAGATCGTCCAACGACAGTTCCTGTGATCTGTCTGATAACCCATAGGCACTGACATTGGAGAGATAACTGACAAAAAGAGGCACTGACAAAATTAATGCAGGGCATGAAATCCCAAGAAATTTCGATCAACGGAATGACGATGATGAATGTGATTTTTTGTTGTTGGTCCCGTTCCGATCAAGACTGGTTGACTAAGAGGGGATTCTTTGCTGTACCGCTGCAGTGCAGTGGTTTGAGCACGCTGTCAACCCAAACTTGATAAATCAAAATCCTAAGCACAAGGGAAAAAAAAACTGCACACCCAACTCTCACGCAGACACACCCACACACAAATGCACATGCGTTACGGCTCTAAACAAAGGAATAGAAAGGAAAATCATGTACACAATAAATATTAAACCATAAATAGTAATGGATACACACGACACGCTGGTGTGGGCCATGTGGCTCTGAACACAAATAATTCAAAAAGAGGAAACATGATGCACAAATACTGATGGATGCACCCCCCCCCCGCCCCACACACACACACACACACCACACACACACACACAACAACACACACACACACACACACCCCACACACACACACACCAGCACCAACCAGACAAACGCGCACACACAAAACCCCACACACACACACACACACACACACACACACACACACACACACACACACACACACACCCACATTTCATGTCAAAATCTTAACCAAAAACTATTTTTCCCTCTGGTTGAAAAAAACCCACAAATCTACTGATGGGAACCGACCCTCTATACCAGCCGGCCGGCAAATCCACGATGCCAACACCACCCACACCCCCCCCACCCAAAAAAAAAAAAAAAACACTGCGTACAGTGGCTCGCTCAAAATAAATCTCCGTGAATTGGCCTTCGGGGTTTTTTTTCCTCCAAACAAATGTCAGGCTAGATCAATCCAATCTCTTCGCCAAATCACCAGACACACAGTTATCACTTCCACAGTCTGGGTGTTATCGGTTGATTCTCCTGTTTTTTGTTTTTTTGTTTTTTTGTGTTTTTTTTTTTTTTAAACTTGGCAGACTGCAGCTGTCTTAGGGAAACATTGTGAAGACAACAGCATTCTATAGCGTTCTTGTGTGTGCGCGCAGGATCTCGTTTGGGGAAATTGCTCGCATGGTCACTTTTTGTTTTCGGGACAATAAAATCGCTTCCGTTTAAATCCCTTAGCGATTGCCAGTGAAAAAAAAAAAAGCCTGCGTGTTTGATTCTGGCAGGATGGGAAATGGAGAAAGCGGGGTTGGGGGGGGGGGGGGGGGAGCGAAACGATTTATTGTGTAGCTGTGTGCAGGAAACACGGAGAGAAGGGGGGGGGGGGGGGGGGAGGGGGGAGCTGGGAAGGAGGGGGGACTTCATGGGATGAGAAGATGAGGTGGGCAGGGATTAATGTGGCCAGACAAAGAGACAACCTCCCAAAACCAAATTAAAGAAATGAGAATTTCAATGTGTATAAATTTAAAAAAAAACATATTACTTCATATCCTTCACAAACTGTTTCACCACCAGAAACTCAAAACTGTTTCACCAACAGAAAACTCAAACTGTTTCATCGACAGAAACTACTGTTTCACCAACAGAAACTCAAACTGCCTTCACCGACAGAAACTCAAACTGTTTCCCCCAACAGAAACTTAAACCGTTTCACCAACAGAAACTCAACTGTTTCACCAACAGAAAATTAAACCGTTTCACCAACAGAAACTCAAAATGTTTTCACCAACAGAAACTCAAACTGTTTCACCAACAGAAATTCAAAATGTTTCACCACAGAAACTCAAACTGTTTCACCAGCAGAAACTCAAACCGTTTCACCAACAGAAACGCAAAAATGTTTCACCAACAGAAACACGACGTTTCACCAACAGAAACTCAAATGTTTCACCAACAGAAACTCAAATTTTTTCATTTGACAGAAACTCAAACTGTTTCATCGACAGAAACTCAAACTGTTTCATCGACAGAAACTACTGTTTCCCAACAGAAACTCAAACTGCTTCACCATCAGAAAATCAAATGTTTCACCACCAGAAATCAAACTGTTTCACCAACAGAAACTCAAAACAACGACGCCAGTCCTGTTGCTGGCCCGTTGAAGTAGTTTTTAAGCTCTTTTTTTATTTAAAAGTGGGAGATAAAATAGGTTTAAAAAAAATCGTCTTCCACATGTGCAGACAACATTAACAAAACGAAGAATTGCTTTCCTCGAATTCAACCTGGGTCTAGAACGAGACCAGGTTTTGCCATGTTGACAAGCTTCCCTCCCAAGGGAACAAGAACAGAATTAGGCGGTGTGATGCAACGCTGTTGTGGCCAGGACGTCACTTCTCTCAAGTCAAAGGTACTTTTTCTCAGGTACGTTAAAAACAAAGGGGGGGGGGTGGGGTGGGGGGGGGGGGGTTTTTTCGTTCTGTGCGAGATTCCTGTGAAAGCAGCACCAGTTTCGACACACAACAACAACAACCCAAAAACAACAACAACAACAAGACAACGCTAGAGCAAACACCCTTCTACAGCTACAAGTTGGATTTTTTTTTTTTTTTGAGGAAAAGGAAAAGGGTTGGGCAATGGCGGGGCAGGGGGGGGGGGGGGAGGGAGGTAGGAAAGGGGGGTGGGGTTGGGCAGCAAAGGGAAAAGGGGTCCTAAATCAAATACAACTGGAAGTGAGGTTATGGAACAGGGCTGGCCAGAGGAGGAAGGATTGGGGGGGAGGTGGGGTTAACAGGAGGGCAAAGGCTGAAAGAGGCGCTCTTGTCTATGACGTACTATTTTACATCATTCTTGTGACGTTTCTGCACAGACTCGGAGGGTGAGGGTCAACGGGGAGGGGGGGGGTGGTGTAGGGGGGGCGGGGAAGGATTGTTTTGGGAAAGAAAACGAGTATTGACCGGAGGAATGTAGCGAGGGGTGGGGCAACACCTGAATTGTTATTTTCCCAAACCCCCTCCACTCCTCGCTTTACTTTTTTTTCCTTCCTGTCACTGTGAGTGCCTCAGTGGTGAATGATGCTCATTGACATCAAATTTGCGCGTGGGCGTCCCGTAGTGACCTGATGTCAGTATTGCACTGAATGAATATTTTGGTGTCTGGTTACTGGCAAACGGGTTTCTGGTGATATTATATCATGCGCCGGTCATTGTCCTCCACGAACTCAAGAGGGCAGCAGTAATGGAGTGTGTTTACATTAGAATACGTTCTCTCTGTCTCTGTCTGTCTGTCTGTCTGTCTGTCTGTCTGTCTGTCTCTCTCTCTCTCTCTCTCTCTCTTCTCTCTCCATCACTCTCTGTGCATGTGTGCGTGCATGCATGGTGCATGCGTGCCGCACGCGCCGCGGCGTGTGGTGTATGTGTATGAGAGAAGAAAGGACAGACAGAAGAAGACGCAGAAAGACAGATGGAAGACAGAAAGGCTTTTTTTTCCACACTCAGGTTGTTATTGTCAAAGTTCTTGCTTCCGGCTAGACAACCCCAAAAAGGGCAAAAAGCAAAACCCAAAAAAACAAAAAAAAAAAAAAGGGGAAGGGGAAAAAAAAGGGAAAAACCCGAGGGAACCCAAAAGAGAGAAAAAATCGAAGAAGAAAAAGGGAAAAAAAAGGGGTTGGAAAAGGGTTTTTGGGGGGGAGGGGGGAAAAAAGGAAGAGGAGGAAAAGGGAAAAAAACCAAAAAAAAAAAGGGGGCCAAAAAACCCCCCCAAAACCCCCCACCCCACCCCCCCCCCAAAACCCAAACAAAAACCCCAAAAAACGGGGGAAAAAAAGGTAAAAGGAAAAGGGGGGGGGGGGGGGGGGAAAAGAAAGGAAGTTTGGGAGGGGAGGGGGGGGGGAAGGCCCCAAAAGGAGTTAAAATTTGGGGGAATTAATTTGTGGAAAAACCCCCAAAGAAACTTTTCCAAAAATGATTTTGGTTTTAAAAAATTTTGGGGGGGAAACCCCAAAAAACCCAAAATAAAGGGTTTTAAAATTTTTGGAAAACCCCCTTTTCTTCAAAAACTAATTTTTTCATAAAAAAAAAAGGGGGGGGGGGGCCCCCGGGAAAACCCCCCAAAACCAAACTTTTCACAAAACAACACCAAAAAAAAAAAAAAACCACAAGAAACCTTACACAAACAAGGGGTTTTCCCCCTTTTTTTTTTTTTTTTTTTTTTTTTTTGGGGGAAAAAAAAGGGGTTTCCCGGGGGGGGGGAAAGGGGTTAAAAGAGGGGGGTCAAAAAAAATTTTTAAAACAAAAACAAAAAGGGTTTTTAAAAGGGGAAAAAAGGTTTTAAAAATTTAAGGGGCCAAAGGGGAAAACCCTTTCAAAGAAAACTTTTTCATCCTTTACTTTTTTCCCCCCCCCAAACCATTTTAAAAGGGGGAAAGGGGGGGGGGGGGGTGGGGGGGGGTTGTTGGGGGGAAGGGGGTTTTTACCGGGGAAAATAAAGGGGGGGTCAACCCTAACTTTTCCCCCCCAAACCACCCGATCTTTTTTTTCCCTGCCCGGAGGCCCATGTTTTTTCAGGAAATAAAATTTGCGGTGTTTTCCCGTTTTGGGCAAACCCATAAAGTATTCTTTTGGGGTTTAAAAACTTTTTTGGTTTTTTGGGGGGGCTTTTTCCTCCCAGACTAAAGGGCACATTTGGATTTTACAAAAATACTTTTTTTTTCCGCCGCGGCTCCTTTTTTCTTTTTTTTTTTTTTTTTTTCCCCCCTCCCTTTCCCTTTCCCGGGGGGGGGGAAAAGGGGGGGGGGGCCCCCGGGGTTTTATTAAGGAAAAAAAGGGAAAAGCGCAAAAGGGAAAAAAAGACAGGGGGAAAGGAAAGGGCCTTTTTTTTTACACAATTTTATTTTTTAAAGTTTTCTTCCCTTGCCCCTTGGGTTTCCCCAAAAAAAAATTTTGTTTGTTGTAAACGGTTTTTTAAAAAAAACCCCCCTTTACTTAAGGGGGGGCCCCCCTCTTTCTCCCCCCCCTTCTCCATCTTTTTTTTTTCCTCCCAGTTATTTCCCCCCTGTGTTAAGTTTTTAAAAAAATGCGCGGAATTCTTTTAGTGCTTAAAAGAATCACGTATTTTTTCGTTTTTTCCCCAACCCCCCGGTTTTATTTTTGGGGCTGCCCCGACCCGGAATTTAGGGGCAGGTTTTTTCTTTCGGGCCCTTTTTTGCTTGGGGGCTTTAAATTCCTTCCTCTCATTAAAAAAAAAAAATTTTTTTGTTTGGTGAACTTGATGCGGCCACCCCAACGGGGGGGTTTTTAATCTGAAAAAAAGGGGAAAAGGGGGGGCCCCCAAAAAAAAAACCCTTTTTTCCCCCACACCAAAAAAGCAAGTTTCCCCTGTTAATTTTTCAAAATTGTACCCCCAGGCCGCATTTTTTGGTTTTGGGGAAAAACAAGATCTAAATTTTGTTTGAAAAAGTTTTCCCCCCCTTTTCCTCCTTTCCCCCAAATTTTTATTTTTTCCCCCCTCCCCCGTTTTTAGGTTTTTAAACAATATAAGCTTTTTCCTCCTCTTTCATTTTAATTTCACCACAATGGGTCTTTTTAGTTGTTCCCCCTTTAATTACTGGCATGTCCAAAATTTTGGCCCATTTAAGGTTCCAAAAACCCCTAACATTTTTAAGGAAACACAAAAAAGGCCCCAAAAATTAAACCCCCTGCTGGGTTCCCCACTTGCTTTTTGAAAACTGTATTCCAAGTTTCCCTTCACACGAAAAATTTTGGGCCGATTAGGGGAAAAAACCCCTTTGGGAATTTTCCGGGGGTTGGGCCTGCAAAGAAGCATTTTTTTTTTTTTTAAAAACATTTCTTTTTTTTTTTGTGAAAAAAAAAATAATTTATGTTTTAAAAAAAAGTCCATCTTTTTTTTTCCTCTTTTTCTTAAAAATTTTCCCGTTTTTTGGTAAATAAAAAAAAATCATTTTTTCCCCTTTTTTTTTTGGGGTTTTCTTCTTTTTTTGGGTTTTTTAAAAAACCTTATCCCAAATGAGAAGTCAAAAAATGCCCAAAATTTTTTTTTTCGAAACCCCCCTCCAAAATTTTTTTAATTAAAAGGGGGGGTTCCTTTAAAAAATTTTCCCGGGTTTTTAAAAAAAAATCATTTTGAAAAACCTTTTTTAAATTTGATCTTTTGGATTGGGAAAATTTATGTTCCCCGGGGGTAGGAATCAAAAAAGGTTAAAGTTTTTTTTTTTGTTTTGGGAAAATTTCTTTTCCTTTTTTTAAAAAAAAAGTTTTTTGTTTTTTCAGGGTTTCGTGAAAAGGTTTTTTTTAAAATTCTAAAAAGGGAAACGGGGGGGAAAGAAAAAAGGGGAAAAAAAAGGGGGGGGGGGGGGGGGGGGGGGGGGGGGGGAAAAAATGCGGTTTCAATTTTCAACAATTGTCCACCGGGTTTTTCAAATTTTTTTAGGAAAAGCCCCCTCTGAATTTTCAAGTTTAAAAAGAAAAAAAGGTTTTGGAAAAAAAAATTTGAAACCGTTTTTGGGGAAAAAAGGAAATAAAAAACAAAAAGTGGGGAAAAGAAATACCTAAAAATTTTAAAAAGGGTTTTTGGTGTTTGGTTATTTACTTTTTTTTCCGTTTAAAAAACAATTGCTTGGGGTTTTTTTCCCAATTTTTGGACTGATTGCGGGATTCATCCTAAAGGGCCCCCCTTTTCGTCCTTTTTTTGGGGAAGAAAGAAAGGAAAAATTTGAGGGGGAGGAGATGGGGGAAATAAAAATTTAAAGGGGAAAAATCTGATTTTATCCAAAAAATGGGTTTTTTTTAAAGGGGGTTTGGGGGGGCCCGTTTTTTGGTTTGGTTTTTTGGGGGGTTTTTTTTTGGGGGTAGGGTTTTTTGGGGAAAAACCGACGAAAGGACAAAGTAAGCAAAAAAAACCCCCCCGCAAACCCCCACCACCGCCCCAAAGCGTTGACACTGCCCGGGGAAGAAGGGGAAAAGGGGGGGGAAAGGGGGGAAAGGGGGGAGGAAAGGGGAAAAAGAAGGGGGTTTTTTGGGGGGGGGGGATTCTTTCTTTTTTGGGGCCCTTCCCACTGTTTTATAAAAGTCGTATTTTAGTGAGTAGATTTTAATTACCCCAAAAAAAAAGATAGGGGCGAGTAGGGTGTTGGGGAAAAAATTGGGGTGTTGGGGTGTAAAATTGTGGTGGTGTGGTGTTTTTTTTGGGGGGGGTTATTTTTTGGGGTTTATAAAAAAACACCCCTGCGGGGGCCAAAGGGGTAAAAAAAAAGGGGGGGGTAAGAAGGGGGGGAGGGAAAGGGTCTGTGGTTGGTTGGGAGGGGGGTGTCATTGTTTTGCTTTTTTCCCTTTTTGTTTTGTTTTTGGTGTCGTTGGTTAAAAAAAATAAAGTATTTTATTTTTATTTCAAAGACCCGGGCGGAAAAAAAAATAAAATAAATGTTAGAAAAAAAAAAAAAGGGGAGTGAAAAAAGGTTTGGCCTTTGGTTTTTCATAAACTAAACTTTTTAAAAAAACACCGAAATCAGCAAGTGAATTTTTTTGTTTTATTGTTTTTTTTGAAAAGAAAAGGGAAAAACCTTGGGGTTTTCTTTTGTTTTTTGTTTTGGGGTTGTTTTTTTGTTTTTTTTTTTGTGTTGTCCACATGAAAAAAAAAGCCTTATCTTGACATAAACCTTTCCCTTTAAGTAAAAAAGGAAAGCTCTAATTTTTTCTATGATGTAAAATCGAATTTTTTTTCAAATGGAAAAGGTAGTTTTTTTGGGGAAATTCCCCAAAATTTTTTAGGGATTGGGAAAAGTAAAAATTTTTTTAGGGTTTTTTTGTTTGTTTTTTTTTGGGGTATAAAAAGGAAATCCGGTAATTTTTTTTTAAAAAAGTTGTTTCCTTAAAAAAGTTTATTTTTAAGGCTTTGAAAAAAATCGAATTCTTATTTAATATTTTTTTAAAAAAATTTTTCAATTAGTTATTAAAAAAATTAAATTAAAATAACAAGTTTAGGGGGCCCGCACAAATTAATTTTTTTCCCTTTTACCCCCCCCCGGTTGCGTTTCGTTTCGTTATCTCAACGTCCCCAATCACTTTTTTTCTCTCATGCACCACTGTTTCCCCTTTTCCCGGGGGGAAAAAAAAAAATTTAAAACCCCCATATGAAAATTTTCACTGGATCTGTTTTTTTTTTTTTTTTTTTACGTAAGACTTTTTTTTCTTAAAGTTGGTCTTTTTTGGTTTGGGGAAAAAGGGGGTTTTGGGGGTTTGCCGAAGAAAAAAAAATTTAATGTTTTAGAAATTTTTAAATTTGGGGTTTTTTTGCTTTTTAAAAAATCACGGGAAAAAAAAACCCAACAAAAAACACCGCCCAGCCAACCAGGGGAATTTTTAAATTTGGGAGGAAAAACGGGGGTTAATTAACCTGTTGGGTTTTTTTAAACCAGAACCCTTTATTTTGGGGGGGGTTTAGGCGGAAAACCCCCTTCTTTTGGAAAACCGGGGTTTTTAAAAGGGGGCCCCTTTACGGAGAGAAAACACCCCCGGGAAAAATTTTACGGGAAAACGAAAAATCTAAAAATTTTTTCCTTAAAAAAAATTAAGGCATTCGTTTTTTTTTCCCTTTTTTAAGAAAATTAAATTTTTGGGGTTTTAAAACCCATGAAGTTTTTTTTAAAGTCCAAATAAAATTCTTAAATTTTCAAAGCCTGGGGAATTTTAAATCTCCTTTAAAAATGTCGATTCCACCCCCAACCCTTTTTTTCTTTTCCTCCCCCTCTCCCCTTTTCCCTCTCCCCCCTTCCCTCCTTCTTCCTTCTTTTTCTCCCCCCCTTTTTCCTCCTTTTCCCAAAAATTTGGGGCCCTTTTTAATTTTCACCCCCTTTTTTAAAAAATCTTTCCCCCTTTCCAATCTATCCCCTTTTCCTCTCTCTCTCTCTCTCTCCCCCCTCCTCTCTCTCCTCTCAATTCCCTCCCGATGCATTTCCAAGATAATAGGATTTTCTTAGCCTTGCGCCCAAAACACGAAACTCTTTTGAAGGGGGAAAGGGGTTTAGGGTGCAGAATGGCTTTTTGAGAGGAATGTGGATGTTAAGAAAGTTTTGCTGATTGTGGGTTTACACTCTTTTCTTATAAGGGGAACCTCCTCTGTTTGTTGAACAACACGCTTCTCAACAAAAAAAGAAAAAAGAAAGAAAATTTTCCCCGGGGAAAAATCTTCTAGCAAAATCGTTGATTGTCCCCAACATCGAATTTTTCCCCTTTGGGAATCAAACAGAACGGGTTTAAAGAAATTTAATGCAAAAACCTCTCACTGGCGTTCCGCCTGAGATCCCTGTGGACGGGGAAGTAAGGGGTGATCAAGATTCCCTGTGGGCGGGCAATTTAGTGGTGAACTTTTCCCACCAATGGCGACCATTTCAACAAAGCCATCATTTGGGAAATAAATTTTTTTATATAATATATATTTTATTATCATATCAAAAAATTTTTTTATCTTGTTATTATTTCAAATTTTTATTATTTTTTTTAAATATATATCTAAACAAAAGCGCCCGTTTTTGCCCGAGACCAATCTAAAAACCTTTTCAATCCCCACTCTTTTACACAACGGTGCCCACCTGGGGAGTGCCGATGAAGACTGTATTTTGGGGCTTCAGCTTTTTTCCCTGCATCCATCAATATCTTTTAATTTCCTTACTTCTTCTTTTTTTATTTTTCCACGCAGGGTGCATCATGTGTAAAGTGTCTTCCACACCCAAAGCCAAATGGCCTTTTCTTTTGAAAGTTGGGGGAGGGAAATTTTTCGTGGTCAAGATGTTTGGGCTTCACACAGGACCTCGCTGTAAAGTCTCATTCGAAAATTAGGAAATGGGTCAAACCAATCTTAACCCGAGGGAAAAAACCCCTGTCCCAAACGGCCTGGCGGGGATTCGAACCCCAACCCCAGGGTCACCAAGTTACGATCCGGGGCTTAACATGAGCATTCTGCCCCCCCAAAATTTTACAAAACCCTCCCCTTCACAGTTTACTGGTTTTTCAACAGGAAAAAAAAATCGGGGGGTGCCTTTTGGGCATGAAAACTTTACCCGGGGAATTCCCGTCTGTCGTCCCTATTTTCTCTGTCCTGAGCGAAAACACACAAAAATCTCACCCGACTGTTATTGCTTTTTTGATAAAAAAATATTTGATTTTTCACTATTTATTCTGTATGGAGGTTTCCCTTTTTCAAATTTCATTTTTGCTCCCCCATCGATTTTTTGTTTGTTTGTTGTTTTTTTTTGACAATTTATTATTGAAAGTCTTACTTGGAACGGTCTTACGTGACCTACGTTCACTTATTGGCTAAATTAAATTCACCTCTTTCAATACACTTTACGCTGACAAATATAATTTCGCTCGGGGGGATCTCTTTGCAAGCTGCTGTCAAAACAAACGAGTAAACAATAAACTAAATCCCTTTATTTCCGAAAAAAAAAGTCACAATCAAAATGGTCTATGTATTTTCTACAATCAAAAATGCTCATAATTTATTTCGCACTGAATATTCAAAAAAAAAAAAAACGTTTTGGCCGTTTTAAAACCGTTGAAGGCATTCGGGAAAAAAAACATCCGGGACATCCCACCCCCAACAAAAACTACAAAATTTTTGACAGATCGGCCAAATTTTGTCGGGGCGGTGGGAAAACCCTTTCCACGGGCAACGACATCATTTCTTCGTTCCCATTGTTTAAATACTTCCTGTTCTATAAGAACTGGAGACAAAAAACACAACCAAGTTTGGAGGCACTCAAAGGGCTGACAGCGCATGGGCAAAAGCTTGTCCATCTGCTCTCCCTAGCCGCAGAACCCTTTTTCAATTTTCTACTTTGTTTAAAATTTAGTACCATCGCTTAAAATCATGCCCGGGATCTCAAACTTAAGGGGGGTTTGTGAACGTATAATTGGACTACCCACCAGTGACGCCTCTTGATGAAAGAAACTGAAACTATCACCGACTAACATTTAAACCCCTTTTTTAGATTCCTCAGACACTCACCCCATTGCCTGCGTTCCCCTCTTTCTTACTTTTTAATTTTTTCGAGACACGGCTGGCACACCTCTAAAAAAAAGAAAATTTGGGGGGGGCATAAAACGGGTCTTGACAAAAGTCTTTCCCCGGGGATTGTTTAACAGATCCTGTTTTACGTCACATTATCGGGGGGGAGTTTTAATTTAAAAAAGAACGTTACGGGGTGGGTTTTTTTCTAAGATCTGTTTTTTTTTTTAGGAAAGCGGTCTGTAACGTCTGCAACAAACCCCGCACATCATTTTACCCATGGCACAAAAAGTTCAAGAAAGAAAGAATTTATTCATGCTTCTTTTGTTCTTGCACCCCCAACGCACGGCCCAGTCAGTTTTGCTGATAAAAGAAAGAACGACCACACAACACAACACGCAACACACACACACACCAGACGCAGCAGCACGCACGCACCCCCACACGACCACACAACATACACACACCACACACACACACATATCGACGCGCGCACCACGCTGGCCTACCACGCCGCACACTCGAACTCTTTCGACCACCTCCGCAGGGGCGAGCACCCTCTGACAACAAAACCCACCTCTCCATTTCAAGGGGCTTTTTTTTTTTTGTTTTTTTCTTTTTTTTCTTTGCTTTTTTTTTCTTTTTTTCCCTTTTGTTTCTTTGCTTTTGTCTCTTTGCTGTTTGTTTGTTTTGTTTTCAGCTAAAAAATTGTAGTAATAAAAGTGATTTCCATGATTATGACAACAAAATATCAAAGCACTGTTTTTTTTTTAATTTTCAAATTTGGAAAATTTTTTACACAGATGCTATTTTGTTGATCTGTCTTTTTGTACTTAACAACTCCATTTTGGATTTCTTTAAATCATAATTGTCAATTATGTTGTCTTCCTTTTAAATCTTCCCATTTACATTCCTTTCGGGGTTTTTTTAAAATTTTGATTTGTATTTTTTTTTGGGCCACTGGAACACCACCTAACATCTCCCCCCCCCCCCCCTCCCCCTCCCCCTCCTCCCCTCTCCCCCCCCTCTTCCATCCCCCCTCTTTCCCTCTCTCTCTCCTCTCCTCTTTCCCCTCTCTCTCCTCTTTTTCCTCCTCTTTTTCCTCTCCCCTCTCTCTCTCTCTCTGAAAAACCTTTTTTCTCTCTCTCCCCTCCCCCTCCCCTCCCCTCTCTTCCCTCCCTCTCTCTCTCTCTCTCTCTCTCTCTCTCTCCCCTCCCCTCTCTCTCCCCTCCCCCCCTCTCTCCTTGAATTTCCCCTAGACGGCAGCAAAGCTACTCCATCCACTTATCTCTAACAACAGACAAAAACTAAAACGCAACAACCCTCTGAATGGCAATTGGGAAATTCAACAAGGGATCATTTATGTTTACAATCTTGACAGATACTATGCCCTGTTTTTATCAATGCCCTTTTTTCAAAGATCAACCTTTTCTGGCTCCGAAAAACCTTCTTCCCTACCCCCCCATTGGCAACAAAACAAGCCTAGCTTTTGGACCATAGTCTGGAACCACTTCCCCCGATTTCAAAACAAAAACTTTAAAAAATTTCAAGGAACATTTGCATAAAAATTTTTGTCTCATATAAATTATTCGATTACAATGTTTTGCGTCCAATTTCCCAAGTCTTCGTGAACCATACTTTATAAATCATCTAACAAAAAACCCACTCCGTTAAAATCGCTCTCCCCACTCCCCCCTCTGTCCCATCCCTTTTCTCCTTCCCCCCTACCTACCCTTTCCTTCCCCCCCCTCCTCTGACCTCTTCTCTCTGAATTTTTTTTTGTTTGTTTGTTTTAAATTTCCTTTTGTTTTTCCCTCCCCCATCTCATTAGGCTTTTAGATGTTTGCTTTAAACATTGTAAAATTAGATTATCATGTTGCTATGTTGAAATTGTCTGTATGAAAGATTGCTGAAATAATTATCATGACAAGGGGCAGATTTAAACCAGGGTTTTGGCCTAAAATCTTCACCTTGGGGATTAAAAATCCAATCAATCAATCAATCTCTCTCTTCTCTCTCCCCCTCTCTTTTCTCTCTCTCTCTCAACAAAATACTTTTCGCAAAGCCAACGCATCTTCCCGGGGTGCGCCAAAAATCATCCAACCAGTTTTTGTGATCTTTTCGATAACGAAGGGGACTACAGGAAATAAAGACAAGAGAGGCACTGACAAAATTAAAGCAGGGGATGAAAACCCAGAAATTTCGATCAACGGAATGACGATGAAGTGATTTTTTGTTTTTGGTCCTTCCGATCAAAGACTGGGTTTACTAAGAGGTTTCTTTGCTTACCGCGCGTGCATGTTTTAGCCGCTGTCAAAACCCAATCTTGATAAAAACAACTCTAAGCCAAAGGGGAAAAAAAACTGCACACCCACCCCCACGCAACACACCCACACACAAAATGCACTGCTTACGGCTCTAAACAAAGGAATAGAAAGGAAAATCATACACAATAAATATTAAACCCCTAAATAGTAATGATACACACGCACACGCTGGTGTGGGCAGTGGCTCTAACACAAATAATTCAAAAAGGGGAAACATGATGCACAAATACTGATGGTGACCCCTCCCCGCCCCACACACACACACACCCCACCCCACACACACACACACACAAAACACAACACACACACACCACACCAAAACAACAACCCCCCAACCACCACCCACACACACACACACACACACACACAACACCCACACACACCAAAACACACCACACACACAAACCCCCTACAAGCATTCAAAACTAACCAAAACTTTGCCCCTGGTTGAAAATCCCACAAAACTACTGATGGGGAACCCAACCCCTAACCAGCCGGGGGGGCAAATCCCCATGCCAACACCCCCCCCCCCCCCCCCCACCCAAAAAAAAAAAAAAAAAAAAAACGCGGGACATGGCTCGCTCAAAAAAAACTCCCTGAATTCCTTCGAGGTTTATTTCCCCCAAACAAAATGCAGGCAGGTTCAATCCAATCTCTTCGCCAAACCCCCAGAACACTTTTTTACTTCCCATCGGGTTTATCGATTTATTTCCTGTTTTTTTTGTTTTTTTTTTTTTTTTTTGTGGGGTTTTTTTTTTTTTAACTTGGGGAGACTGCAGCTGTCTTAGGGAAACATTTTAAAACAAAACATTCTAAGCTTCTGTGTGTGCGCGCAGGTCTCGTTCTGGGGAAATTGCTCGCTGGTCATTTTTGTTTTGGGACAATAAAAAACGCTTCCTTTAAATCCCTTAGCGAATTTCCATAAAAAAAAAAACCTGCGTGTTTTATTTTGGCAGGGGGGAAATGGAGAAAGGGGGTTTGGGGGGGGGGGGGGGGGGGCGAAACATTTATTTTGTAGCGCGTCAGGAAACACGGGGAGAAGGGGGGGGGGGGGGGGGGAGCATGGGAAGGAGGGGGATTCATGGGATGAGAAAATGAGGTGGGGAGGGTTTTTGTGGCCCGACAAAGAGACAAACCTCAAATCCAAATTTTGAAATGAGAATTTCAAAATGTATATTAAAACAAAACTAAAACTTCAATCCTTTCACAAAGTTTTTACCCCCCAAAACTAAAAAAGTTCACCAACAAAACTCAAACTGTTTCACACAGAAACTAAAAGTTTTCACCAACAAAAAATCAAACGTTTTTTCCCCCGAAACTCAAACGTTTTCACCAACAGAAAAAAACCGTTTCCCAAAAGAAACTCAAACTGTTTTCCCAACAAAACTTAAACCTTTTTTTACCACAGAAACTCCCAACTGTTTCCCAAAAGAAACCAAATGTTTTTACCAACAAAATTCAACTGTTTTACCAACAAAACTCAAACTTTTCCCCCAAAAACCAAAAACCTTTCACCAACAGAAACCAAACTTTTTCCCAAAAAGAAACCAAAATTTCACCAACAGAAACTCAAACTGTTCCCCCCAAAAAAACCAAACTGTTTCATTTCCCCACAAAACTCAAACTGTTTTTTTCACAAAACCCAAAACACAGAAAAACTGTTTCCCAAGAAATAAAGTTTTAAAGAAAATTTTTAAAACAGAAAAAACTGTTTAAACAAAATCCCCAACCCCCCTGGCCAAAATTTTTAACCAAAAGGGGGGGAAAAAAATTTAAAAACTTTCCCTTCGAAAATTTAAAAAAAAACCCTTTGGGTCAGAACAGACCAGCTTTTCCGCCATGTTGACAAGCTTCCTCCCGGGAAATCACTGTCTGCAGACCGCTGGTTTATTTTTCAGTGGGTCAAAAATGTAAGGAACTCGCTCAGCATGTTACGGCTGCTGCATTTTTTTTTCACGACAGTGAAATCGCTTAAGTCTAAATCCATTAGCGAATTGCCGGCAGAGGAAAGAAAAGCCTTTGTGCTTGATTCTCACAGGATGGGAATGGAAGGGGTGGGGGTGGGGGTGGGGTTAGGGGGCGGGGCGGGGGGGGCTGAAACGATTTATTGTGTAACTGGTGTGCAGAAAACGCACAGAGAGGGAGAAAGGAAGATGGACATGGAAGGTGGGAGGACAGGAGTGAGAGAGGGAGGGGGGGGGGGGGGCAGGGATGTGATGTGACCATATGAAGAGATTAGACCACAAAATATTTAATTCCAGAAAAGAAAACACAAATGCGCATACATAAAACAAATCTATATCCTCCACATCCTTATCCAGAGTGTTTCCCCAACAGAAACAAAATACAGAAGTCAGTCCTGTCGCTAGCCACTCAAAGTGGTGTCAAGCCTTTTCTTTTCAATGGGAGATAAGAACTTTTAAAAAACAAAAACAAAAATGCCTTCCACGTGCGAGGACAACAATGAAAAGAAAGAAGAATTGGTTTCCTCGAAATCAAGATTTGTGTTGATGCAACGAAACGTCACCATGACGCAGGCAACAGCAGAGGAGAGGTACAACAAAAGCCAAAGGGGAGAAGTGAAGGTAATATGAGAGATAGGGGGGCATCATGAAGATGATGATGATGATGATGATGATGATGATGATGATGATGATGAAAAGTAATAACAGTATAAGTGCCGATGAGGATGAAATAACTTTTTTTAAAAAATCGTCATCATCATCATCATCATCATCATCATCATCATCATCATCATCTTCATTATCATAAAGTAGTAGTAGTAGTAGTTAGTAGTAGTAGTAGTAGTAGTAGTAGAGGCTGTAGTAAGCAGTGGTAGTTGCAGTGATTAGGATAACAATCGTTGGAACATAGACTTCCAGTAAGACGGAGCAGATCCTGGATCTGCTCTTTGATCCACATGAATTTGTTTGTTCCATCTGCTTGCTTGTTCCAAGGGGATGGACTGGCGGTAGGAAGACTTAACACCATGACTTGTTCCATCACACCGTCTTCGTGACGTTCCAGACACAGTCGGAGGAACACGTTTGGGGAAAGAGAGGGAAGAAGGTAGGTGGGTGGGCATCCCCTTCACCCCCCCCCCCCCCACCCCCACCCCCACCCCCCATCCTTCCTTCTCTATGCCCATCCTACTCTCTGATCCTTCATAGAGCTGCCAATGGAGAATGCGTTGTGTTACGGTCAATTTACGTGCGGCCGTCACGATATGGACCCCCCATTGACACTGACCTGGTGGAAGCATGATACTGAATGGAAAGGCTTCTATTATCTGGCCGCTCCCATATTGGTGTCTGGTGATATCGTAAGCGCCTTGTCATCCGGCACTACGAAGTGAAGAATACGGCCATACTAGAGGGCATTGACTTTTTGGAAACAGTGTGTGTGTGTGTGTGTGTGTTGTGTGGTGTGTGTGTGTGTGTGTGTGTGTGTGCGTGCGTGCGTGCGTGCGTGCGTGCGTGCGTGCGTGCGTGCGTGCGCGTATTTGTGTGTGTATGCATGTGTGCGTACCTGCCCGCGCGTATTTGTGTGTTTGTGTGTTCGTGCGTTCATATGTATGTGTTAGAAGAGAGAGAGAGAGAGAGAGAGAGAGAGAGAGAGAGAGAGAGAGAGAGAGAGAGAGAGAGAGAGAGGACTTGTTTGAATGTTCTTTCCACAAGTGAGGGTGTCAGTGCCTATGCATCTTCACATACTTATACATTCCCTAACACCGGTCTCCCACACAGAAATCTGTTATTCTAAATGCCTTGCTGTCTGTGTCTATGAAGAAAAAAACCTTCAACATCTCGTGTTGCTTTGTCTGTTCCCTCCTTTTCCCTTCCCCACTCCGATCCCTATACCCATATCCTCCCCCCCCCCCTCTCTCAGACTTTCCAGTACTCAGTTTTGTTATGAAAATATAATTGCAGACCAGGTAACTCTGATGCCAAATGCCTCCCGAAATGCCCCTGTTAGACACCACTTTTCTGTCTCTGTCACGTCTGTCTGTCTGTCTGTCTGTCTGTCTGTCTGTATGTATGTCTGTCTGTCTGTCTGTCTGTCTGTCTGTCAGAAATTTTCAGTTCGTTTCGCCAGACGTAGCTCTAAAATCTGATCTGTCCGAACGTATCCACCAGTCTTGGCGTATTCTTACACTTGATGCTGTGCAGGCTTCTTCAGGCTATTATAGAAAACATTACAGGAGATTTCATGGACTGGAGGCTGGAAGTGCGCTAGAGAGTTTCATGCAGCCAGATATCGGTGAGGAGGAGGAAGGGGGTGGGTGGGTGGGTGGGTGGTGGGTAGTAATCAGAGAGGCGCACATCTTGTTTTATGAAAAACGAAAGCTCTGTACCCCCAAGATGCTAAGCCCAATAACAAAGACCATAGAAAGGTGTTAAGATCTGAACGTAGAAGATAGATGAATGTCTTTAGTTCTTCGAAATCTTTACGTATCTCTGTTTCTAAGACGTTCAAAAAGAGATCAGGTCCTTCGGCCTGTCATTGTTTTAATGTCATGCTTGAATATTATGATGTGCACTTTCACCTTCATGTCTTGGAAATTTTCTGCTCTTTCCTGAGTTAACATCCTTTCGTAGTTTTTCCCTGAAGAAATAACGGCAGTCCACTGAAATCTGACTCTATCAAAATGGTATTCAAACCTCCCCCCATTCACTGTACGTGCTTACCCACCCAATATACACAACGGACCAACGTTCTGATATCTGCTAATCCTCTGTCTGGGTGCGTTCACCGGTCTTGACATCTGACAGACCTGATATTCAACAGGTTTCTCTCTGGCGCCGTCATATATAGGGGTCTGTAGCGCAAATAGGATGGAGCCGCTGTTTTGAACCAACTTTGTGTAGCCAGGAAGAAGCCCGTCTTTTTTTTTATTGAGGGATATTGTTCGTAAGCCAAACCAAGAAGGCCAGAGATGATTTGTCTACTAAAGGAAGTGCAGGCATCTTTGCGAAGTAGATGGGGGACTGTTCTGGTTTTGTGGCAGTAATTTTTGTCACTTTATTTGTATACATAAAATTGGATGAGAGAGTCAATCGCCTGCTTGTTTTTAGTATCATAGGTGTGATTTGTGTGTGTGTGGTGTGTGTGTGTGTGTGTGTGTGTGTGCTTGTGTGTGTATTGTTTTGTTTGTGTGTGTGTTGTGTGTGTGTGTTTGTGTGTGTTTTGTGCACCGAGCCTGTGTGCACGAAGCCATGTTGCACGTGTGTGCACAATATCTGATTATGTTCTTGAAATTTAAAAGAACTTCTTACTATCAACAAAAAAGACTATTTTTTAGCGTTTGCCTTGTGGTTGAAATAATTAATTAAAAGATGGGAGACAACGAGAGAGAGAGAGAGGAGAGAGAGGAGAGAGAGAGGAGAGACAGACAGACAGACAGACAGACAGCAGAGACAGAACGACAGAGAAGAGAGAGATACACAGAGAGAGATACACAGAGAGAAACAGAGACAGAGCAGTGTAAAAGAGAGTGTGTTAGGAGAGAGTGGAAGAGAGAGCAGAGAGGAGAGAGAGCGAGAGAGAGAGAGAGAGACAGACAGACGACCGACAGACAGACAGACGACAGGACACAAGAGAGAGAGAGAGAGAGAGAGAGAGAGAGCCCCCTTGCACTGAACACAATCACATAACGAAACAAACACGAAAGTTCAATGTCCCCATGCCTGTCACAGGGTCCAGTGGTGTGTCAAGTCAACCACGCTGACACTCTGATCCTCTTCTTTCCGAGCTTCAGGCGTTCCCTGACCGTCCAGACTGCATGGTCGCTCGCCTCCCCCCCCCCGCCCCCCCCCCCCCCTCCGTCCCCAGTCACTAGACTAAATGGACATTGCTGTCCATTACTCCTTTCATCCGCGCTAGCCACTGGTAGCTTACACAGGAGCGCCGCTGATAGCTCGGGGCATGTGGAGATGGGGGGGGGGGGGGGGGGGGGGGATTTGATATTTATTTTGAAGCCAGGAAATGCTGAATCTGGTACTGTTTTTAAGGCAGTGTGTGCGTGCGTGCGTGCGTGTGTGTTTTGTGTGTGTGTGTGTTAGATTGTGTTTTTATGAGTGTGCGTGTTTGTGTGTATGCGTGCATGTTTTTGTGAGTGCGAGGTTTTTTTTTGATGTGTGTTGTGTGTGTGCGTGTGTATTTGTGTGTGTATGTGTGTGTGTGTGTGTGTGGTGTGTGTGTGTGTGTGTGTGTGTGTGTTGTGTGAGGAGAGAGAGAGAGAGAGAGAGAGTGAGAGAGAGAGAGAGAGAGAGAGAGGTGTGTGTGTGTGTGTGTGTGTTCAGCCACGTTTACAGGAAATCTGAGCTTTGCCTAATGGTAGACGAAACTTTAGTTGCTCTGTGATATTACTGTTGGGATCAATTGCCGCTTTGCTCTGTGGGCATTATTGAACACAAGTTATGGGTTACTGTTTGCATCAGTCAACTTTAAAGAAATGGCTGCCCCTTTATGAGCAACGCAAACTCCTCTCCAGGGAATTCATTGACTGCAGTTGGTGATTTTGTTTCATGGGGGGGGGGGGGGGAGGGGGAGGGGGGAGGTGCGTGTGGATAATCATGAAAATATTGCTCATTTGAAACTGCAATTCTTTGAAACTGTAATTTCATATTTAAGTTTCTGATGCTCTTGGTCCGTGTATGGGTTTCTTGATGAATATGGTTAATTATCAAGCCTCTCTTTGAGTAATTTTGGATGACACAGATGAACAGAACATTTCATACCTGATAGAGGATTGCTTCAGAGAAAGCTATGTTTGAAGTTAAATTGATGTTGAACTGCTCCCATGGATCTTTTTTCTAAACGTCTCTCTGTTTACACAAAGTCAGTCAAACCTTTACCAGACTGGTTAACACCACCCTCTCACTCCATCGATAATCATTCTTTTTTTATCTCTACGTGTTTTCATAGATTGTATTATTTTCTTGAACCTAAGAACAAGCCAGGGCGTTGGTTGAAAAAGAAGCGCTGGAGATGGATGTAAATACTTTAGACTTGTGCTGAATAGGTGGCTATCTATCATCTTTTGGTAATTGAATGCTTTTGTCTTGGTTCTGAACTAGCAACGTTTACTGCAGTCTTCAGAAGAAAAAAAACTTGCTTTTTGTTTGAGAATTGCATTTCAGCCACGTGTGTCGATTATACATGACATGTAATTCTGCATCGTGGCAGTATGCAGCAATGTGGCTGGTAGAAACAAATATCTATTTCTCGCAAGTTCTCCCAGGAGGGTTTCATATCACACAGAGAGTGTGGATGGCAAGAAGGGTAGGATACCCATTTGTCTGTGGGCAGACTGACTTACAGGCTGAAGAATTTCCCCCAGGGTGCTTAGCCACATAACAAAAAAAAGAACACACACACACACAAAAAGCATCATTTTGGGAGAGATGTTATTACAGACACGCACCACCTCCCTCTACTCATAGGCCACTCTTTTCACAACCGAGACTAGAGAGTGTGGCTGCCTTCTGGAGAAACTCACGCTTTTCTCGAAGGTAGTCCCCGTCTGTAGCTCAAGGTGGGTTTCTCTGTCAATAAGCTGAAGACAGCAATGAAAACTCTCAGACCATTGTCTTTATTTTCATAATCATTCAAATGGTTCCTTGTTGTTTTATCGTACTCTTAAGATAGGCATTTTCATTTGTCAAGATTTTATTGTTGCTTCTCCATCCAATTTTTTTTTTACGGTGGAGGCTGATTCTAGGGCGTTGAGTGGAACATCTAGGCTGATCTATGATCATTTCGATTTCATTCTGTTTCAGACAGTCATCAAAGCTGAAAGGATGTAGATTCGTTCAGAGGAGGACCGTCTTCTCAAACCCCTGTCCACCAGTGTCAGGTCAGTCAGTTTCGTTGCCAGACTCCCCCGAGCATTATCCTCCTTCTGGGTGTATCTACTGGTCCTGTAGTTTCTTTACACGCGGCAGTCTACAGGCGTCTTGGGGACGCTCTGATAAAACAGGGAACGGTTCGGGATACACAGGGGCAGTGGGGAACAGCTCTTAATAAAGAAAGTGTTTTCATCGATTGTTAGACTCACACATCTCGCGCTGCTTTTTTCAGTTTAAAGTCTTTTGTTTCTTATTGGATTGTTAAACAGTTTACAGCAGGCTTCTAGAAATAAGTGAAGGTTACTTTAAGGGTGATATGTCAGTGATGTCGTGTCCTATGTACACAGCATACAGGCCCCCAGTGGCTGTCTAAAACGGCTCAAAGTAATTGGTCAATATGCAGGGTATCAGGCTGCTGGTCTTAGTGTCTCCCCGTCCTCTATACCTCATTATCCTCCAATCCCCTGCCACATCTCTCCACTTCTGTTGATAATAAGACCCAGCTCACAGGACGCACTTTTACCCATGGCAGCCTCAGTATCAGCAATCATCAAGTCGTCATGGGCAACCCACCAGACAAGACAGCTGTGCTGCCGAGTCAATTCAGTATATTCAGCAGCAGTTGTACTGATCCAGGTACTCAGGGAACATTTCCATCAGTCTATCTGACGACAGTCCAAACGAACGTTTTGATACCGAAAGCTCTGACATAAGTATGGACATAGACAGGAAATCAGAACTGACGTCACCACAAAAGCAGGACATGAGTGAGCACACCATTTCAGACATTTGTCCCCCATGAAGATGAGTGGGTGATGATGATGATGATGATGATGATGATGATGATGTGATGATGATGATGATGATGATGATGATTGATGATTGTGATGGAATGACTGATGATGATGACGCTTATAGAGTTTCGTTCGAATCGGAGACTACTGGAGTCAACCAGGCCCAAGAGATGCAGACACTTTCTGTGTTGGTCAGGAAATTTCACTAGCAGTCTCAAGACATTCATTAAGTAGATGTGGTTCGACTGTCAATCCTGTCTTCTGACGTGAGACCATAGCAGATTCAACAAAGGCTAGGAGTCAGTTCAGGCTAAAAAAAATTCCACAAATAAATCCTCTGGTGGGATTCGAACCCACGAACTCCCCCCCCCCCCCCTCATAAATCCCATGATGCTGCGTTTCACCTTGGTGGCTAAGCTCAAAGCCAATCTGGATGTGCTTCTTGGAATGTTTTCCTAAAGCATATGTCAGGCTAAGTTGACAGTTCTTATCGCCCAGCTCGCAAGCCATCTAAGTATCTCATCTACTGCCTGGGTTTAATCCATTAAATCTTACTTTTTTGTATTAATCTTGAGAAACTGTACAATCGTCTTAGGAAGACAATACATATAAAACGTTCATAACAGTACTGTTGGTAGGCACACAAAAGCAAGGCTTGGAGAGAAAATCTTTGGTTTTGGGCTCCCTAATAAACAGCATTTAAGGTGATAATCTCACGAGAAGAAGCACTCTCTCTCTCTCTCTCTCTCTCTCTCTCTCTCTCTCTTTTCTCCTCTCTCTCTTCGCTCCTCTCTCCCCTCTCTCTCTCTCTCTCTCTCGTCTCCTGCTCTCTCGCTCTTTTTCTCTCTCTCTCTCTCTCTCTCTCTCTCTCTCTCTCTCTCTCTCTCTCTCTCTCTCTCTCTCTCTCTCTCTCCTCTCACCACTGTGTAAAACAGCAAAGAGGATGAGGCTCATTTTGTTTTATGTTGCCCAGCACTAAGTAGTTTGAGACACCAATACGTTTCCGCAAATTTGTACAAATTTCCAAACCTGTTTCGACTAGGTTTACTTTTGGCATGTAAATATGAAAAAAAAACAAAAAACCAGAAATCTTTTATTTTCTTGTACAGAGTGTTTCAGCTGCGTCAAGGTGCTATCTCGTAAAATACTATCTTTACCCTTCACAACTGGTATATAAGACAAAATGCTCGTTTGATGTGATAGCTCGGTTACTCTCCTTCATCAGGGGCAATGGTCTTTACATGAATATAACATCTGAATCTGAATCTCTCTCTCTCTCTCTCCTCTCTCTCTCTCTCTCTTCTCTCTCTTCTATCTATATATATATATATATATATTATATATATATATATATATATTGTGTTGTGTGTGTGTGTGTGTGTGTGTGTTTTGTGTGTGGAGAGAGAGAGAGAGAGAGAGAGAGAGAGAGAGAGAGAGACAGACAGACAGAAGACGAAGACCAGAGAGAGAAGAGAGAGAGAGAGAGAGAGAGAGAGAGAGAGATGAGAGAGTGGTGATGGTGTGTGGTGCGTGCGCGCTAGTGTAAACATACGCATTCTCAAAAGAGATTGAGATTGAGGCTATCGGGCAGGAAGCAAGAAATGTGGAGTGTGTTGTGTGTGTGTGGTGTGTGGTGTTTATGTGTGACTGTTCCACTGGTGTAATGGAAACCACTTCAGTCTTCTTTGTTCAGGCTTAAACTACTTTGTTATGGTTGCGTTAATGCCGCTCCCTTCGATTAGCCAGTTTGGTTAATTAAAAACGATATCCTTCTTGGCTCTGTTCGCTGCAATTTCACCGTGGAACCACATTCATTTTCTGAATTTATATTCTTTGTCAGTATGTTATACGTTCCAGACATTTCCATTTAAATTTCCAAATCATACCCCCCCCCCCTCCTCCCCTCCGACAGATCAGCCACTTTTGTCCTCTTTGAAATAACTAGTTAGGTTAACGAATTCTAAATGCATTCATCGAGAGTTTTCCACAGCCGTTTCGCTGCTGGCATGAAACCCCCTTTTTTCCACAGCCACCTCAACCGCCCAGACAACGCAATGCACACACCATACGAACAGGAAGGTAAATCACACCAGAGATTTCTCAGTTCATATGGAGAGACACACACACCAAATGTGTACACTTCCCTACCCCCATTGGGGGATAGCTTGGCGAATCGACTCATCCACCAGCACTGAGGGGCATGGCCCGTCATTCCAGACGCCACCACTCCAGTCACTGGGTCACTGGTCTCCTAACCCTGCCCCCCCCCCCCCCCCTTTGCCCCCTCCCACCCCCCTCCCCCCATCCTGCGATGCAGACTGCCTTCTCTCTCTCTCTCTCTCTCTCTCTCTCTCTCTCTCTCTCTTCCTGGGAAATCACTGTCTGTGGGACTGTTTGCTGGGTTTTTTTTTCTCTCTCTCTCTTTGGTAGGCTTTAAATGTTAGTGAGCTCGCTCACATGGTTGCTTCTTTATTCGCGACCGTAATATCGTCCCTGTTTAAATCCATTAGTGAATTATCAGAAAGGGAAAATCAACCCAGTGTTCGATTTGGTGGAAGGAGGAGAAGTGGAGGAGAGAGAGTGTGGGTGGGGGTGGGGGTGGGGAGGAGGGGGCAAGGACGGTGAAGCGGTTTGTTAAGTATTATTAGAAACAAGCACAGTAAGAACACGAGGTAAAGGAAACATGAGAGGGCTGGGCAACAAGAAGGGTGAAGGGAGGTAACCAGTGGGGCAGCGATATAATATGTAAAAGGACAGAAAGAAAGAACGAACGACAGAGAGAAAGAAAGAACGAAAGAACGACAGAGAGAAAGAAAGAAAACATTGAAAGTCACTATGTATTCAAACGAATAAGCTTCATCAGACATAACAATAACAAAACAGGGGGTACTTTTCTCTAAATAGAGGTCTGTGTCGATGGAATGACGTTACTATAAAGGACAGACAGATAACGAATAAAATATCGCAGGGTGTATGGGAAGAAGCGATGGTGGACAATCAATCCTGTCATGTTCTCTCTCTCCCTCTTCCTGCTCTGCTTGACTGGATACTCAAACCTGAAACATAAAACACTTCTGTATTCAATATTGATTATAATAGATTTTTGTGTTGTGGCGATAATGCTAATAATAATTACAGTGATGATAGGGACAATGATGATGATGATGATGATGATGATGATGATGATGATGATGATGATGACGACGATGATGATGAATGACGATGATGATGATGATGATGATGATGATGATGATGATGATGATGATGATGGTGATGATGATGATTGTGATGACGACAATTATGATGATGATGATGACGATGATGATGACGATGATGATGATGATGATGATGATGATGATGATGATGATGATGATGACTAAAAGCACATTTTAGAGAACACAGACTTCCCCAAAGATGGAACCAATATTGCCACCGCCCACTCATCGTGATTGGATTCTTATTGTTGCTGTCGTTGTCGTTGTCTGTTTTTGCTTGTCTTGTTTTAAAAGGTTAAAGGGGAGGGTGGGTAGCATCTCACACTTTGGACTTCACATTAACACCATAATCGTGGGGTTCTACACAGATGAGGGAGAAATTGCATTGGCAGGGTACGATGAGGGGTGGGGGGTGGGGGTGGAGCTGGAACTCCTAGACCCTGTCCATCCCACCTCTTTTCCCCCTCCTTCCACTAATCCTTACCAGGACTGTCAATTAAGAACGCGTCGGTTATGGTCAATTGGCGTGTGGTTGTTAAGATAAGAGCCCCCTGTGGGCGATGCCCCACTTGCAGTGTGATATTCCATGAATCTGCTTATGGGTAGTGACTCCCAAATTGGTTTCTGAGGATATCCTGTGCGCCATTCATCACACTCTGCGAAGTGGAGTTGTACGGCAGAGTATGTTGACGTTAGGGCACAGTGTGTGTATGTGTGTGTGTGTGTGTGTGTGTGTGTGTGTGTGTGTGTGTGTGTGTGTGTGTGTGTGTGTGTGTGTGTGTAAGAGAGAGAAAGAGAGAGAGAGAGTATGTGCGTGTGTGTGTGTGTGTGTGTGTGTGTGTGTGTGTGTGTGTGTGTGTGTGGTGTGTGTGTGTGTCTCTCTCTCTCTCTCCTCTCTCTCTCTCTCTCTCTCTCTCTCTCTCTCACACACAACACACACACACACACACACACACACACACACACACAACACTACAAACACACCACACACAAGCGCGCGCGCGCACATACGTATATATATATATAATATATATATATATATTATATATAAAATATATATATATATAATTATATATATTATATATATTGTTAAAATAGGTATTAAAAGAAGTCTCTACAAATTTGTTTCGAGCGCGCTCGAACAATTTGTAGAGACTTCTTTTAATACCTTATTTTAACAAATGTTGCTCCCCAAGGGGTTGAGCGCTTATGGAATCATTTTGGTATTTTAACCACATTGATCTATATAAAATATATATATAATATATATTTATTAGTTGTTATATATAATATATATATATTATATATATATATATATATATATACACACAAAACTAATAAATTCCAAGGATAAGTACGAGCACCATTCCAGCAACTTACAGAGCAGCTTGGTGTTGCAATGACTGCAAGAAATATTGTGCCGTACGCCTCTATGGTATTGACTGCATCTGTAGTGATGTCGCTCAAAGCCATCCTTGTTACGGTTTCAACTATCATTCCACCACAGAATGCCATCCTTTGTGACGTTTAGACGTTTAGTACTGGCAGGGAAATTGAAGTCCTTCTGTTTAGCAAATTCACTGCTTCTGTGAACATTGATTTTGGGATCAGGCCTGATTGGTTTCTGATGTGATTTGATCTTGGCGTGATAAGTGGACGACAAACGATGAGTATGCCGAAATCATGATAATGGGTGAATTAGGATTTAGCCTGAAACAATGTCCGAGATATAAAGTACAACTACTTATGGTCAAAAACATTGTACGGTTGTCACAAGTTCATGTACTCGTGTGTCTTGGATCACTCGTCCCAGAAAACGCGTACCCTGCCCCACAATTATAGGCCAAATGCAATATCATACGGAAACATCATCGTCGTCATCGTTGTTGTTGTTGTTATTGCGTCGACGTCGTCGTTGCTAAAGTATTTCAAGAATTTGTATGCTCTCAGTATTAGACAACACGTATGGTCACTCTGTCAAAGACTAACATTACTGTCTGGCACCATCACCAGAACCATCTTCACCACCGTCAGAAGTGACCACTATCATCATCCAAACTAGCGCTGTCATTGGGAATAAGATATAGGCGTTAGTGATCGCAACCATCTCCCTACTTCACTTCGTATACTTATATATAACAAACAGTGACTGGTCAGACCAGACTCCAAATCATACATTTACGTGTGGCGACAATGCTGTTCCACAGAGGCCATAGATGTGTTATCTGCCAGTACAAAGTGTTACTAAGTACAGGGGTAATATTTTTTTCCGTGGCGAAGTGGTTAGCGTCGCGGACTCCCGGCTGGGAGGTCGTGGGTTCGAATCCCATCAGAGTCATGTGGGTTTTTCTGCCCGACCTGCTCCTACCAGAGTTGAGTTTGCTGCGGACTCAGTTGGGAAGACTGGGACCACACAGTCGAGTTTCATCCACTTAATGGATGCGTTTTTGAGAGTGTTGTTCAAATTTCCTGATCGACACTGCAGGCGCCTGTATCTTTCGGGCCTGGTTGACGCCGGGATATATTATGAAAGGAAGCGTAGAGTACAGCTCTGTGATGTAATCTCAGACCGAAATGGAAATCCGTAGCATCATATTAATCATCCTCATTCTCATCGATCAGCATTAAAAAAAATGTCTCAAATTCTGTGGCCCTTCATGCCCTGCTTTCATTGTGTCCTCAGTTTCGACGTCCTCTCCACGTCTGTGGCCTTGGTTTGTTCCGTCGGGGTCACCGGTATCGGCGAATCCATGGGGGCAGTCGTGGACGTGTGGCGCCCTCCGGAGGGAAGCTCACTCACGTCGGCTCCGCGACTAAGCAATTATTGTCGTCAGTAGGGGCTTAGTAGGTGGTGTCCTGCGTATGTTAGATCAGAACAGGCGCCACTGAACACCACCGAGTGACTTCGGCAGCAGTGCAGTGTTTCCTCCGGTGGGTTGCCTCTTGACGACTTCACATTGACTGCTCCCTGTGGATTGCCGGTGCCGGGGCTGCAGCGGGGCCGACCGGGCTGTGGCTGTGGACGGGATGTCGGAATGAGCGGCGTGTGTGCACTGCCTCTGAGGTGGCGCAGAGGTTGGGACAGCAAAAAAAAAAAAAAAAATAAAAAATTCCTTGATGATGTAACAAAAGCTCACCCAGGTGGACATTCAGTACCGAGGGTGGCAGACAAGACATTGCGTGCCAGAAGGCGGGTACAATTTCAAAGTTCAGATTTTGAATTGGGGGATTTTTTGCACTACAACACGTTCCTCAACTGTTCTGTCTGCTGCTTGCCCCTCATCTCTTTTCTTTGATTTCTCCCATCTCTCCTACCTGCCTCAGATCATCTTTCCTGTTCTGCCCCGTCTCTTTGTTGCACGGCCAACAGAACTAGAGGAACCTTGTGTAGTATTCAACAGTGGGACGGCCCAATGACACCCAACGGAATTAAGGGATAAATAGAAGACGACGATGACCCCGTTGTGTCTTGAAGTAATACCAACAGTCCAGGGAGTTCTGATCCCTCCCAATCTTCTCCATCAGCACCCCTGGCCCTCAGAAATTGTCGGTTCAGCCGTTTCTTCGTATTTTAGCTACAGTGTCTAATCATCTGTCTGAGCGTATCCCCCTATCTTGGCATTTTTCATAGATTTGATCATCTGCAGGCACACACATCCACACACAAACACACACGCACGGACGCACGCACGCACGCACGCACGCACGGCACGCACGCACGCACGCACGCACGCACGCACGCACGCACACACAAAACACACACACACACACACGCCACACACACATCCACACACACACGCACGTACACGCACGCGCGCGCACGCACGCACGCACACCACACAACACACACACACACAACACACACACACACACACACACACACACACACACACACACACACACACGCCAGCGCGCGCACACAACACACACACGCGCGCAGCGACGCACACACAGCACGCAAATGATTTCACAAAATATGCAACACCATGGACAACTGCAAACCCCATGAATCGAGTGCGTCACCATGCACGCACGACCGAGAGGACGCAATCTACACAATCAACACAACACACGGGGCCGAGCAGACAAGCACATGCGCACTGCACCACGTACGCACGCAGCACGCACGCCGTGTACATCCATGGAAACTTTGTGACCTTTTGTTATTTCCGATGGTAATGGGATCTTAAATAAACACGAAGTCCTTGAATCAATTGTTATGAACATTAGAACGGACCTGCACTCAGCTATTCATCTGCGTCGTCGTTTTATAGTTTTCTTCTTGTTGTTGTTTTTGTTGCCGTTATTGGTGCTGCTGCTTTTGTTGCTGCTGCTGTTGTACTAAGAGTGCAACAGAGCATGCTGGAACCTTCTGTGATTTATTTGAAGGCGATGACATTAGAGGTATGAAGACGCAGTCAGAGTTTAAACTGTCTCCGACATAATTATGTTCATCGGCCTCCTATTGACATTTTTCTATTTGTTTTTTCAGTTTTCATGGATGTTGTCGTGTGCGTGTGCGTGTGGTGTGTGTGTGTGTGTGTGTGTGTGTGTGTGTGTGTGTGGTGTGTGTGTGTGTGTGTGTGTGTGCGTGCGTATGTGTGTGGCGCGTGCATGATAGGTGCGTGTGTGTGTGTGTGTGTGTGTGTGTGTGTGTGTGTGTGGTGTGTGTGTGTGTGTGTGTGTGTGTGCGTTTATGTGTGTGTATGTGTGTATGTGTGTGTGTGTGTGTGTGTGTGTGTGTGTGTGTGTGTGTGTGTGTGAGTGTGTGTGTGTGTGTGTGTGTGTGTGTGTAGTGTGTGTGTGTGTGTGTGTGTGTGTGTGTGTGTGTGTGTGTGTGTGTGTGTGTGTGCGTGCGCGTGTGAATGGGGGACTAAGTGAGTGTGTGTGTGTGTGTGTGGGGGGGGGGGTCGATAGTTGTGTGTATGTATGCGTGCTTGCATGCATGGATGCATTAACTTTCTGTCTCTTCTCTCTCACTGTTCGCCCCTGTCTCACTGTTTTCTGTCTGTCTGTCTGTCTGTCTGCTCTTCTCTCTCTCTCTCTCTTCTCTCTCTCTCTCTCTCTCTCTCTCTCTCTCTCTCTCTCTCTCTCTCTCTCTCTCTCTGTGCAGCAATTTTTCCTTTATATAGGGTGATACTTCCAAGGATCATGCAAGCACCTTTTGGTAATGACAATAAAATGTCAATGTATCAAATTCTCTCTCTCTCTCTCTCTCTCTCTCTCTCTCTCCTCTCTCTCTCTCTCTCTCTCTCTCTCTCTGTGTGTGTGTGTGTGTGTGTGTGTGTGCGTGCGTGCGTGCGTGCGTGCGTGCGTGCGTGCGTGCGTGGTGTGTGTGTGTGTGTGTGTGTGTGTGTGTGTGTGTGTGTGTGTGTGTGTGTGTTTCAGTTCGAAACTTGTAAACACGATCAATATGTGGCCGAGACAACGAGATTTCAGCCAGACCCATCGAGTTTGGATGTAATTGTGACCCTTCGGCCTCGGGGGCGGGGGGGGGGGGGGGGGGGGGGGCTCATTTGACCAGGGGTTAGGTCCGAGGGCTCCTGATTGACCTGCTAATTCAAACAGCTTTATTCATTACATTGCGTTCAGGATCCTTTATGGCGCACTGACACACACGGCCAAGACCTACAGTGTTCTCCTCTTTAGATCGGGCGATATCTCCCACGAGCACCTGCTGCCATTTAGTCTAGTCTGGTTGACCTGCTGCTGTTTTCTCGGGAGCACCTGTTCAGATTTACTTATTACTGTGGTTGGTATCTTCCTGAATCACTTGCTACGATTTTCAATTTAGACTGCGTGATAACGCCGTGTTGCAATTTCCTCTTAAGATTGGGTAAAGCCTTCCTGCAACGCATGTGGCCAGTTTCCCTTTCAGAGGGGATTGATAGATCCTAGGAGCACATGCAGCAATTTTCTTCTCTTTGGAAAGATGGAAGGATACATTTTAGGAGAGCCTGCCGCTGGTGTCCTTTTAGACTGGGTGATGCATTCCTGGAGCACTTGCAATGATTGTTTTTTTTCCCTCTTTAGATTGGGTGGTATATCCCTGGAGCACTTGCAATGATTGTTTTTTTCCTCTTTAGATTGGGTGGTATATGCCTGGAGCACTTGCAATGATTGTTTTTTTCCTCTTTAGATTGGGTGGTATATCCTGGAGCACTTGCAATGATTGTTTTTTTCCTCTTTAGATTGGGTGATATCCCTGGAGCACTTGCGGTAACTTTCACTTTAGATAGATTGATGCCTCCCATGGACATAGAGCCTCCCAAGAGCGCACGCAGCGTGTTTTTTTTTTTCCTTTGAACTGTGTAACGTCTTCCAAGAGCACCTGCCCCGATTTTACCTTTAATCTGGATGATATGTCCTTGGCGCACCTATTGAGGTTTTCTCTTTCCATCAGGTGTAACTCCTCAGGGCAACCATAGCTATTGTCTCTTTAGATTGGGTGGCACATTCCAGGAGGATATACAGCGAATTCTCTCTGTATCGGGTGATGTCACCAGGAAACACGTGCAGCGAATTCGCCTCTAGACAGGGTGATGGCTGCCAACAGCACATGCAGCGATTTCTCTTTTAAATTTGGCGATACATCCCCGGAACGCGGGCAGCCATTTTTACTTTCAGATGAGGTGATGCACACCGGGTACATTCAAGGATTTTCCCTGTAGATTGGACGACAGCTTTCAGGCCCACATGTAATGATTTCTTTTAGACTGGGTGATGCCTCCCGGACCATATACAGCAAGTTTTTTTTTGTTAGATTAGGTTATTCATATTAGGACAACATGCAGTGATTTTTCGTTCAGAGTGGGTGATACCTATCTGGACTACATACAGCAGTTTCCCCCCCTCTATATTGGGTGTTACATCCAAGGAGTGCATGCAACAATTTTTCCATTATATTGGGTGATACTTTCAAGGATCATGCAAAGCAATTTACCGTTTGATTGGGTAAATAGATAACGGGACCACTCACCACGGTATTTCCTTCAAAGTACTATTATATGCAGCCGTTGTCATTTAAGATGGGTTTTAACTTTCCATTTTTGACTTTAGTAGGGTCATACATTCCCTGAGTATATACTGCCAATTTGGCTTCAGGATAGATTATATCATTGCCGGTCCAATCTGGTCTTAGACTGAGCACTAATGTTCAGAGAAAATGCAATCTTTTCGCTGTAGAAAAAGTCATATTTTTTAAAGATTACATGCAAGTATTTGTGCTGCAGATTTGGAGATAATTTGCAAAAGCACATGCAGACATTTTTGCTTTAGAAGGGCTTGTCCTTTGTCAGCGAATATGAACGCCTTTTCCATGTCGTCCGGGTTTTCTTGTCCAGACCCACACAAAAACTTGCTTGGTATTGCCTTCCCACACGTTCAGCATGAAGAGATGTACCCAGGCCTTTTCTTCTCCACCGTGCTAGCCACTACGTCAACAGTCTTAATGTCTCAGTAAATACGAACCATATGAAAACCATTTTCCCCTGGATGCCGCCAATGTACCCGTCTGAAAATGTAGACAGCGTTGTTATTATAACCTTGCTTCGCGAGGATTCATCCTCAACAACACGAAAAACCTAGTTACATTTCACTTACGACATCGAAGACCATTCCCCTAAGGCGCAGTTATCCAGACAAGCTAACATTTGGCCTAATGGCCCGTAACACGTCCATTTAGCGTGAGCAGATCCTGGGGCTCGTGTTCCAGTTCCGTACGAGACGAATTAATTGTCCATCTGTACGTTGCATCTTAGATAGTGCCCTGGACCCAGACGGTAGATGAGAAGACAAAAAAGTTTGGCAAGTTTTCATAGGCATTTAGTCACACCATGATCTATCACGGGCAAATAAAGAAACCCAAGCACGCACGCCACAATATTCTTCCTATCGACGCGCGTTGTTGAAAAAAAAAGAAAACGGCTGTTTGTATGCTGGACAGGTAATGTTTTGTCCAATAAACATTGTTTGGTTCTGAGGCAAGGATTTTTTTTTTTTTTTGCTGTCCAAACTTCTGTGCCACCTCAGTCGCAGTGCACCCACGCCGCTCATTCCGACATCCCGTCCACAGCCACAGCCCGGTCGGTCTCGCTGCAGCCCCGGCACCGGCAATCCGCAGGGAACAGTCAATGTCAAGTCGTCAAGAGGCAACCCACCGGAGGAGACACTGCGCTGCCGCCGAGTCAATTCGGTGGTGTTCAGTGGCGCCTGTTCTGATCTAACATACGCAGGACACCACCAACTAAGCCCCCTACTGACTACAATAATTGCTTAGTCGCAGAGCCGGCGTGAGTGAGCTCTCCCTCCAGAGGGCGCCACCACATCCGTCCAACGACAGCCCCCATGGACTCGCCAATACCACTGACTCCGACGGAACCAAACCAAAGCCACAGACGTAGGGAGGACATCGAAATTGAGGTCACTATGAGAGCAGGGCATGAAGGGCCACAGAGTTTTAGACTTTTTTATGCTGATCGATGAGAATGAGGATGATAAAGCTGATGCTACGGATTTCCATTTCGGTCTGAGACTACATGACAGAGCTGTACTCTACTCTTCCTTTTTATGATATATCCTGGCGTCAAGCGGGCCCGAGAATTACAGACACCTGCAGTGCTGGTCAGGAAATTTTAGCAACACTCTCAGAGACGCATCCATTAAGTGGATGAAACTCGACTGTGTGGTCCCAGTCTTCCCAACTGAGCCCGTAGCAAACTCAACAGTGGGTAGGAGCCGGTCGGGGCAGAAAAAACCCACATGACTCTGATGGTATTCGAACCCACAACCTCCCAGGCGGGAGTCCGCGACGCTAATTACTTCGCCACGGCGGCTGATGATTTTCATGCAAGTTGAAACCGCAGTGAATTCTGGGCGGCAATTTCCTTATTGGGTTCGTCACTCTGCTTCATCGTGTTTGCGCAATGATGTTTTGGAATTCTACGTAAGCTTGCAACTGTGTTTTGTGGACAAAATTAGAGACTGCTCATAACAATAGAAATGTTCAGTAGGTGAAAGGGACCCAAAGGACAAAGTCTGATGGAGGCAAAAGCATATCAAAAAGATATCTCCTTTGTTTGAAAGTTAAAGACAGAGAGAAAGCAGAGGGTTTTTTTTAACGGATATAGTTCAGATTTCGAATAACAAATAATAATCACAAATACGTTTTTTAATGTAACATATTATTCTGATTGTTGTTTTATTTCTCAGTACATGACACATAAACACATTATCATCACTGGGAGAGTAAAATGTGTGTGTTTCATGAGCTTATCAAAGAGAGAAGTAAAGTAAAACACATGCGTGTATATTGTTGGCCCATTCGTGAATAAAAGTCAATATTATATTTTGCACATTTTGACTATGACTATGACAAATTCGCTGTTGTTGTTGTAAAGCTCTTATTCTAGATTTGTTTTCAAAGTATAAGTGTTTATGATGATGATGATGATGATGATGATGATCGTTGTTTTTGCTGTTGTTGTTGTTGTTTTGTTGTTGTTCTTATCATCATCAACATTATTGTGATATCATCATCGGTATTGTTGTTGTTGCTCATTTTGTTGTTACTATCATCTCACCTGTATATATAGCACTTTATGTACGTAATAGGCCTGTCACACTGCAAATACGCAAACATCGCGTATAAAATTTTCCCGATACGTGGTGAAACGTGGAGCATCAGCGTTATGCACAAATCATCGGTGTTTCATACGGTTTTCTAACGGCCACCGTGCGCCAACCCAATCCATACGCGCCACATCCTTTTGGACTGTTCAAAATAACTGGCGCGC
>CM031603.1:85401276-85406276 GCA_018398815.1 Conus ventricosus
TGGCTTGGTTTATTTGTGTTACACCATGGCTGGTTCATTTGTGTTACACCATGGCTGGTTTATTTGTGTTACACCATGGCTGGTTTATTTGTTTTACACCATGATTGGTTTATTTGTTTTACACCAGGTGGTTTATTGTTTTCACCTGTTGTTATTTGTTTTACACCAGATGGTTTTTTGTTACCCAGGTGGTTATTTTTTTACACCATGGTTGGTTTATTTGTGTTACACCATGGCTGGTTTATTTGTTTTACACCATGGTTGGTTTATTTGTGTTACACCATGGTTGGTTTATTTGTGTTACACCATGGTTGGTTGGTTTGTTTGTTTTACACCATGATTGGTTTATTTGTTTTACACCATGGTTGGTTGGTTTGTTTTACACCATGGTTGGTTGGTTTGTTTGTTTTACACCTGATTGGTTTATTTGTTTTACACCATGGTTGGTTGGTTTGTTTGTTTTACACCATGGTTGGTTTATTTCTTTTACACCATGATTGGTTTATTTGTTTTACACCATGGTTGGTTGGTTTGTTTGTTTTACACCATGGTTGGTTTATTTGTTTTACACCATGGTTGGTTGGTTTGTTTGTTTTACACCATGATTGGTTTGTTTGTTTTACACCATGGTTGGTTTATTTGTTTTACACCATGGTTGGTTTATTTGTGTTACACCATGGCTGGTTTATTTGTGTTACACCATGGTTGGTTTGTTTGTTTTACACCATGGTTGGTTTATTTGTGTTACACCATGGCTGGTTTATTTGTGTTACACCATGGTTGGTTTATTTGTTTTACACCATGGTTGGTTTATTTGTGTTACACCATGGCTGGTTTATTTGTGTTACACCATGGCTGGTTTATTTGTGTTACACCATGGTTGGTTTGTTTGTTTTACACCATGGTTGGTTTATTTGTTTTACACCATGATTGGTTTATTTGTTTTACACCATGGCTGGTTTATTTGTTTTACACCATGTGCAATGGTGAAAGCACACAGACACACAGACACCACACACACACACAACACACACACCACACACACGCGCGCCGCGCGCGAACGCCCACGCATGCACGCACCACACACACACACACACACACACCACACACACACAACACACACACTCTCTCTCTCTCTCTCTCTCTCTCTCTCTCTCTTCTCTCTCTCTCTCTCTCTCTCTCTCTCACACACACACACACACACACACGACACAAGATGGCGGAAACAGTAAACAACTGAGATCAGAGTCTGCTGAGGTTTTGAAAGACTGCCCAAGAAAATGACGAGACTGACAAGAGCAAGGAGTCGGGGAGGCCAAACTAACACCATGGCAAGTAAAAATGTTATGATGAGTCAGAAAAAGTCTACATGTCATGAATTTTCTAAAAACGAAGATTCCATTCGAGAGGAGGAGAATTATCGGCTTGACAAATATGGCGGACAGGACGAATTACGTTCGCGCAAAGACCAAGAGCAAGACCAAGCAACTGTAAGTGAAATTAAAGACCTTCACGCAGTTATTTCGAATTTGTGTGAACGGATATCTCGACTCGAAAGTACAGTTGCCAAGCAGAACGATCTATTGCAAAAATTTACAAGCACAGAAAGTTAATTGAGACCAGGGCTGCAGCTGTCAACGTACAAACACAGACAGCTTTTGCAAATAATTCGGACAATTTTGGGTCTCGCAGTTATGCTGAGGCAATCAAGTACAATCCGTCAAATTACCGAGAAGAAAACAACTATGGAAGAAAGTCAAAACTGCCCGTAAAAAGCCATTTCAAACAACAAACGGAGAAAAATCAACGCAGTCGAGAAAAAGAAAGATGACGCAAATATCAAACTTGACGTCAAATCGCACCCCGACAAAGTTCGTCATGCCTTTCTTTGAACAAGAAGAGAATAAACATAATCTTCCTAAGATCGTGATGCTGCATGACTCCATTATGAAAGGTGTCAACGGAAACAGATTGGGGCGTTCCTACGGCTTCAGTGCAGATCTACACAAGACCTTTTCCATAAAGGACATCCCAGCGGCGCTTGAAGTGGCCTTGTCCTCAACTGAAGAATCAGTGGACGCGATAATTGTTCACTGTGGAGTAAATGATGTGAAGAAGTTAGATCCAAAAGTGTGCAGCAAAGCTTTCGTTCAATGCGTTCAAGATATTTCCAGCAAACATCCAAAGACGAAGATCGTGATAAGTAAAATTGCTCCTGTTCAGGATCCTGATACTGAAGTTTGTCGTCAGCTCTTCCATGCCCTGATTACCACAGACTTGTTCAAACTGGAGAATGTATCCTTCATAAGTCACGACAATCTTCAGACCACATCACTGAAGGACGGTCTACACCCCAACACCAGAGGAGCCAGTGTCCTAGCAGGCAACCTGGGCAGACACGTGCGGCGCTTCTTTTGGAGCAGACCCAGGAAAACAGCCAGACGACCCCTAGCTCCACCACCATGCAGCGTTACCTGCCCCTTCAAGACAGCCCTTCTTTGCTGAAAGTCGACAGGGACGGTGGTGGAATATGTACGACTGCCTAAGAGACTGGTACTGACACAGAACAAATAAACTGTGCAGTCTTTACATTACCGTCAGCCAGATACTTTTGATGAACACTTTTGTAGTGTGGACTGTTGTACGCCTATTGATAATTTTGATTTTGTTTATATCTGAAATTGTTCTAAACAACCATTTGTTATCATTTTGTTCTTTCCTCATCTTTCTCCTTTGCATACAGGTTTTTTGTGCAACTAGTTATTTAAACATTTGCATTAGTTTTATTGGTGTTGTTGGAGACATGCCTGATAGATCACCTGATATTATCACCATTTTACAGTGGAATGCCAGATCAATAATTACAAATGAATCATATCTTATTCAGCATCTTGCAAAATATAAGTATCACATTTTAATATTGCAGTCTCTAAATGTGTGCAAAACAAAATTACCCAGACTGCCTAACTTTTATTATCCACCAGTACATAATCAAGTTTCTAATGTAAAAGAAAGAATAAGCAGTGCTATTTACATCCGGCAAGGTTTTGATTATTCTTTATGCCCATCACCAGCTCCATTAGATCAACCAGCTTGTATTCTTGCGCGGCAAGTGTTAGAATTAACAATAAGAATGTTCTAAACGTTGTCTCTGTTTATTTGCCAAAAGGACCGAATGACCGAAACACTGAGTGGCTACATTCGTTTAAAAATTCTAATGAAAAATGGTTGGTTGGTGGAGACTTTAATGCCCACTCTCCATTCTGGGATAAAGACTGCTCAACTATAACCAGCAATCGCTTCGTTGAAAATGTGGTGGACTCTTCTTTGTGCTTGCTAAATGATGACAGCATCACTCGAATACCAGATATTTCTACCCACAGAGCAAGTGCCATTGACTTGTCCTTGATTTCTCCACAATTAGCTTTTGACTGCATCTGGCAAACATACCAAGACACTCTTGGAAGTGATCACTTTCCACTAAAGATTGAATTAAAATAAAATTCTGAAATAACAAATTTTCCAGAAGACAAAATACCCAAGTACAATTATAAATTCGCAGACTAGAAGACATTTTCATCTCTTCTTTCTCACATGGATGTGGATGATATTTTTGACAATGAAGATGATATAAATGTCTTATATAGTAAATTCAGTGAAATGATTCTCTCTGCAGCAAATGAAACTATTCCTAAATGTAGAATTAACAGGAATAGAAATTATGCTGGAAATGTGTGGTGGACAAAAGATTGCGAGAAGGCGTGAATAAAAAGAAAGAGAAATATAAAGCATACCTTAAAATTAAGTCTGAGGAAGTAAAACAAGAAAAACATCAAATGTGGAATGATTCAAGTGCACATTCCTATAGGAATAGAAAAGGCACACGAAGAAATGAAGGGAGCCAACGCATATTCTAACAGAGTTGTAGCCAAAGCTAAACGTTTATATTGGTCATCCTTCTGTGACAAAGAGGTTTCTCAGCATAAAGATTTTCAGAAAGTGTGGAAAAAGTTTCAGGACATGAAACATGGGTTAAATCTTCCTCGATATCCCATTAAACTGGATAATAACAATTTCCAACTTCAGCGGAAAAGGCAGAAGCATTTGCGGATATATTCTCAAGGACAATGAGAATGGAAAGTCTTTCACCAGAATGTAGACAGCTTCGAGAAGAGGAAGAAAAGAAACATCCCTATGATGAGCCACATGCAAATAGTGATCTTTATTTTGTCAATGCACCTATTACAATACATGAGGTGAATGATGCTATTTTTTCATTAACTAACAAAACATCATCTGTAGGGTTAGACGCAATTTCAAACTCTATGTTGAAACACTTACCACATAATTTCATAAATTTTTTGCAAACAATATTTCAACAGATTTGGTCAGAGGGTATTATGCCAGGAATATGGAAGCAGTCAGTAGTAATTCCCATATTAAAACAAGGTAAATCTGCAACAATTGTAAGTAGTTATCGACCAATAGCTTTAACCTCTCATGTCTCTAAACTAATGGAAAAAATAGTTCTGAATAGATTGATATATTATTGTGATAAACATGACGTAATACCACACAATCAAGCCGGTTTTCGAAAAGGAAGATCAGTCATCGATCATATAGTTAAAATAACCACACAAATTAAAAACCAATTTGCAAAACAAAAAAGCGTTTTGGCTACATTTTTTGACGTTAAAAGAGCTTTCGATAGTGTCTGGCATACCAGATTGTTATTCAAATTAAGAAACATAGGTCTATCTGGCAATCTTTATTATTATATCAGAGAATTTGTTCAAGACAGAAAGCTACAGGTTAAAGTAGAAAATACGTACTCTGAATTTAAATCATTACAAATGGGAATTCCACAAGGCTCTGTGATAGCTCCAATGTTGTTTAACATTTTACTCTGTGATCTTCCCAAACATATAAGCAAAAATATCACAGCTGTGCAGTATGCTGACGATCTGTGCATATGGATGGATACTTCAATAAGGAAAAAT
>CM031603.1:85413776-85418776 GCA_018398815.1 Conus ventricosus
AAAAACATAGGATGGAAAGGACCGTAACTGCTGCCCAAGCATGCTGCTTTCAGCAATTTCATGTTCAAGTAACTACAGGGTCGAACTTTAATTAAGGACCACTTATACACAGTCTCACAAAACATAGAAAGAAAAACCGACAAACGACAGAAACTTTATAAATGTTTAATTTCATTATCAGTGAACAACATTTGTCACTTTCATCGAAAAAATCATTCTTTCTGATTAGACAGGGGAGCCTGAATGAGACTACCCCCCAAAATGACATTCACAAAAAGAGTGTTTCTTTACAGTCTGATCAAAACCGAGTGTGCCCCCCTCGTGCTGCCACACAATCCACACAGCGCTGCCTCATGGTGTTGACTGTGCTTGTAATGAGTGCCTGGGGGGTTTGCCCACTCCTGCTGCAGGGAGTGCAGCAGCTCCTGTCGATTTGCCGGAACAGGGTGATTTTCTTGAACTCTCCTCCCAAGCTCGCCCAGATGTTCTCAATAGGGTTCATGTCCGGGCTGTTTGCCGGCCATGGCATCCTGGTGATGCCAGCGTGCACCACAAAAGTGTTCACGGCTCGACAACGATGTGGGGGGGCATTATCGTCCATGAACACAGCCTGAGCCCCAATCTGCTGGAGTGCTGGGACAACCAAAGGCCGTTAAAATCTCCTGCAGGTAGCGTTGGCCGTTCAGGTTGCCATCCACATGGTACAGGGAGTCTTGTGGTGACTGCTGATGCCCCCCCCCCCCCCCCCCCATACCATGACGGAGCCACCACCAAAAGCGACGACCTCCTGGATGACGTCATCTGCCAGCTGCTCCCTGGGACGCCGCCACACCCGAATGCGTCCATCTCGGCTTCAACTGGAACTTGGACTCATCGGTAAAAGCACCATCCGCCACTGAGCCCGAGTCCATGTTCGATGAGCTGTGCACCAGGCCAGGCGACGTGCCCGGTGGGCCGCAGTCAGTTTTGGTTTCCGGACTGGGCGCCTTGCTCGAAGGTTGGCAGCATTGAGGCGCCGCCGTATGGTCATCTCACACACTGCTGTGTTAGTGGCAGCTTGGAGCCGACGCCTGATGGTGTTGGAGGTGGTGGTCCTGGTCCGAAGAGCATGTCTGCGGAATGAACCTGTCATCTCTTGCAGTGGTCTTCTTTGGCTTGCCTGGACGGGGTCTCTCTTTGACAGTTCCAGTGGCTTGAAAACGTTTCTCCTCAGCCGAATGTAGTCTCTCTGGCCACTTCTCGAACGCCAACTCGATCCTGCAGCCATGCAATCGCCCGGGTCCGGTCAAAATCAGACAGCTTGCTTCTTGGAGGCATTTTTGTGTTATGAAGAATTATGCACGTTGGGCTGCTTTTTAGGGGCATTCCAGTAATTAAAATGCTCTGCCAATGCATTGTTTTTGCACGTGCATTTGAATTTCAGTGCAAAACCGTTTGAAGCAGTGCTCACTCTTGCTTAAAAAATAAGCAATTTTGACAACAATCTGCAACTTTCAACCCCCCCCCCCCCCCCCCCCCCCCCCCCCCCCCCCCCCCCCCCCTGCATGCCGCACGTGACAATAAGACAGCTTTCGCAAGCTTTGCGGAATACTCTGTTAACCCCTTAAACCTTACCCAGTCGAATTCTTCGAAAAATTGCATTGCTTGTATTTTTGGGCCAATTTAAAAAGAAAGGGCCTTTTTTCGGGGTGGTCCTTAATTAAAGTTCGACCCTGTATATGGAGGCGCTTCTCCTATACCTATTTTATGACTCGATATCGCCCTCTTGGATATTACGGCGTTTATCACGGCTGTAGCTGAGTGTGCAGTTTACGCAAGAGTTAGGTTCCTGAAGTTCACTCACACACACACACACACACACACACACACACACACCACACACACACACACACACACACACACACACGCGCGCACGTGCGCGCGCAAGCAAGCAAGCAAGCAAGCATGTGCGCGCACGCGCACATACACACACACACACACACACACACACACACACACACACACACACACACACACACACATACACACGCTCTCTCTCTCTCTCTCTCTCTCTCTCTCTCTCCTCTCTCCCCTCTCTCTCTCTCCTCTCTCTCTCTCTCTCTCATGCGCGCGCACGCACGCACGCACGCATGCACCCCCACTCCCCCCCCTCCCACCCACCCCTCCCCACACACATCACATGCTGCAAAGAGCTGATGAGAGCATCATTTTTTTTTCAAAAAAGGATCTTGATAACGCAAATTCATCAACACATATCAGAGCATGTAATCGTCTGATGAGAAACGTGCTGCAAGCACCTTTGTGCTTTCAGATTGAGGCCCTCCTAGAACTGACTGTGGTTCCCGCTTCCTTGAAAACAAGTGGAGCTTGATGTACGCAACATGGGTTCCCGTTTCTCGATAAGATCACTTGTGTCTCAGTACATACTCGTGGCTGTATTCATTCAGATCATCTGTCGTTATCAGATTTGCAAAGTTCACTTCACAATGAGGGGGAGATAACTTCTCCTGTCCATTCCGCTGTCAACATAGTTCTGTCATTATATGTCATAGATTGATGCCAGCACCAATTTTTTTTTTTTTTAAATTCAAGCTCAATCATTTATATTCTTCCTGTGTTAGTATATTGTGTTGAAATAAATTTACACCAGCAATACACGCCGAAGTCGCACAATTTCTAGACTGCTTAATTCAGCCTTCAGGGGCTTGGGAAAGCGATGGATGGCGAATGAATTGTGCCGTAGTTTTGTCTGTGGGCAGACTGCTGTAGCGCACTATTCCTATGGCGATCACACGCCACGTCAACTCATTGTCAGCTTCAGTGGGCAGCCATCGTTAAGGCCGTTCCATCTCAGTTCCCAGGATTTGTGTTTACCCCCAGGTTACGTGGAAAAGATCACGAATGTCTCTCTTAGGAAATCAAGGTCTGAGAATGTGTGTGTGTGTGTGTGTGTGTGTGTGTGTGTGTGTGTGTGTGTGTGTGTGTGTGTGTGTGTGTGTGTGTGTGCGTGCGTGTGTGTGTGTGTGTGTGTGTGTGTTGTGTGTTGGGAGGGAGGGACGTAGGGAGTAAAGACAGAAAGAATTGGGGAGGGGGGGGGGGGGGGGGGGGGGGGGGGGGAGCTGGAAGGAAAAAGTACTAAACAAATAGCAAACATTATCGAGTGGGGAGATTCTTATACTGAACAGAATGAAGATGAAGTGGAAATGTATGGCAACTGTGCGAGTTCGTTTACGAAAAAAGATTGCTTTTTGGTTCCACATGTCCCACATTAGACAATAAGTCATTGATTTCTATATTTGCCTGATCTAACAGCACTAACAATCTCGCTGCCAGTTCAAACAGACAGAAACAGAAGCATTTAAGTGTGTTTCTTTCTAAACATAAAGACACATTCATTCATGTATAACAGATCTATAGACATGAAAGAACTGAGGCAAGAAAATACGCTTATTGCCTTTTTTTTTTTTTTTTTGGTCTTTTTCATTCCATTTCCTTCATCTAACCCTGTCATAAACGCATTGCCATAAATGACGAGGCTCACATTCACTTGCACAAAAGTACGATGACCATTTCCAGAATACGATGTCGTTGCGGATTCCCGATAGTTCGCTCGATTCGTTTTACTGGCTGAAGTGCACGCACTGTAGATAATCATGCAGGCCAGCAGAAAATTCTAGCCAGCCCCATTTCTCCTATCAGGTAAACTGACGTATGAGTATATTATGCATGTTATCCTTAGTGGTCAGCTGGCGAGAACTAGCCCAATCCTATTGGTGGTCGACTGGCCGTTAAGTGCTGGCGGTAAAAACAGAAGCAGAGCCGGGAGGTAAAACCCTGTTCAGTTCTTCATATTGTCACTGTTCTTTTTTTGTTATATAGGGGGGCAAAACCCTGTTCAGTTCTTCATATTGTCACTGTTCATTTTTGGTTATATAGTGAGGCAATCGCAAAGTGTAAATCTCAGTGCTCACAAAGCTGTGGAATAAACTGACGGGGAAATTAATATTGTAGTGAGTATCCCCATTTGTATTCGTACTCCATTTTTTTTCTGAAATATGGGGTCTACTCTCCTTTAGGTGGGGTAGAGAGTAAACTGAAGATATTACAGATTCGTGGTATTGCTGTACACATGATTGTGAATTGCTATATATGTGGTGCGTTGTGTGTGTGTGTGTGTGTGTGTGTGTGTGTGTGTGTGTGTGTGTGTGTGTGTGTGTGTCTGTGTCTGTGTCTGTGTCTACTGTCTGTGTGACTTATTCTAGTTTAATAGTATAATGCATCTGTCATTTGCTACCATGAAACTAAAACGAAACCGACCGCTGCCACTATCCACTCTATCCTCATCCTACAATCGCGCCCGCTTCCCCACGATGCAGTGTCCGAAATACTCCTGAGCGTCCTGTGGGCCTTGTAACACTGACAAAATAACACAGGTTCTCACCAGTCCCCTGGTAGTTGGTCTGAAGCTATTTAAGCTAGAAATATGGCACCAAGATTGGTCTGAAGCTATTTAAGCTAGAAATATGGCACCAAGATTGGTCTGAAGCTATTTAAGCTAGAAATATGGCACCAAGATTAGTCTGAAGCTATTGAAGCTAGAAATATGGCACCATCGTCTGAGGCTTTTGTTTTTAAGGGAAAAAAAACATTGATAAGGGTGATAGGCATCCCACACAGCAAGTATCCTGTTTATGAAGCTGGACGCAAATCACCAGGCGAGCGATTGATATAAAAATGAACTTTAATATGGTGCTTCATGGTAATTACAGCGCCAGCGATGTGTTGTATCCGATAGGTCCAGCGATGTGTTGTATCCGATAGGTCTTATCCTGAAATGCCATCGTCTTGTTCCGTGCGCAGTCTGGGCTGCAGCTCAATCCCCCCCCCCCCCCCCCCCCCCCCCCCCCCACCTAATTCTCCGTCTGGATGCAGCCATCAGTCCTGCCGTTTCCTTCGACCCCCGACACAGCACTGGTCCCTTTGGAACCCTCATATAAACC
>CM031603.1:85421254-85446254 GCA_018398815.1 Conus ventricosus
CTCTCTCTCTCTCTCTCTCCTCACTGTGATTTTCTTCAGCAACCTTTTAATGCAGTGTGGTGACGTCGAGTCAAACCCCGGACCTCCCAAGAGGGACACCAAGCAATCATGTTTGACCGGTTCTAGTGGTGGCCGGAGACTGAGTGTGGACAGAGGCCAGAGGCACCAGGGGGACAGTGCACAGTCGTCCATGCAACAGAGAATTGACAGTGACACTGGTTTTGAACCTGCCTTGTCCATGCTGTCTTCCATGAGTGACAAGTTCGACAGCTTGAGAGACGATCTGACCGAGATCAAAGAATTCTTTGTTGGTTTGAAGGAAGAAGTTGAATCACTGAAAAGCGAAGTAGCGTCTCTCAGGCGGTCAAATAATGAACTGGAAGAAACGAACAAAAACCTTCAAGATAGTGTGCGAATTTTGGAGAAGAAGACCAGCGAATTAGAAGATCGTTCGAAAAGAAACAACATCATTGTGCACGGCATACCCAGACAGGCCAACGAGACAAGTGATGACTGTGAACGTTTGTTGAAAGACTTGATTTCTAAGAAGCTGGAACTGAGCGCCGACGTCAGTTTTGATCGAGTCCACCGAGTGAACGCAAAGTCTGATTCGCCCATCGTTGCTCGCTGCACGTTTTTCAAAGAAAAGGTGAAAATTCTGAAGGCGAAAAGGAATCTTCAAGGAAGCAAGGTTTTCATCGGCGAAGACTTCTCTCTGCGCATCAGGACGATAAGGAAGAAGCTGTCTCCTCACCTTAAGGCGGCCAAGGACCAACGAAAACGGCGACAATGATTTATGACCACTTGTTAATAGACGGAATGAAATTCGTCCTTAATGAGCAAGAAACGGGCATCATCGAGTTGACCTAGAGGTGTGGCCGCCCCTGGACCTGTAACCGACGCTGTTCTGTCCATAGACTTGGTGTAAAAGAGGTAGACAAAAAAAGACAGTCACCGGTGACAACTAGCGCGACAAGAGAGCAACGCTTTTGTGCACGTGGAAGAGATGGAACAATTCATGACACATCAGTGAGGTCACCGCCACGCGCGGTTCGTGCGGTGATGTTGATGAAGGACAGTGATGAGAGTGTGCATGTTGCCATGAGTCATGAAGGGGTTTTAGGAAACAGTCGCGGGCCAAAAAATGTCAAAGACCAGTTTGATTTGAAATCGGATAATTTTGTTATGGATGATGGCAAACATAAAAAATATATGTTTCTCCATTGGAATGTGAATGGTTTGTTATCTAAAGTTTCAGATTCTGAGTTTGTGCAGTACATATCTTCATTTGACTTTATTTGTTTGGTCGAAACTTTTATGGAAGACTTTAATAACACAATGTTCACTGAACATACGGCGTTTGTTCAGCCTGCCGTAAAATTATCGCAGAAGGGAAGGTGTTCAGGGGTGTAATTTGTTTGATTAAAAATAGCCTAGTTGCAAAAGTGAAGCAACTCGATATGGGTAACGGTAATTTTCTGTTGTTTGTTCTTGACAAGACTTTATTTCATTTTTCTAAAAATGTTCTCTATGTTTGTGCATATGTCCCTCCAGAGCACTCACCATACTATGCCGCGTTTGATGTGGAAAACGGAATAAGCCAGTTAGAAGATTGTTTAATTGATCATTTCATATCTACAGAAGACTTTTCGTTACTGATGTGTGGGGACTTTAATGCCAGAACAACTAATGTTTTCCCTGAGAGTAATGATGATGATGATGATACGATGAATTCTTGTTTTGAGAAGAGCGATAGCGCAACGATTACCAGATGTTCTGAGGACAAAATGTTGAATACATATGGAAAATATTTTTTAAACATGTGTAGCACTTTAAGATTATTTTTTGTTAAATGGTGTATGTAATGGCGACAAGTCTGGTCGTTTCACATACATTTCTGATTCAGGTTACAGTGTTAATGATATTTTGTGTCTTCATGTGATTTGTTTGCCTACATAACTAAGCACTGTAGTATGTTGGTTGCTGACAAAATTGAATCTGATCATATGCCCTTGGAATTTTGCATGAATATGTCTGATGTTGAATTAAGTATGATTGGGGATTTGGGGTGAAAAGGAATATATGGAAAGATTCGTGTGGAATGACGATTATGCTGAACATTTTTGTGATATGATCAACTCTGAACACATTCGTGAAAAGCTTTTGTCGGCAAGGATGTTGATTGATGTTAATGTAAATGATGCGTTAGAGTTGTTCAATGATATTGTGAAAAATGTTGCAGTTTGTATGAAACAGCGTATCTGTGTCAACAGATCAAACAGACAAAATGACTGGTATGATACAGAATGTAGGGAAGAGAAACGAAAGATGTGCAGACTTTTAAGACAATTTAGGAAGACATCTGACAAAGATGATGGGGCAGCTTTTTGTAAAGCAAGAAGGGAGTATAAAAATCTACTGCTTAGAAAACAGAAATTGTATAATGATTTTCAGTTTATGAAAATACTGAACTCTGTGAATAATCAACAAGAATTTTGGAAATCACTGCGTTCATTACATAACAAGAAATCTCAGCCTCGAAATAGTATTACTATGGAGGAGTGGCATCAACACTTTAAACAAGTGTTAGAAAAGGATGCTCCACCTCAGGCTATCCAAAATATCACAGACGACATATGCACAGATTACATGGACCAACCTATTACAAAAGAAGAAATTTTAATCGCAATTAGAAAGCTGAAAAATCGTAAAGCTCCTGGGGCCCGATGGCTTGTTAGGGGAATTCTTTAAAAATTTGGGGGATGTGCCATTGACTTTTTAGTGAAATTGTTTAATGCACTGTTTGACAAAGGAATGTATCCCAAGGGCTGGTGTGAGTCTATAATAATGCCTTTATATAAAAAAGGTGAAGTCAACAACACTAATAATTATAGGGAATTTCCTTATGTAATATATCAAGTAAACTTTACAGCTCAGTTATAAATAAAAGACTTTCAGACTGGGTTGAAATAAATAATATTACCGGTGAACATCAGGCTGGATTTAAAAAAGATTATTCAACGACTGATCATATGTTTACTCTATTGGCAGCTATACAAAAGCAGTTTGCATATAACCGAAAATTATATGTAGCTTTTATAGATTTTGAAAAAGCTTTTGACTCGATTTCAAGACATTTTTTATGGCCAATACTGAGAAATAAGGAAATAAAAGAAAACTTTACCGCTGTGTAGAAAGTATGTATTATGATGTTAAAGCTAGAGTTAAATGTGGTGCTAGAGTTAGCGATTTAATAAAATGTACAAGGGGAGTAAAACAGGGCGATGTGTGTAGCCCCATCTTGTTTTCATTATTTATCAATGATTTGGCTCAACAAATCATTGCGAATGGTAAACATGGTGTAACATTTGATTTAACAGAATTATTTATTATGCTTTTTGCTGATGATATTGTCCTGTTGTCTGAAACTCCGATCGGTTTACAAAATCAACTAAATCAATTATATTCGGCGGCGGAGAGACTGGAACTTAAAGTGAACATGGAAAAATCTAACATTATAGTTTTTCGTAAAGGAGGGTATTTAGCGGCACGTGAAACATGGTTATATGGAAGCATTCAGATGCCTGTTGTCAATGTATATAAATATCTCGGACTATATTTTTCAACTAGGCTTAGTTTTAGGTTTACTTGCCAAGATCTGGTCAGCCGAGCCAAAAGATCTGTTGTGAGCATTTTGTCCTTAATGTATAAGTTTGATAATATTCCCCGAATATATTTTTTAAATTGTTTGATATACAAGTTCAACCAGTAGCTCTATATGGAGCTGAGATATGGGGATTGACAAACAATCAAGACATTGAAAAAGTACATTTATTTGCTATGAAAAAATTTTTGCATGTTGATCAAAAGACTCCAAACGATCTTATTTACGGAGAACTTGGAAGGTATCCTATTTACTTAAATGCTTACACGAAATGTAAAAAATATTGGTTAAAAGTAGTTCAAATGAATGATAACAGACTACCTGCTATGGCGTATAAGACTATGTATATACTTGATCAAAGAGGTAAGCAAACATGGGCAAGTAGTGTACGTAAATGTTTATGTAATTATGTTTTTTCTATGCATGGATGATCAGGGTGTTGGATGTGCAAGAAGCTTTTTGGCTTGTTTCAAACAACGCATCATGATTGTAGGTGGCAGGAATGGGACTCTCATATTCAGACGAGTGACAGATTTTCATTGTATAGATTGTTTAAAGTTAATCATTTGATTGAACCATACGTTTCATTGTCCTTGTGTACTTTTGTAAGAACTGCGCTAACCAAGTTTAGGTTTGGAGTATCTGATATCGCTGTGCACTCCCAAAGATATAAGTATGGTGGAAATGGAGCTGCCACATGTCGTCTATGTAGTTCAGCAATAGAGGATGAGATTCATTTCGTGTTTAGCTGTCCAATGTTGAATGATTTAAGAAATAAGTACATTCCGCCAAAATTTTATAGTAGACCATCTAATTTTCGTTTAATATTGCTACTGTCAACAAAAAATGAAAACGTAATAAGAAACTTAGCAATATACTTGTACAAATCATTTAAACGCATTAGAGCTTTATCTGAATAAGTACGAGCAAAGTAAATATGTTTGTACGTTTTACATAGACATAGCGTGTGTTAAAATGATAATTTTGATTTTGATTTATTATATTATTCACAGTTCATATGTTTGACCCCCTTCAGATGGGGCCATGGCCTTTTGAATAAATTATCATTCATTCATTCTCTCTCTCTCTCTCTCTTTAAGATTTCGTTCTCTCTCTCTCTCTCTCTCCTCTCTCTCTCCTCTCTCTCTCTCTCTCTCTCTCTCTCTCTCTCTCTCTCTCCCTGCCCCCCTTTCTCTCCCTCCCTCCCTCTCTCTCTCTCTCTCTCTCTCTCTCTCTCTCTCTCTCTCTCTCTCTCTCTCTCTCTCTCTCTCTCTCTCTCTCAGGAGAGGAGGTGAAGGCGGTTTTTGAGGACCATCCGGTGTTTTTCTCCTGTGAGAAATGGGTCAGCGATCCAAACAGAAAGAGGGGAGTGTAGTCTGTCATAGGGACGTATGAAGAACAGATGTGTGTTTCAACCTTTTGAACCCATCTCCTTTGTAAAAGAAAAAAACAAGAACAAACCAGCAAACGTTTAGCTTTTGTGATTTCCTGCAGACACTAATAAGTCTTCTCCTTCTCCTTTTCCGTCTTCATCATCATCATCATCATCATCATCATCATCATCATCATCATCATCGTCGTTATCATCATCATCACCTTCTTGTTCTTGTTCTTGTTCTTCTTGTTCTTGTTCTTCTTCTTCTTCTTCTCCTCCTCCTCCTCCTCCTCCTCCTCCTCCTCCTCCTCCTTCTTCTTCTTCTTCTTCTTCTTCTTCTTCTTCTTCTCCTCCTCGTTTTCTTCCTCCTCTTCTTCTTCTTCCTCTTGTTGTTGTTGTTGTCGTTGCTGTTGCTGTTGTTGTTGTTGTTGTTGTTGTTGTTGTTCTTCTTCTTCTTCTTCTTCTTCTTCTTCTTCTTCTTCTTCTTCTTTCCTCTTCTTCTTCTTCTTCTTCTTCTCTTCCTTCTCCTCCTCCTCCTCCTTCTTCTTCTTCTTCTTCTCTTCCTTCTCCTCCTCCTCCTCCTCCTCCTCCTCTTCTTCTTCTCCTTCTCCTTCTCCTGCTTCTTCTTCTTCTTCTCCTTCTTCTCTTCCTTCTCCTCCTCCTCCTCCTTTTCTTCTCTCCCTTCTCCTGCTTCTTCTTCTTCCTATTCCTCTTCACAGTGGAAAGTCAGAAGGTTTCCCCACGTTTGTCCGCGGTAGTGTGTCAAAGCGTGAGTCCTTTCAAATGTTTTCTCTGTCCATTTTTTGCAATGCTGTCAGTTCATCGTATTTCCTGTCTTTCCGTCCGTCTCCTTTCTTAAACTGTTCCCAGGAAGATTGAATTAACAAGACTATAAGATCACGGTCTTTCGTGAAGAAGACTCTGCCTTAATTCCAAAGGGAACACCTACAGATTAGATTCCTTGTACGAAATGGGTTCCGCTGTCTCTAGAACGAACACACGCACGCACGCACGCAAACACGCTCGCGCGCGCGTGCGCGCGCGCCCCACACACACACACACACACACACACACACACACACACCACACGCACACACACACACACTCTCTCTCTCTCTCTCTCTCTCTCTCTCTCTCTCTTCTCTCTCTCTCTTTTCTCTCTCTATTCTATTTATCTATTAAATAGATAAAAAAAAAACCGTATTTAATATGAAGAAAGAAAGGTAATACATAATAACAAACGAACGTTTTATCAAAAAATGATCAGAGGAAAGAAAAAACAATATAGGGAACAGATATTTGATACACTTATGCAAAATCAGCAGGATGGCCAGAAATTCCGGAGTACAATAAAAAAATTAGAAGAAAGAAAAATAAATTACCAGTTATTACATCGGAACAATGGTAAAGAACCATATTGAAAGCATACTCAAACCCCCAAATAGGAGCTATTGTAAGAAGAAAGCAAGTGAAATATGGAAGAATTCCTATACATGAGTTAGAGGGGGGAAATAACAGAACAAGAATTAGGTATAAGCAATAACAAACTGAAAACAGAAAATCCCCAGGAATAGATGAAAATCCCCCGCAGAATTTCTAAAAAACAATAGCTAGCAAATAATACCAAATCTACAACCCTAAGTTATACAACAAACTGTTACAAGAAAGTTTACTCCCCTTAGATAGGGTCACGTGCCGTAATTAGTACCACTCCCAAGAATGGCGATAATGCAAAATCCAGGCAATTATAGAGGTATTAACACTGTTAAGCATTATAAGTAATATTTTTTACTGCAATAATCAACAAAAGACTTTACTACTGGGGCAAAACGAGAACAAAATTAGTAAGGAACAAGCAGATTTTTGAAGGGGATATTCGACATTAGACCACATTTTCACATTAACAACTATGATAACAAATTGCCTCTATGCAGAACGTAGAATAAATATGTATAGGTAGAGCAGTCATAGATTATCACCGTTCTCCCCTAGGTATCCGGACGTTTGGGGATCAGAAACGCCCCCTTTTTTTCGGGTCCCCGTTTGGGCAACGTCCTCGTCCCGCTCCTCTGGAAGGATCTAACCACCGGGACAGCGGGTAACCTGACCTATGCCAGGGGGGGGGGGGGGGGGGTGGGGGGGGGGGGGGGGGGGGGGGGGGGGGGGGGGGGGGGGGGGGGGGGGGGGGGGGGGGTAGGGGGGGGGGGGGCGAGGGGGAACACGGGAACCTCGAATCCTGAACCATCCCACGTTCGCGGGTTGGAGCTCCGGCTTCCGCATCCTCCTCCTACCGAGACCCCCTCACAGCCCCCCACCAAGGTACTGCCAAGGTGGCCAGTGGCACGGACCTGTGCGGGACTACAGCCACTGCCTCTCGTTACTCCCCACAATGGTGGCTCAGTTACCCGGGTCCCCGGGGAACTTCTGCCAGACACCCCAAGGGTCGCCACAGCCCGTATTCCTCCCCGGGACCGGTGCTCTCTATGCCGCACCGAGAGAGACCCAGGGCTAAACCCACACCCCAGCATGAAGCAACAGTAAATGGTCGCATGTGCACCCCGGCACACTTGCCCCTGGGTCGACGCTTGGTCCCCCTCCTCGGGCGCAGTCCGATCGGCGGTATGAGGTCCCGTCCGCGATCATAAGCCACCTGGAGACTCCACAAGTACCCCTTGACGTCCTCCTGACGCGGAGGTGCTCCGAACCCTTCCAGGACCATACCTCCGTGAGGCGGACGATGAGGAGAACCGACCTCCACTCATTGTACGATTCCGCACGTTGGAACGGTTGCGCCCAGACCCTCGTTAGGAGGGAGCCGCAACCCACCAACGAAGTCCTCTCCCCTCTCCCTCTTCGGCCGGCACCCCCCCCCCCCCCCCCCCCCCCGTCCTGCGGTTCAAAAACCAAGGATCGTCGGCCCCCCAGTCACTCACCTCAATCTGGTAGACCGGCTACTCGCGCCATGGGTGCGCAGGCCGTCCCCCCCACCGGACAGGGACCCCTCTCGCACCTAATGCAGCCCAATTCGGTACCACACCTCGGGGACCCCAAGAACCCTCGTCGCCTCCCTGTTTCACCGACCACCCGGTGACCAGGAGAATGGGCATTTCACAATCAGACCATCGTTGATCCCACACACTGCCCCCCTCCCCCCCACCCACCCACCCACGACGGACCATTTCCTTTAAGAATTAAAAAGGAATGACCGAACAGCCAGGATGGGACATCCTCCACACCACTCGGACATACCACTTAGGCAGCTCCTACAAGCAACTGGAGCTCTATGTCCGAGGACGACGGTGCCGCCCCTGGCCTTCGGACCTGACTCCGAGGCGTACCAGGAGAAATGATTCTATTCTCGATGTTTAGCGACCCCTTTTATGGCGATCACCTGGTCTACAGGATTTCCAATCATCTTTCGCTGCGCGACAGCGCAGCCTAGGAGCCAACTACAACTGTTTGTTTGGTGGCCAAGATGCCGTGCTGCACGACCTCTCTCTCTCCCTGCGCTTAAGGCAGCCCTGCGGTGTGTCCCGGGTCAGGACCAGGTCGCTGTTTCGGCGAATACTCGACTGCCGTGAAGCACAAGCAGTCGAGAACGCAAGCAGGCGGCATCCTTTGGGCCCAGCTAATGCCGCGCCGCTGCCAGAACCCCCTCTTCGGTTCCTCCCCAGGGCGCCCATACCCGAACCACATGCAATCGCCTTTCCACAACGCACGGCCCCCAAGCGCCCTAATCTACTCCCCCCAGCCCAAACCGAAATCCCACAGCTACATAAATTTTTTATTTCGTTCGGCCACATTCAACGCCCCCTGAGCTACGGAGGGGCCACAACCCGAGGGGGAACTAGATCGGCGCTCCCCCACACCGCCCGTTCGCCCACTCCCCAGCCCACGGTCCCCGCCCCCCCCACCCCCCCCCCCCCACCCCCCCCTGGCGGGCAGCCTCTCCCGGGCACGCCCACCGGTGAGACGTCTGGGCCTCAGGCCCTGTAGTGGCGGTGCTACGGGAGGGGTATCGGCTTCCTTGGATCCAAGAGCGACCGCCCCCTCATGCAGCTCACCTCCTCCTTCGCCCAGATCACTTCTCCCCCCCCCCCCCCCCCCCGCTCAGCAGAGGCTCCACCACTGAGGTCCAAGAGCTCCGTCCAAAAAGGGCTCATCACAGAGTGTCCACACAACCTCGCTTCTATCTACTCTCACCTATTCGTGATCCCCAAAACCCTCAGGAGGATGAGGCCCATCCTAGACCTATCACCCCTCAACAATTCTCAGCCCAACAAATTCAAGATGACACCCCCACCCAATCCGGGACTATCATCCATCATCCGACTGTCGGCCACTGCATAGACCCTAAAAGAACCGTACTTTCAGATCCTATTCACCCGAGCCCACAGACGATTCCTACGGTTGTCCTGGCATGGGCCGAGTGTTCCAGTTTCAGGGCCCTCCATTCGCCTCTCACTGGCACCCCTTCCTCTTCACGAAGTTGTCAAGGAAGATGGCTTCCCTAGCCAGGCAGGAGACAAGCCGCCTCCCTAGTCTACCTGACCGACGGGCTCGTCCTTGGCCCCCTCCGGGCCCCGTGCCAAGCCCCCCATTCAAACGCAACCGCCTCCTGAGGTCTTTGCTTCTCACTGGGGTTTTGGTCACCAACCCCAAAAAAGTGACCGAACACACTCCCAGCCAGAGGGTTCGGGCCCTTCCTGTACTAGTTTCGATACTATCTCCCATGATATCTCCCGACCCCCGGAGGTCCACACGCATACTGGACCTCATCTCCCCCATATCCAGGCACCCCCACGACTCGGGCCAAAAACCTGTCCACCTCATAGGAATAGATGGAGTCCCTGTCCCCCTCATTCCCCTGGGCGAGTCCTAAAACGCCAACTACAAGGGAGTTCCGTCGACGTTTGGTCGCAGACCTCCGGACCGCTGGACCCAGGTCATGTCGCCCTCGACACTGTGTTTAATTTACGGCGATAGAATGGGCTCATCCAGTTCACTCTATCAAACCGGGGCCCCATCTCCCTCCCAACTCCAAACCACTGATCAGTACGCAGAACCCTCCACCTGGCTGGGGGCCCACTTGAGACGGTTCATACGCAGAGAGTGGACTCCAACAAACTGCCCCCCCACATCAACATCTGGAGCTGGAAGGCGTCCAGGCTAGCCCTTCGCCACTTCCAGCATACAACGTAGCGCAACCGACATTTCACCTCCTCACGGACAACACGTCTTAGCTTGTTATGTCAACAAAGGGGGGGGGGGGGGGGGGGGGGGGCAACGCACCATCAGCCTCTCCCTCAGAACAGAGGCCCTCTCATTAGCTGGTTCACCGCGGGATCACCCTCCGCGCGAGATCCATAGCAGGAAACACGCACACTTCCTGGCGGATTCCCTCACCGTCGAATCATCTACTCCACACGGGTGGACCCTCAACAGACTAACCCTGTCTGTGGTGTGAGAACATTGGTTTGTGCCCAATGATCGACCTGTTTGCCACCAGGTTCAACCACCGCCTCCCTGAACGTCCTCCCCCGTTCCGTTCCGGACCCTCAGGCGTATGCATCGCTGCGCTCTCCTCCTCTGGACGGCCTACTCCGTCTAACGCCTTTCCCTCCCCCTTCCATCCTACACAAGGTGACAGGTAAAGCGAGCGGAATGAAACCCAGCTGATCCTCAATAACCCCGTGGTATGTTAGCCGACCCATCTTGTGCCCAGACCTCAAGTCCCTCACTCACGTTCCACCTCTACTGCTCAGGCCCTCGGTGAGGACATGTTGAACAACCCCTTCGGGTCTTCCTCACTCCAAATCCCAAGATGCTTCGCCTACACGTGTGCTACTAGCCCAGCCCAACTGCGAACATCTTCATCCCCTCCCCACCTCGGACAGCCCCAGTCTTCCTAACACACTAGAGCCGGCAGATGGGCCCTCTCAGGACTGAGGGACTTAGCCTCGGCACTCGAAGAGCAGCACCGATCCCCCCTACAATTACCGTGGAGAAATGGGTAGCTGGCGCTTAAATAACTCGTTCCCCAGGACTGCCCGCTCCAACATCCAATAGGCAATTTCCTCTCACCCCTACTTCCGCCCTTAACAGTCACTAGCGCCATTCGGGCTACGATCGGCTATCTGTACCACCATTTTCCGCCACTGGCGGTCCGTCTTTTGACAATGACTTCCGCCTCAAAGGTCTCTAGAGGAGTTGTCTCTACGGAAGCCCAGTCCACCTAGTCGCATCCCCCTTTGGGAACCTTTTTCAATCGTCCTCGACGCCGACTCATAAAGCCCCCGTTTGAACCCATTACATCTATTCCCTTGGGGACCTTCTCTCTTGTTTAAAGACCACCTTTCTCCTCGCCCTGCTGCCTCGCCAGAAGACGATGAGATCCACTCCCTCAGCGGTGATCCCAAAATATCGCCTTCCACAGGGACGGCTCTGTTTCCGCAAGTTCCTTCCAGAGTTCTTAACTAAGAATCAGGAACCGGACCCCCCCTCTCCCTCCTCGTCATCGCTTCCCTGACGGATACTTGGGAAAGGGAGAGAAATATGGACACTTTAAACCCTTGCCCTGCTAGGTGTCTCAGATACTACTGGGAGCGCTCTCGCCCAGGCGCACCCCCCAGAGGCGACTCCTTATCTCACTCAACCCAACAATATCGAGACATCTCGGCGGGATCTATCTCTAGGTGGCTCTCCAAGACGGTGAGATCTGCCTACACTCAGGCGCACAAGGATCTCCCCCCCCAAATTCACCCGGGCCCACGAGGTCAGAGCACTGGCCACTTCCACGGCGCTCCAGTACTTGTCCCCGTGCGCATCTCTGGAGGCAGCCATGGCGTTCGGAAAATCCCTTCATTAATTCTACTTGGGGGATATCCCCCTGACCAGAGCTGACGTTCTAAGGGATCTCCTTGTGGCGGCCCAATGCAGCCATAGGGGCCAAACCCCCCAAGAACCCACTAGGGCGCTCGCCTCCTCCGTTTCCTTTAAATTCTGCTTGGTCGGGACATGGTACAGTATATGACGCCAAAATGGGGAGTTTGTGTTATACTCCCTGTTTGGCTAATATACTTCCATGTCAGACTCTAATGCCCTCCCTACCTTCCCCCTAGCGCAAAAGGGTTTTGGGGGTTTCCTTGCACACAGGCCTCGCTGAATGAGGTGACGAAGTTGAACCGGCTTCTTCCGGAGGGGGAAGTGGGGTGACGTCACGTGACTGTCTTATGACTGCATTGGCCACGGAAAAAAATTCGGCCCGACGAGCTGGCTAACTGCCGTTGAATGCTATGGTCTGACATGGTAAGTATATTAGCCAAACAGGGAGTTAACACAAACTCCCCATGTTGGTGCGGAGGGGCAAGGCTGCCTCAAATCATGTGGCTAGAGGACAAACTGTGCCAATGAGACCCTGACTGGACAAAGACTATCATTTGTTTGGGTCTGCGTAATCCACTACCACCTAACCCCCCTTCCGCAAACCAGAGGATGAGGTGGTACAACTGACAGGCAGTCAACAGGCCCACAGACAGAGGGGCGGACTAGCACACACACACACCCACACACACACACACACACACACACGTTGAGAGAGAGAGAGAGAAGAGAAGAGAGAGAGAGAGAGAGAGAGAGAGAGAGAGAGAGAGATGCACCTTTCGCAAGAATTCTGATACGCAACATGACATGTCTATATTAAAATACGCTCACATGCGCTCACATTATTGCACATCGAATTAACGGTTCATTCTATCCATTAACCAATAACCAAACAAAATGTGATGACGGGTCTATTCCATGCCACAAGATCCGGAACTGGATAACACCTGCAGGCCAGCATTTTTCACTTGATCCGCGCCCAAAACTGCTAGACAGAGGAATGGACATTCATGGTCATTTCCAACTCTCAAACTGCCTCTCACGTTTTACAATCTTCTCTTCGCAAGACCGAACTAATCCGATTAATTAAGTAGAAAACTCCAGCAAATCCAGATGCAGCTCCTCAACTTGAAACTGCGCGTCTGAAGGCACTGCCCGTCTTATCAATGCAATTTGTCGAACGGGATTAGTCGGCGGATTGTTTTCTCGGAGATGCGCGACATTGATGAGGTTCGCATCCGCAAACGTGACAGTTTCCTATTGTTGTTGGTCAGTCTCAGGGAAGAAACGTCTAGAGCTGGGTGATCCTTTTGCTAAGCTTGTCAAACAGAGTCTTCACACCGGAGACTTTGGTTGATTCCACGTGCAATTTGGAAACGGATCCTTATGCACTACTGAGGTTGTTTTGATGTGGGTGTTCCACAGTGAACGCCCGAGTTTCAAATACCATGGTTCTTCTGTGAGAGAGAGAGAGAGAGAGAGACAATGACAATGACAATGACAAATAATTTAATTGAGCTAGGCCTCGTGCCCGTGTCAATGGGGACATTGGGATGGCGGGGGGGGGGGGGGGGGGGGGGGGGGGACAACAACGTTGTGGAAAAAGCAAAAGTAACAGGAAAAATAACAACACCTTGCAAGTATACATGCACTTTCTCGGTCAGGTAGATAACTTTCACATTCTCCTCAGTCATGGATGTATACATACTGATCAAAATACGCACCAATATACAGCTTAGGGGATATCATTTACAAATCTCACAGAAGATACATTCATTTGTAATTGCCTAAAAAACCTGTAAACCTTTTCATGATCACACACACACGCACACACACACATTCGCACACACTCACACTCACTCACACACACACACACACACACACACACACACACACACACACACACACACACACACACACACACACATGACACACACACTCGCCCACATACACTCACACATACAAGCTCTTTTGCTTTTAGAGGGGAAAATGTACCCGAATTATACATAAAATATATTAACTTTACGTCCCATTCGTTTTTTTACATCTGATTTCAAAAGCTTTAGTTATGAAAGCAGCAACATCTTTAGCCATTTTATCATTGGCAAGTAATAATGACATCTTGAAAGCCGACGCTCTTGCATAATATTTAGTGGGTATGAAATGCTCTCGAACATCCTTATATTTAGGGCATACAATAAAAAAGTGATATTCAGATTCCAACTGACTTGGACAAAAAGGACAGCAGAGTGCCTCTCGGGGAACACTCGAATGCCGCAGTTTGTGAGTATTTAAACAAGATACACCTAACCTGAATCTTATGAGATTTTTACGATTGTTCAAATTACTTACCGTAAACAGATAATTCGGTATTTGTCTGAATTGCTTAAAGGAAGAATAGAAGGAAAAGCGATCACTAACATCCATTCGGGTGTACCATTCTTGAAGTTTGACAATCAATCAACCGATTTCTAAATTCTAAGAGAAAAACCTTTGACATTGTAAACGTTCTGGTTTTCCCATACATACTCAAAGCCATAGCGGTTTAACATAGAGCAAACTGATGAAACCCAGTTGTTCTTGCCTCGATGATGCAAATCATATAACGTGTTGTAAGCTTTCTTAGGAAGGCGATTATCCGGCATATTAACGACACGTATCCAATACTTGATACATTTAGTATAATTGTTTATATAGAGTGGATACCGACCAGTTTCTCCATAGACTAAGGCGCTGGGTGTTTTTATGGACACATTTAAGAATCTCTTGAGTGCAAACAAATGCACTTTTTCAATAATTGAGTTGTTTGCAATCAAACCCCATACTTCGGCACCATAGCTAAGCACTGGCTGGACTTGACAGTCGAAAAGTTTAAAGAACAATTTCGGGGAAAGACTTTGAAACTTCCACAGTAGTTTTTATAATATTGATGACTTGACGTTTTGCCTTGGATGCTAAATCCTCAAGGCAGTGGGAAAAAGAAAGACCCGTGGAAAAGATAACACCTAGATATTTATACTGATTAACAATTTCTAGTTGCCTACCGTCGTAGAACCATCTTTCCCTTGAGGCGATATACCCCCCATTTTAAACACAATAACTTTTGATTTTTCTAAATTTACGATCAAATCGAGTTTTTTCGCTGTGCTACACAAAACATTGAGTTGCTGCTGGAGACCAATGACGGTAGATGCTACGAGTGCAACATCGTCGGCAAAAAGCATAATTAGTATCTCTATGAAGTCTGGTAATAAAGGGAATACCATGTTTACCATATTGAATTATTTCTTCAGCAAGCTCATTGATGAATAGCGAAATAAAACCGGACTGCATATTTCTCCTTGCTTCAGACCCCGAGGACACATGAAAGTGTCAGTTAAATCTGCCCCCACTTTAACCCTAGCTTTGACATCTGTGTATATGCTTTTAAGTGCATTGTACATCTTACCCTTTACACCTTTTTTCTTTAAGATTGACCAGAGTTGGCTTCTATCTACCGAATCGAAAGCCTTTTTAAAGTCGATAAAAGCAACGTATAATTTCTTGTGGTTAGAGAGTTGCTTTTGTACCAGAGAAAGAAGGGTAAATATATGATCAGTAGTACTATAATTCTTTCTAAAGCCAGCCTGCACTCATTTATTACATCACAATCTTCAATCCATTTTGTTAAACGCTTGTTTAATATGTAAGTATATAATTTTGAACTAATGTTTAAAAGAGAGATACCTCTGTAGTTGTCTGGGTTGTTTATATCACCCTTTTTATGCAAAGGTTGAATCAGAGCTTCACACCACATAGAAGGGAAGATGCCAAAATCAAAGAGTTTGTTGAAAAATTTCTTAAGGAAAAAAAGAATAGTGGGGGGGGCAGTACTTATAAAATTCCCCAATAAGTCCGTCTGGACCTGGTGCTTTATTTGATTTTAAAGCCTTAACTGAATCAAGAATTTCCTCTTCAGTTATACAGACATCTAATTCATCAACGTTACTATCAGCAACAGGAAAACACTCAGCTTGAAGTTCCTGAGAATTAGGACCAGAAGGAATCAGCTCATCATTAAAGACTGTTTGAAATGCTGAAACCATTCTTCATTGGATATTGTGTTTGGTACATGAGAACTACTTTTAAAGACCTTACAGTGCTCCAAAACCTCTTAGAATCTTTGGCGTTTTCGTTAAGTGTGTTTAAAACTTGTTGTCTATATAACTGCTGCTTGTCTCGAAGAAAGTCTTTATACTCGTTTCTAATTATAGAATAGTTAAGTCTCAGTTGAACAGCATCGGGGTTGTTATTAACTTTCACCTGACTGTACGCTCTCAATGCTTGTCTCACCTGACGGCGTTTAACATAGCACTCAGAGTCAAACCATGGGCTGCGCTTGATATTACCTGTGACCATTTCTTTACTCATTATTTGACCAGCTATAAACAGACCTTCGTTTAGTATCTTCAGTGCATACTCAAAATTGACATCAATCAATTCAATTGCTTCATGGAAGGTTGAATTGACCTCGTCAGACTGAAGTACACTGATAAAATCACCTTCTTTTGCTGGATCCCATGCATATTTTTTAAATTTGGTTACCTTTAACCTTTTTGAAACCGTCTCCTGATTCGGACTGGGAAGCATTAGTACAAATTCAACAGGCATGTGCTTTGATTCTACCCGTGGGGTTACTTTCAATTCACGGCACAGTGGAACTAAGGATTGGGAGGAAATAAAATAATCAATAACACTAGAACCATTGTGAGCGATATAAGTGAAATCACAGCTTTTATCACCAGGCAGAAAACCATTTAGAATAACCAACTCAAAATTCTGACAGATGATAATTAAATAAAGACCAAATTCATTAGTGGAGCAATCTTTTGATACACGAGAAAAGCTGTCATCACCGATGGTATTTTCATTTATCGAGTCACCTAAATATACGGGTAGTTCTTGTGCGTTCAGCCGACCAGTTCTTGCATTTAAATCGCCGAGGATGATCACAGGAAGATCACCGCTTGTTCAAAAGTACCCATCAGACATTGTTCAAGAAGTGAAACCCCATTATCAATCTCGGTATCTGCATAATAAACACTGTTAGCAGGGGGCAAATAAATTCCAATTAAAAGAACTTCAAGATCTGGAGCTTTAAGGTGGAGAACAATAGTATGGTCATATTCCACTGTAAGTTGTTTGACTAGTTTGGCATATGCCTTTCTTACAAGAAACACGATCCCTCCTGACAAACGTGCAGTAACAGCATCGGTTAATCTAATTCCAGGTGAAAGAAAAACTTCGTAATCCGAAAAGAGAAAAGAAGGAAATGTTGTTGAGAACGTTTCCGTCAAAACAACAAAATCAAACTGAGATATATAATTATTTACATCGGGGTCATAAACTGACGATAGACCCTCAATATTATAAGTCAGAAAGGAGAGACTGTTCTTCTGACAAGTCTTGACACGGGCACGGCCGTTATCCTAGGTGTCTTCATTGCAAGGACACGGGGGCAGCAGAGGAGCACAGTTTTGTTCATTATTGCGTCCAGGACTACCTCTTGGATGGGTTCTTAAAAATCTTTCTGTGAGCTGTGTCTGTCTGGTTCGTACTCGACTGCGAGTACAAGGACCGGAGCCTGAGAACTGGCCCTCGGTTTCACTTACCATAGACACCTGCCACGGAGAGGGGCTAGGGTTCTCCACCACCACGGTACTGTGACTCTCGCCAGTGCCGAGACCCTCTGTCACCGTACCTGTCACACCTTGGACTGGTTTTCCACGTCGTGCGGAGGGTTTACCAAGGACACCTCTGTTTTTGAAGATCCTCTGAAGCACTGACAGGAACTCCTACCTGGTGCACGTCATTGCAGCCCGTAGTTACGCCAGGACTTGACGCCTCCACATGGGAAGGTGGATCAGGTCTTAAGTCACGGCAGTAAAGTGTGGGCCTCAGGGTGGTTGCTCTGGCTCTGGATTCGCTCAGGACGTGCGGGGGTCAGTCCTCTATTCCTGGGGTGTACTGGTTCTGGGCAGGGTGGGAAACTCATGCATGCTGCACAGAGGAGGGGGAAAGGAGGATATGGAGGGCGGCACTGGATGTCTAGAAACACAAGATGGAAGGGGACAGGTGGAGGTGGAAGGAGAGGGGTGAATGGCTGTAGGAGGCACAGGGGGATAGATGGAAGTCGGTGATGCACATGGACGGTTGGAAGTGGAGGATGAAGACGAACAAGTGGAAATGGAAGGCAGAGAGGAATGGATTGAAGTAGAAGGTGGAGGGGATCGACTGGAAGTAGGTGGCAGAGGGGGACGGATGGAAGTGGAAGGAGGGGAGTGGGTGGAAGCATGTGGCAGAGGGGGACGGGTGGAAGTGGAAGGTAGAGGGGAGTGGGTGGAAGCATGTGGCAGAGGGGGACGGGTGGAAGTGGAAGGTAGAGGGGGGTGGGTGGAAGCATGTGGCAGAGGGGGACGGGTGGAAGTGGAAGGTAGAGGGGAGTGGGTGGAAGCATGTGGCAGAGGGGGGCGGATGGAAGTGGAAGGAGGGGAGTGGGTGGAAGCATGTGGCAGAGGGGGACGGGTGGAAGTGGAAGGTAGAGGGGAGTGGGTGGAAGCATGTGGCAGAGGGGGACGGGTGGAAGTTGAAGATGGAGGGAAGTGGATGGAAGCATATGGCAGAGGGGAATGGGTGGAAGTGACGGGTGAAGGGGAGCGAGCGGAAGCACACGGCAGAGGGGAACGGGTGGAAGCGATGGAGGTGTGGACAACAGGCACGTCACCGTTGAGAACAAGGTGCCCCAGCTGCGTCCCGGACCCAGACACCGACCGGCGCTGGCCGTCACGCCGGCTGCCACGTCCCGTGCTGCCCGAAACGGGGAGATCCCTGTTCCCGGAAACACAGACGACCATTTCGAAATATCGCCGTCTTGCCCTGTGATCGCTGTCGACGCAGCTCCGCCTGCTGACGGACTGTCAGATCGCCAGCCACGCGGATACCAAGGTGTCCGACATGTCCTTTCTGCAGTCGCCCTCTTGTAGGATGGAAATCTTGTCATTCCAGCTACGCATTCGCGCGACAAGAGTTCGAGGTCTGCCATCTTGGTACTTGGGGCCTACCGATGAGCCCCCTCTATATCTTCCATAGACCATGTCTTGATAGGGTAAAAACGAGTGAGCAGCTGTACAACTTTGCGAACACACGTTATGTAATCTTCTCGCTGATCTTCTTGAACATTGAAAAATCTGACGTTTATACTGTCGAGAAAAAGTTTCCAGTTTATCTTGGTGATTATGTAAACGTTCAATCGTGTCCAGAAGGTAATCTTTCCATTGGAAGAGTTGGGAGAACTGACGCTCAAAGACAGAACATTTATGCGAGAGACACGACAGTTCCTCCTCAGTCCCTATTTTCGTCCCTCAGTGAACAACACAGGGATTGGAGAGCACAAAGATCAGTCTGGTGAAAATCGTGGCCCTGGGCTTGAGTGGTGTGTTTGTAAGTAGGTCCGGGGTTCAACTCAATGTCTCCACATCGAATGAGGACTAAACTCCAATACAGGTAAGTTAATGTACACCCCATCAAAACACCATTTGGCCTGTCCTTCAAACGTATTACTCGCGTTATCCTCTTCCTGACCGACACTTCCCTTTGTGCCATGAAAACTCCAAAAAGTCCACAGAAAACCACCACAAACGTGCCGGAAAACCAAGGAAGCCGACGGCATGCTTGAGGAATGCAACACAACGCAAGACTCGAAAACAGCTCACAGTCACATAAACATTTGCAGAAAGGGAGCACCGGAGAAAACACGTCCGCTCGCTACGACTGCTTGCTTGTGACTGACCACTCCATGAACGGGGGAGGAGAGAGAGAGAGAGAAGGAGAGAGAGAGAGGAGAGAGAGAGAGAGATGAGAGAGAGAGAGAGAGAGAGAGAGAAGGAGAGAGAGAGAGACAGAGAGAGAGAGAGAGACAGGCAGGCAGGCGGGCAGGCAGAGGGGTAGGGGACAGAGAGAGAGAGAGAGATCTACTTGTGACTGTCCACTCCTTGAACGAAGAGAGAGAGAAGAGAGAGAGAGAGAGAGAGGAGAGAGAGAGAGAGAGAGAGAGAGAGAGGGAGGGAGGGAGAAAGACAGAGAGAGAGAGAGAGACAGACAGACAGAAACAGGGCAGAGAGACAGACAGAGAGACAGGCAGACAGAGAGACAGGCAGACAGACAGAAACGGACAGGCAGATTGACAGACAGACGGAATGGAGAGAGACAACACGTCTGCACAATGCACCCTTGGAACGAGAAGTCATGTTGTGTGTGGGGGGCGGCAGGCTGCCTCAAATCATGTGGCTAGAGGGCAAACTGTAGCCAATGAGTCTATGACTGGACAAAGACTATCATTTGTTTGGGTCTGCGTACATCCACTACCACCTAACCGCCCTTGACAGACAGTCAACAGGCCCACAGACAGAGAGACGGACTAGCACACACACCACACACCACACACACACACACACACACACACACACACACACACACACACACACACACACACCTCAGAGAGAGAGAGAGAGAGAGGAGAGGAGAGAGAGGAGGGGAGAGAGAGAGAGAGAGAGAGAGAGACAGACAGACAGACAGACAGACAGACAGACAGACAGACAGATAGACAGAGACAGACAGAGACAGAGACAGACTAACAGACAGAAAGACAGAAAGCCAGCCAGCCAGCCAGCCAGCCAGCCAGCCAGCCAGAGACAAACAGGCAGACAGACAGAGACAGACTGGCAGACAGACAGATGGATGGGGGTGTTTGGCAGGAACCAGAACTGATAGGTGACAAACTGCAACAACATGGAACGCAGGGAAGATAAACGGACCAGCTTTGATAATCACTGAATTACGTAGGCGCATTCACTGAATTGTGTATCTTGTTCTCATGCGTGAGTGGAAACGGTGAATCGTAACATGTGGGCAGCAGGATGGAACACATCAACCGAAAGGTATAGGTCTCGAAGTCTTGTACACATTGTGAGCGCGTCCAAGGACAGGAGATAAAGAGAGAGAGAGAGAGAGAGAGAGAGAGAGAGAGAGAGAGAGAGAGAGGGGAGAGAGAGAGAAAGAAAGAGACAGAGACAAAGAGAGACAGAGACAGAGAGAGTGAGAGACAGAGACAGAGAGAGAGGAGAGAGAGAGAAATGAACGAATGTTTGTGGTCAAGCTTCAGAGAGCTTATTTACAAGGAAGAAAAAGAGAGGGAAGGAAGATCGAGGAGGGTGAAAGGTCACACCTCTTCACCTACAAATCAGCGGTGGATGGGTAGAAAAAAAACGCTGTGCATGATAAGAAATATTTTCCTTTCGCGACGTCAGCCTTACAGACTTTTGTTTTGTTCCTGTTGTTGATGTTGGCGAGAATGTACAAAGAAGATCGCTTAAACCATCGCCTTTCATTTCCAATCCTGTGTTCAAAGATTTTGCTAAAGTTGTATGTCGTACTACGTAATACGCCGAATCATGTCAACGTGTTTGCAGTAAGTATGTGAGGAGAGTTGGAATATATCCGATGAGGTTCTTTTACAAAAAATACATCAATATCTTAATCTAGATCACTAAAGTACAGTGTCAACTTACAAGACTTTGAACATCCATAAATGACCAGCGCATTGACCTAATGCACAGGTCAGACATCTGCTAAGCTGCAGCCACGAGACCCTCTTCTTAATAATCTCTCATCTTAGTCATTAATTCATTTATCCATCGGCTTTTGAATCATGCGCAGTGAAGTCTAACATCTTTGCGGATGCGGTTGTAGCAACAATGGAGTAGTCCCCACACAGTAACACCTCTTTGATGAAGCTGAAGCTGTCACCATGAAATACCCAGTTTCATCACACCTCACCTCACCAGGGTGGTGGTGATGGGTCGCCAACGTTTTTTTGTTTTGTTTTTTTTTTTGGGTGGACAGCTGACTGTTGTTCAAGTACTCTTTCATATCTTCCCTGAACGTTGAGATGAAGGTGTCCATCTTCATTGATGATTCCACAAAAAACATTACTCTGTGCATATCCACTAGTTGCTTAGATGAGAAGATTCCAAACGATGAGGCACAGAAAAACTTTCAGAACCTCACTGCACTCTGAATCAATTTTTTGTAGCCACGGTGTGTTGTTTTCTGTTTGATGGCACATAATCATAGATCAAACAAGTGAGGGAGAGACACAGAGAGAGAGAGAGAGAGAGAGAGAGAGAGAGAGAGAGAGAGAGAGAGAGAGGGGGGAGGGAGGGAGGGAGAGAGAGAGAGAAGAAGAGAGAGACACACATAAACAGAGCCAGCCAGTCAGAGAGAGAGAGAGAGAGAGAGAGAGAGAGAGGAGAGAGAGAGAGGAGAGAGAGAGAGAGGAGAGGAGAGAGAGAGAGAGACAGGCAGACAGACAGACAGACAGACAGACAGAGAGGGAGGAGAGAGAGAGAGAGAGGAGATGAGGAGAAGAGAGAGAGAGAGAGGAGAGAGAGAGAGACAGAGACAGAGACAGAGACAGAGAGAGAGAGAGAGGTTGTCGATGATATGACCAGAACTGACAAGCCATGACTCAGCCTTCGACCTAATAACCGGCACGGCAGCAACATAGGAAAACAGCCAGACATACTTTGACTGGCACCAAACACGTGGGGGTAATTCAACGCATTGTTGGCCTGACCCTAGTGCACGAGGGGAGTGATGAATTCAACAGGCAGGTAGCAGGGTGGAAGACATCAACCGTGACACATGAGTCATGGAGTCAAGTTTGCGCTGCGAGTGCGTTCAGGTGCTGAGAGAGAGAGAGAGAGAGAGAGAGAGAGATGAGAGAGAGAGAGAGAGAGAGAGAGAGAGAGGAGAGAGCATTCGGTGGTCAAGCTTTGAAAAACCAATTTAAAACCTACAGAAATGAAAGGGTCGGGGGAAGTATGAACATTTCATGTGCTTCATCTCTCAGCCAATAGTGGAGGGGGGGGGGGGGGGGGAACTAATGGCGGGTTATAATAGGAAAAGATTTTCTTCTCGACCCTGGTCTTAGTAAAGACACCCATTCTTTCTTCGTATTGAAAGTGAAGTGTGCTTGGATGTACTATTGATCTTTTACATACCGTCTCTTTTCATCTCTGGCCCGTGTAGTTATGAATATTGATAGAATCCTATGTCATGATTATGGAATATGCTGAATCATGTAAACGTTTTTTTTTTTGCAAGTGGTCAAGAGTCAAGAGGTCGGAATGCATCTGTTGGCATTCCTTCATCAATGCTCGATAAGATCTGGATTCTACATCACGGAAGTATTGTCCTCAAGCACAACATTTAGTACAGCAGTGACTGTTCTGTTGAAAATTCCACATGCGACATACATCACATCACCGCCGGTTATGATAGATCCCCAAGAGTTTCTTCTTTAACCGACAGCTAGTTTTTTTGTAAAATCCTCCTTCATGTTTCCATGGAAGAAAGAAGTCAAGGTGGTCCTCTTCATCATTGTCGACTCCTGCCAAAACTGCAAGTGAACCGTTGCTGTTAGCTTATTATATTAGTGAAGTTTTTCTCTTCGTTGTCAGTTCAAAATTTCCCCACACTTATGGCTCGTACGCTTACCCTTTAAAAGGGATCGCTTGAATTTTCAAAAAATCTTAAGAAGCCTTATTGATCTCTAAATCGTTAGGTTCTCTTTTGTAAGAGCCACTTCAACTGTACGTTGTTTGATGTTAAATGAGAGGTGGGAGAGAGAGAGAGAGAGAGAGAGAGAGAGAGAGAGAGGAGAGAGAGAGAGAAGAGAGAGAAGAAAGAGAGAGAGGAGAAAAGAGTAGCAGACAGACAGACAGACAGACAGAAAAAACGGGACAGACAGACAGAGGGAGGGAGGGAGAGAGATAGAGAAGGAGAGGGGAGATAGATAAAGAGAGAGAGAGACAGAGGGAGGGAGGGAGGTAGAGAGGAGAGAGAGAGAGGGGAGAGAGAGAGAGAGAGAGTGAGAGAGAAAACAGACAGACAGAGGGAGGGAGGGAGAGAGGAGAGAGAGATGGAGAGAGGAGGAGAGAGAGAGGAGGGGAGAGAGAAGAGAAGAGAGAGAGAGACGGACGGACGGGGAGGGAGGCAGAGAGAGAGGGAGAGAGGGGGGCGAGAGAGAGTGAGAGAGAGACAGACAGACAGGCAGACAGACAGACAGATGGGAGGGAGGGAGGGAGGGAAGGAGGAGAGAGAGAGAGAGGAGAGAGAGAGAAGAGAGAGAGGGGGGGGGGAAAGAGGAGGGGGATAGAGAGAGAGAGACAGACAGACAGAGGGGGGAGAGGGGAGAAGAGAGAGAGGAGAGTGGGAGAGAGAGAGAGAGAGAGTGAGAGAGAGAGAGGAAGAGAGAGGAGAGAGAGAGGAGACAGACAGACAGACGACACACAGACAGAGAGAGAGAGAGTGGGAGGGAGAGAGAGAGAGAGGAGAGAGAGAGAGGAGGAGGGGAGGGAGAGAGAAAAGAGTGAGAGAGAGGGGAGAGGAGGAGAGGAGAGATGAAAACAACCAAAACTGGCAAAAACTGCAAAAAAACATGAACACTGGGGGAAAAAAGCAGCAGGGCTCCCATCGGCACCAAAGGAAACTGGCTGATTGATGCGTTGTTTTATCTTTTCTCATGCTGGGGAAGGAGACTAATTAACAGGCGGATTGCAGTGATTACACGTTAAACGTAATGAACGGCTTTTGAGTCAAGTGCGCGTGTGAGGCATTCAAGTGCAAAGAGAGAGGTAGAGAGACAGAGAGAGAGAAGAGAGAGAAAAGGAGAGAGAGAGAGAGAAGAGAGAAGGAGAGAGAGAGAGAGAGAGAGAGAAAGAGAGAGGAGAGAGAAAGAGAGAGAGAGAGATAGGAGGGGACAGACAGACAGACAGACAGACAAACAAACGGACGGGACAGAGAAAGAGAGAGAGGGGGGAGGGAGTGAGGGGGAGGGGGGAGAGGGGTTAGGGCGAGAGAGTGAGAGACAGGACAGAGAGACAGAGAGAAAGACAGAGGGGGAGAGAGAGAGAGAGAAAGACAGACAGACAGAGAGAGAGACGAGAGAGAGAGAGAGAGAGAGAGGAGAGAGAGAGATG
>CM031603.1:85478754-85481254 GCA_018398815.1 Conus ventricosus
CACACACACACAACACACCACACACACCCCCACACACACACACCACACAAGCACACACACACACACACCACATCACACACACACCACACACACACACACACACACACACAGGAGGCGGCAGGAAGACTTTGAAACTAGCCATATTTCACAGCTCTGTTCGGCCGAATGTTTTTAACGCACACATCTGCGCACAGTAAAGTTCATCTGTAATCAAGTATATGGCAGGATTAGCCGAGGATTCCAGCTTCGATCGTCACGACTTGGGTCAATGAGTCTTTAACCGATTCGTTGGTTTCAGGACTCATGACTGCGCGGTGTGTGACCGCCTAATATGGCCTTTGCGGTCGGCAAGGCTGGGCTAAATATAAAGCAACATTACATACCTGCTGTGAAGTCGTGCCATTAGATCGTCAAGGATTCACGACGTTAGATGGGCCCTCCGCAATCATCCCGTGCACCCCCTACCGCTAGAGGTTTTTCGGCAATACCTCCCGCCCCGAGATGAGTGTGTTCTCGCTGGAACTGGACAGATGGGGAGGGAACCCCCGAGCCCAATCTTCCACCAAAACGTGTGGATTATTATTATTTTATTCTTATTATTATTATTAGCATCATGATATTATTATTAGCGCTATCCTCGGCTAGAGACCAAGTCTAAGGCGCTATTACAAATCACATTCTCGTTCTACACAACGGCTGCCTGCCTGGGTTAAAGCCGACTGAAGAGTGATGATGGCGCTTCATCAGTCATTTCAGTGTCATCAGTCGAATAGGTTCACTCACTTTCCTTACTCTCTTCATTCTTTCCATTTTACTCGCGCAGGGCTCGCATGCTTGTGTAAACGATTAGTCAATCCATACCCACGGGCCGAACTGGCCTTGTGTTACGAAAGTGGTGATGGGATTTGACGCGTGTGCATGATGTTATGCGCCGCGTTCACAACGGAACTTCGGTTTTTCGTCTCATTCGAAGGACTGGATGATTAGTCATGAGAGGGGTGTTATTCTTCCACCTTTATCCAGTCGTTATCTCCTTCACTTACCAGTGCTTCAGCTACCCTGTGTTCAACTACTCTCGGACTGGTGAGGCTCCCCCCCCCCCCCCACCCCCTAAGAAGAAAAAAAACGACAGACCACGAAAAAACATCTAATCCGAAACAAAGCGTAAAGGTGGACGTTCTCGTCATCTACTGTTCTAACATGAGAATCGTGGTTTATCGTTTTATCCTCATCAATTCCTCACCATGGGCTGTTTGTGAGGATAAAATCCGTTCTCGGTGGTTGCCCATAAAAAAGCGGAACTGTGGCAGCTGGAGAACTAATTCTTTATCTTAGAGGGAACCGGAGATTAAATGCGATGAAGATTTTCCATAAGAAAGCAAAAAAAACTCTACGGTTGTGCGCGTTTGTCTATATGTTCATGAAATAGACCCGGAACTTAAGCCCTACTCAGCTGAAAGGCTGAGAGGGAGGAGGAGGAGGAGGGAGTGGGAGGAGGAGGAGGAGGAAGAGGAGGAGGGGTGGAGGGAGGGAAGAAGAAGAGGAAGAAGAAGAAGAAGAAGAACGAAGGAAAGAAGAAAGAAGAAGAGAAGAAGGAAGAAGAAGCAGAAGAAGAAGCCGAAGCATAAGAAGAAGAAGAGAAGAAGAAGAAAGAAGAAGAAGAAGGAGAACACAACAACAACAACAAAACAAACAAACAAAGACGACCATATGAGACTCACGAACAAGAAGAACAGGAAGAAAGGAAGACGAAGAATGAAGCTGAGGGCAAAGAAGAAGAAGAAGAAGAAGAAGAGAAGAACGAAGAAGAGAAGAAGAAGAAGAAGCAGAAGAAGAAGAAGAAGACGAAGAAGAAGGACAACACAACAACAACAACACCAAAAATTAACAACAACAACGAAAAGAGAGATCAAGAAACAGAGAAACAAGGAAGAAGAAGAAGAATGAAGGTGATGGGCAAGAGAAGAAGACGAAGAAGAGAAGAGAAGAAAGAAGAAAGAAGAAGAAGAAGAAGATCGAAGAAGAAGGAGGGAGGAGGAGGAGGCGGAGGGGAGGAGGAGGAAGGCAGAGGAGACGAAGAGAACGGAAGGAGAAGAAGAAGCAGAAGAAGAGAAGACAGAGAAGGCGGAGGAGGCGGGGAGGAGGAGGAGGAGGAGGAGGAGGAGGAGAACGCAACAAACCAAAACATATAACACAACACACAACAACAACGTTAACATACAGCAGCAGCAGCAGCAATGCAGTAAGATTTGTGGAGGGGGTGGGGAGGGGGGGGGGGGGGCACCCTGGACAAGAAGAAGAAGACGGAAAAGCTACGAATGGGCAAGCGGGCTAGGTATACGGTGTGCAAATCTTCTTAATATGTGTGTGTGTGTGTGTGTGTTGTGTGTCGTGTGTGTGTGTGGTGTGTGTGTGTGTGCATGTGTGTGTGTAACCGTGCGTGCGTGCTGTGCGTGCGTTGCGTTTCGTGCGTGCTGTGCGTGTGTGGGGTTGTGTTGGG
>CM031603.1:85483754-85488754 GCA_018398815.1 Conus ventricosus
GTTCTTAAGTCCTCTAAAACCAGCGACAACATAAGACAATAATGAATCATCATCTGCTTTTTCCTTTTCGCAGGCGGACATTTTAAGCTCAGCAATTACTATGTGTTTGGTAACGTAAGCGATGTTGCGCTATTTCAGAAATGCAAACTCGAACCTCGTTAATGCCATACCCTTAAATGACTATCTAAATTCATCAGTAAATCAAATTTTTACCTCAAGGCACCTTGCAAAAACGTTCTGTAAACATAAAAACCTTTCACTATAACTAATATGAGAGTTCCCCACTCTTGCCTTCTACATAAATTACACCGTTCTCTGAAAACTGGCGAAATCTGTCTATCCATAACACCTTGGTTAAGCACATACATATCCAAAACCAAAACCAAACAAATATAGTTTTACAACGAACAATTTGTAACCCCACAATTTTTCTTTCACGTATATCTAAATCATACAAACATTTTGTAAGCTTTTGGGGTAGCCTAGATTCCTACATTTTTGTCAATTTTAACCAAAACTTTACACATTTTACAGCTGAATAATAATATATATAGGGCTATATGTTTGTCTCCTCCGTAAACAAAGTCATTACGGACGATTCGCATCTCTACGCCTAAAATATCTTTTTGAGAGCAATAAGGTGAACCTTTTCACATTCCGATGCGCCCATATCAAGTCCCCATGCTTCTCTGCGCCGTACTCGAACAATCGCGGCTGAAATTTGTGAATCGAAAATCTTCAAAAGGACAGTCAACGAGTTATTTTTAAAACTTATATAACTTTTGTGAACTGCACAGTAAAGCTTTTTTACGCCTCTACTACTTAATACGAACATGCATAAACCAAAAACTCATCTTGTTGAACAACACACAAAATCTAGGTATTGTATTCATCTACACAACAGGATCACAGGCTCCTGCATACTCCATCTTTCTCTAGCCTCCTAAATAACCCCCTTTTCTGAACCACAATAATATTGCTTTTTGTCCTATTTACCCTCTAGCTGGAGAGCTGAGTGCGTTTATACAGATTTTTCAACTGTGCTTTGAAGGACCAATAACAGTTTCTGACAGCACACCTCATCATCAGCAAAAGCACTATGAACAGTTCAACATAGTCCTGACGAAAAAACAGCCCGTGTTTCTTCCCTAATAACTTCTAATGCTAATCGTTTATAAACAAGGAAAACAAAACGGGACTGCACACATCCCTTGTTTCACTCCACTGTGTGCAGTTATTGTTAATCGTAAGCATGGAACCACATCTTATTCATGGATTTTTTTAACTTAGATATACATGCTATGAATACAATGAACATTTTGCCTTTTATGCCATTTTTCAAGAGTATCGGCCATAATAGGGTGTCTGTTTCATGGCATCAACAAGCGAGCAAGAGAGAACGAGAGAGAGAGAAGGAGAGAGAGGAGAGCGAGGGAGAGCGATGAGAAGAGGATCGAGACGGAGAGAGCCGAGAGAACGCGCGCCCGACCGCCCAGACAGTCAGCCACAGGACAGGTACAGTTCAGACAGACGACACCAGACAGACAGTCAGACACGACGCAGACAAGAGGAGAGAGAGAGAGTCGGAGAGATGTGACTGTGATAGACGAGAGAGAGACGAGAGACTGAGAGCGAGAGAGAGAGAGAGAGAGAGAGAGATGGAACGTATGAAGGATGGAGGCACAGGAGGAGAAGCAGGCGAACATCAACGGGATGAAGAGCCTTCACCTCAGCCAGCATCGTCATATACAGCCGTTGTAAGGAGGGAGATAACAGCAGGCAGATATATGGCAACGACACTAAAGACCCACTCCCATCGGAAACTGTCGACATTGACAGGAAATTTCCTCTTTGAAGATCTAATCTATCTATCTATCATCTATCTATCTATCTATCTTTCTATCTATCGGTCTCTCTCTCTATCTATCTTATCGATATGCATGTTTGTATGTCTGCACAGAGGGAGGACGAGATGAGGAGACGAGAGAGAGACGAGACGCCGAGAGAGAGAGAGAGAGAGAGTGAGCGTATCAATACATGTATCATGAGCACGTGTATGTGTGCCGTGCGTGCGTGCGTGAAGTCTGCGTCCATGTGTGTGTGATGTGTAGCAACCCTGTGTGTGTGTGTTGTGTGTGTGTGTGTGTGTGTGTGTGTGTGTGTGTGTGTGTGTGTGCGTTGCCGACGCGCCGTATGCATGCGCGTTATGGGTGTGCGCGCGCACATGTGCCGTGGATATTTTTTTGTGGTGTGCTGGAACTGTTCGTGAGTGGATTTCGGCCCCGTGAATGGGGGCTTTATGCGTTACTTTGATGCTCCTCAGGTGTGTTGTTTGCCGAGTACAACTGCAGCCACTTTAGAAAGATTCTCTCCCTCACTCACTCATTCACTCAAACTCACAACAAACACCACACACACTCACACACACACACACACACACACACACACACACACACACACACACAATCCGAGCGCGACAAATATTCCATGCATCAACAGAACACACACAAAAAACACCCGTGTGTGTGTGTGTTTGTGTGTGTGTCTGTGTGTGTGTGTGTGTGTGTGTGTGTGTGTGCTTTTGTGTGTGTAGTGTCTTGTGTGTGTGTGTGAGGTGTTTTTGGGGGTGGGTCTTTTGGGTGTGTCGTTGGGGGGGTGCGTGCGCTGCAGTGCGTGCGTGCGTGCGTGTGTGCGTTTGCGTGTGTGCGTGTGTGTGGGAGTGAAAGCACGTAAAACGTCTCTGGGGAATCTAAAAATTGTTTCACCATACCTCTGTCCCTTTCCACCTCATGAGTCTTTTTGCAGCTCAGCCAAATAATAAGGGTTTTGCGCAGACCAGAATCATTTCCAAAACAAGACAAGGCAATAAAACAGACGAAAACTAAAAAACAACAATCCACTTCTAGAGCTGCTCTGCTTCATCGTCGCTCCTCCACAAGAGAGAAACTTTCTTTCTCTGGCAGTTTCAGGAGCCCAGCCTCCACTCCCCCCCCCCCCCACCCCCCCCCCCCCCCCCCCCCCCCCCCCCCCCCCCCCCCCCCCCCCCCCCCCCCCCGCCATGTGCTGTGAGTTTTTCTCTACAGTGGAGGCGCAGGATGACCGCGGCGGAAAAAAGTTCTCCAAAGGACAGAAGCGGCTACTTACTTTCTTTGCCGCTCTCACTCCTCTGCTCTGTCTCCACGTGGAAAATGTTTGACAGGAGAGTTGCACTGCACTGTGATGTGTGAGTGTGTGTGTGTCCGTGTGTGTATGGTGTGTGTGTGTGTGTTGGTGTGTGTGTGCGTGTGTGTGTGCACAAACTGAGAGAAGAGAGATGAGAGACGGTGAGAGAGAGAGCGAGAGTCGCAGTTCCTCCCCCCCCCCCCCCCCCCCCCCCACCGCGGCCCTTCTCTTTACTCCCCCTCTCGCACCATCCCTACCCCACTCACTCCACCCTTTTCCTCCCCTCCCCCCCCCCCCCCCCCCCTCACCCCCCCCCCCCCCCCCCAGTGAATACTCAAAAGCTCTCAGCGAATGAATAATATCAATATTGCCTTAAACGCAGACAACCGCTTCGGAAGTGAACACTTACTTGGCGAAGGCGAGGTCAAGTTCAGGGAAAACGATGTTAATCAGCGTTCAACGAATAGTTGTTTGGTTTGGGAAAATGATGATGCAATGGTTACCACGGCCTCCGTCATCGTCATTTTGTTGTTGGCATTCAGTGAATGTAAGAGCAACAGTTCACTATTCAACTACCGCTTCGATAGAAATTAATACTATATATATATATATATATATATATATATATATATATATATATATATATATATATATATATATATATATATTATCTAGAATATCTATAGATATCTATAGATATCTATATATATATATAGGAAACCAAGATGTCGAACACTGTGAGTTCAACAGAATGGACAGATGAAGAGGCGAGTATGCTTTGATTGTTTTGTTTTTCTATCTGCATTTCTTTGTTGAAGTTTAATTATCTGTATATTTGTTATGTGTGGACACTATTTATTAATACCAGATCTGTTTTCCCATTTCAAAAAGAAAACATTATGGCAAGTTCTATTGCAGGTTTTGTCCACTATCCGCTACACATTATGTGTAAAGTTTGCATTTTTATGTATCCATATATCTGTTTGTTTACTCTCTCTCTCTCTCTCTCTCTCTCTCTCTCTCTCTCTCTCTCTCTCTCTCTCTCTCTCTCTCTCTCTAGCTCTTTCTCTATGTCTCTGTCTATCTATCTGTCTCTCCACACACACGTGTCCGCATGCACGCGAGCCCACGCACGCACACACACACACACACACACACACACACACACACACACACACACACACACACACACACACCACACATACACACACACACGCGCGCGCGCGCGCGCAGAGAGAAAGAGAGAGAGAGAGAGAGAGAGAGAGAGAGAGAGAGAGAGAGAGAGAGAGAGAGAGAGAGACTTCAGACTTCAGACTTCAGATTTTTATTCAGTAAGGCCATCGGCCCATTTGAAGGGGAATGAGTACAATCATGCACATTATAATGTGTAAGAAACAAAATCACAAGTCACGAAAAATAAAAAAGGAAGAAAAGAAACAACTATACCAATAAGAAAATCAACTAAGACGTCATTATTTCTCTGATCTCAGATGCCTTGCACAAAAACATACCTAGATTTCTGGAGAGAGAGAGAGAGAGAGAGAGAGAGAGAGAGAGGAGAGAGAGAGAGAGAGAGAGAGAGAGAGAGAGAGAGAGAAGAAGAGACAGACAGACAGACAGACAGACAGACAGAAGACAGAGACAGAGACAGAGAGAGAATGGATAATTTCCCGAGATTCGCTATTCCCCTAACAGAATTCATTTTACAATTTCTAACAATGTTGGTCAGCGTGATATTTTTCATTCTTTTTTCTAGGTGGAGAACTATCTGAGTCATCTCAGTGAGGCCGCCTTCAAGAACCGCACGCCCGTAGTTGTCTATCTCTCTGCAATCATCA
>CM031603.1:85493754-85498754 GCA_018398815.1 Conus ventricosus
ACGATATTAATTATACAGATTTAAGGAAAAGTGATTGGACCATGCTGCCAACATATGTCAAGGCACATATAAATGAAAATTATATAAACCATCTTAAAATATATACAGGCGGTTCTTTACTTGAAAACCAATTATCAGGTGCTGCATTCATTATTCCATCATTAAAAATAGAGAAATCGTATCACATTGGGATTGTATTCACAGCAGAGCTAATTGCCATTATTATGGCACTGAACTATCTTCTTAGTTTTCCATATTCGATATTTCAAATACTATTTTGTGTCGATTCAAAATCTGTCTTACAAGCTTTGAAATATTGTCATACGAGTACAAGAGTGAGAGGAGAAATGATATCAGTGATATACCATTTAATTCATTTTTTATCTTTACGTGGTTCTTCTACTGACTTTTGTTGGATTCCATCACATTGTGGTTTAGCAGCAAATGAAAGGTTTGATCGGTTAGCCAAAAATAGTGCAGTGAATGAAAAGAGCTCTACAAAAATAAATATTCCTTTATCCTTGTATGAGAAGTACAGCCTTTTAGGTAAAGCATCATGGGATTCGGTGATACGAAGACAAAAAGAGTGTCCAAACATAATAAAGGACAACAAGGGAAATTCTTTAAGGAGCTTGTAAAATATAAAACGGGACACAATCTCCATCAGAAACGGATTTTGAAGACTTTTAGACTCAGACTTGATGCATACAAAACAAAATATTGTAAAAATGTCACTTGCATTTGTGGCCAAAATATTACACCATTCCATGTCATCTTTCTTTGCAGAAATACTATAATATATTTAACTACTTGGTTATTAAGTTTGAACCCATCAATCGCGAATTTTTGGGACATTTTTGGGAACGAAGCGAAGGCTATAGAAGTTGTTAGGGCAATTGTTAAGAGTCCAGTTGGGCATTTACTTTGATTCTCGAGTTATTTGTTTGTTTTATTCTCTTATTATTTCAATGCTTAAAATGTTTTGTTTCTTTACAAATGTTCAGATATGAATCCAGGCTAAAGTAGTTTACCGTTATGCTGGTAGATTAGAATGGGTTAAAGTGATGGTCACTTATTGGTATCTCATTTATTAATTAGACTATGCATTCAAAGATTAGCATACTACACTACCTCCATACGCTTTTCATGACATTTTAAAAACAACACACACATTTATGCCCCCCCCCCCCCCACACACACACACGCGCGCGCGCGCGCGCGACATACACACACACCGGCCCCTTTTACATGTCGTTTTTTTTTGTTTTGTCTTTATTTGTTTGTATGCCTGTTCGTTTGTCTCTTGTTTTTGTCTAAGATCACTGTAAAGTGGATAGACATTAAATTAAAGAACGAACGAACACACACACACACACACACACACACACACACACACACACACACACACACACACACACACACACAAGTCCTGAGGCAACTCTGGTTCTTCCTGTCTGTTGGTGAGTGTAGCCTTAAAGAAACAGCTGCCATTCCTCACACTCTGTGTGCAGAACTCTACTGAAAGGCCCTATCAGCTTGTGCGACAACTTCACTGACTGTGGCTACAACACCTACGCCATCCTCTATCGTTCCCTCTACCTCAACAGTGCCGTTAATGCCTTCATCTACTCCTTCTGCAACGAACGGTTTCGACTCGAATGTCGACTGTTCTTCCATGGCGTGGTTAGCAAGCTGTCCTGCAGAACGTAGACGATAGCTGATCCGAGCGAGTGCACAGAATAGTCAAAGACTGTATGCCAGAGAAAGACACTTGGGATGCAGTGGTGATTTGGCTTCCCGATCCGGCGAATGTCTAGGAAACACACTGGCATAATGAATAACGCATGCCGATGAATGTGTATATCAATGTGTGTGTCTGAGTGTGGTCAAGGTCAATTTTTATCATTTTCAGATAGAACATGGATTGAGCAATATATCTGCTTTTTGCTTACACGCTCTCTCTCTCTCTCTCTCTCTCTCTCTCTCTCTCTCTCTCTCTCTCTCTCCTCTCTCTCTCTCTCTCTCCTCTCTCTCTCTTCTCTCTCTCTCTCTGTGCAGAGAAGTCGTTGCTGGTATTAAACATTTAAAATTAGGAAAGAGCGCAGGACCAGACAGAATCGTAGCAGAAATGTTGAAGAATGCAAACACAACTGTAATCGATTTCCTTGTTCATTTATTTGCCCATCTTTTTGATAATGGTATCTTTCCATCAGAGTGGGCTAAATCAATTATTGTACCAATTCATAAAAAAGGAGACGTGAACAATCCTGACAACTATCGTGGAGTATCACGTACCAGCATTTTAAGTAAAATATACACTCACATACTAAATACAAGATTAACTGAATGGGCTGAAACTGAAGAAAAAAATAGTGGAAGAACAAGCAGGTTTTAGAACCAGTTACAGCACCATAGACCATATATTTACACTATATTCTTTGATTCAAAAACATCTACTCTGTAAGTCGAAGCTCTACATTGCATTTGTAGATTTTAAGAAGGCCTTTGACTCGGTAAATCGGAATGCTCTGTGGAATGCACTCCGTAAAAGTGGTGTTAATAGTAAATTGTACATGGCCATTAGAGGGGTCTACAACTCAGTGCTGGCATGTGTGCGTGTGAAGAGTGAGTATTCAGATTATTCTGATTGTCCAAATGGAGTAAAACAAGGATGCTTGTTGAGTCCACAGTTATTTTCTTTTTTCATAAACGAACTGGCTGTAGAATTGTCCCGCAAAGGCAGACATGGTATCCAGATAATACCTGGAGCAGTTGAATTAGTTTTATTACTGTATGCTGATGATGTTGTTCTTCTGTCCGGAACAGTTGTAGGTTTGCAAAACCAACTAAATGTATTGAAAGAAGAAGCAGATCGCTTAGGTTTATCAGTTAACTTGGATAAGACAAATATAGTGGTCTTTAGAATGGGTGGCCACCTATCAGTGTGTGAAAAATGGTCTTATGGAAATGCAGACGTTCAAGTAGTTAATTCATATAAATATATTGGAATGATATTTTCAACAAAATTAACTTTCCGTTACGCATGGGAGAATCTCTAAGAAAAGGGAAAAAAAGTACTACTGAAATTCTGAAAACCCTGAGAAAACTGAATTGTACAGACTGTAGTATATTTTGGAAAATGTTTGATACACAGATGAAACCTCTTCTTACATATGCAGCTGAAATTTGGGGCTTACATGAAAATTCGATGATGGAAAAAGTACATACGTATGCTATGAAGCGTTTCCTTCAAGTACCTATTCATTCATCCAACACCGTTTTATATGGAGAGATGGGCAGATACCCTTTGTACATAAGTACATTGTGAATGTATAAGTACTGGTTGAAGACCATGAACTACCCCAGTCCCGTTTTAGCAGGCAAGCCTATGATATGATGCTTTTAGAAATGGAAAAAGGTAAAGAAAACTGGGCTCATAAAGTAAAGAAAGTCCTTTCAGATCAGGGTTTTGGAATAGTGTGGATGACTCAGGAAGTAGGGAATGAGCAACAGTTTATTGCGGAATTTAAAGACAGGCTTATTTGTTCTTCTAAACAGAATTGGTACTCAGATATGGAAAGTAAAGAAAAATATCGCTGGTTTTTCTGATTTAAGAACGTGTTTCATTCTGAAAAGTTTCTCAATGTCATAACAGATAGATGGCACAGAATAAATTACGCAAGATCTAGGTTGAGAACTTTGGGTTTTTAATGCAAACAAAAGATGGTTTGAATGTGAAACATCCACAGAATCTCCTTGTCCTGCATGTAGACACATTATTGATGACGAAGAACACTTTCTGTTCCACTGTACTGCTTATAATGAAGTGCAGACAAATTGTTCACTTTTCCAGTTAGATATAGCGAAAAGACAAAATGTTGCTGTCGTGTTATCATCCGATGATGAACTTGTAATTAAATCAGTTGCAAAATTCATTGCAGAAGCATTGAAAATTAGACAGATGAAGGATAGTGAAATTTAAGATAATGCATTATAAGAGATATCTGAATGAATATTATCATTCATCGCAAGTGGAAGAGATCAGTAAGATACATTGTCATCATTTGATCGAGTGGATGGTCGAGTCAGTCTTAAGGTGGTGTTTTTTTTCTAATTGCATTACTCCTGTGCGTGAGGACATAAGCAAATGTTATGAATATATTTGTTTTTAACCTTTGATTTGGTGCACGATAGGAATGAATGTGTACTGTTTGTTTGCATGAAAGGAAGAGGGAAATGTTATTGTTCTCTTACCTCTCCCCCCCTTGTCAAAAGACCTCTTTGGTAATGACAATAAAATATCAAAGTGTCAAAAAGTGTCAAAGTGTCTCTGTCTCTCTGGTAGAGGGGATGGGAAGAGAAGGTTGGGGGGGGGGGGGGGGTGGCTAAAGAAGAAATGGTCGTTGCGTTCAAAACCAATTCAAATAGGTGTGCTGTTCATTATTTGCGAGATCCAACAAAACAGGTTCATTTTTCAGTAAATGATGACACACAGAGTTTAGTCGACATTCGTTTTAACAAACGACTCAAAACTCTGTCATACGTGTTTCGTTCCAGTTTCTGCGAAATATCTGTTTGGCAACATACTAAGTGTTGTGTGTGTGTGTGTGGGGGGGGGGGGGGGTGTAGGTGGGTGTGCATGTGTGTGTGAAATTGCTTATAAACTGTGTTAAGATTTGCATTTTATATTTTATCTTTGAGCTTCTTTATCCTCCGCCTCTTCACAATTCCTTACCGTCTCACCTCCATCGCCTTGTCGTGTTTGTGTTATGGCCCATGGATTATGTACCGCAAACTTTCAGACTTAGACAACGGGCGCAATCTGTCTGTATGATATTGGGCAACTGACCAACGGAAATTTGCTATTTTCACACTGTTGAGTGAAAAAATGTTGTTTGTATTGTGACTATCAGGTAGTTTTCATTACAATGTTTATATGTGTATAAAAGCCTATGCCTATGTCATTCAATAATTAGCATCTAAGGCCTTAGTAGATCATA
>CM031603.1:85514275-85526775 GCA_018398815.1 Conus ventricosus
CTCTCTCATCTCTCTATCTCTCCTCTCCGTCTCTCTACACTCTCTCTGTCTCCTCTCTCTCCTTCCCTCCTCTCTCTCTCGCACTCCTTACTACTCTCTCTCCTCTCTCTCTCTCTCTTTTGGTTTAAACACTCTCTGCTGGAATATCTCTGACAAAGTATCTAATTTGTGTAGAAACTTGTTTGTCATAGGCCAGCGGCACTCAACATCCAAATTGCTTGAAATGTTCCTTCACCCAATTTCCTACCCGTCTTCCATCCCCCCCCCCCTCTCTCTATCCACTCTTCCCAGTGTCCTTCCTGTCTATGTGCACATCTGCCTTTCTGTACGTCCTGCCTGCCTGCCTGCCTGCCTGCCTTGCACCCTGCCTTCCGCCTGTCCTTCCTTGCCTGCTTGTCTGTCTGTCTGTACTCCTGTCTCTGTCTCTTCTCATGTTTGTCAGTCACTCTCCTCACTCTCTCTCCTTCTCACTTCCCCGGGCCTTTTCTCTTTGACTCCTGTCTCTGCCACTCAGTAATGCATCTGTTGTCCGTGTGTGTGAGTTGTGTGTGTGTGTGTGTGTGTGTGTGGTGTGTGTGTGTTTGTGTGTGGGGGTGTGTGTGTGTGTGTGGTGTGTTGAGGTTTTTCGAGCAGTTCAGCTATTTTTCTTTCCCAACTTAAAAAAAAAAAAGATAAAACATGTTCGAGTGTAAGCTCCATGATACTGCAGAAGTATCCTGTATTTTGAGCTTTTATGATCCTGTTCTGAAACTGATAGAACTTACTGGTCGTAAATCTGTTTTTGAACTCAAAGTCATTTTACCTTGGCACGTTGTAACGAAAAGTTTTAACTCTCGCGAATGGTAAAACTCCCGGGAGATTAAACAGTTTCATAATGTAAGATTTTAACGCCCTGGGAGTTAAACCGAGAATATAAAAAATAACACCGACATGTGTTGTCAGTTTGACTTCCAGGGTAGTTATTCTGACATACCACAGAATGATTTCCCCCCACCACCACCCACCCCACCACCCACTACCCTCTTCCCGCACCTCTCTACCACCCCAATCAACTTTTACAATTACGAAATGATGTGTGTGTGTGTGTGTTGCGGTGTGTGTGTGTGAGTGTGTGTGTGTGTGTGTGGTGTGTCCTGTGTGTTTCTTATGCACTGCCACTGTTTGTCAACCGATCGACACCAAATCTGTAATCAAGCATCCTTAGCACCCCGGAATGGACAGGAGCAATTAGTATTGAGGCGGCAACTGATTTCTAGGGCTCAGAAGAAATATATCAGTTAAAGAAAAACCGGAGCCACAGATCCCTACCGATCGCCAACCAACATATGGCACAAAGCATCCTTGGCACACTGGGAGTGACTTGGACTATTTAGTTTTCGGGTCGGCACTGTTTTCTAGAACTCCGGCAAAATTAAATGTTTGAAAAATCGAATTTCTGCCTATAGTAAGAAAGTGAGCTTAGCACAGTGAGCCACCCAGGGACACAAAAATAACAAAGATTTCACTTTACGGTGGTTCCGCGCACAGGGTGGTGGGGGGGGGAGGGGGAAGGAGGGGAGAAAGGGGGGAGGGGGAGGGGGGGTGGGGGCGAGAAGGAGGAAGAAGGGGGGAAGGAGGGGAGATAGGGAAGGTAGGGAAATCTACAAATCTGTAGTGTGCGCGCGCGCGCGCGCGCGCGCGCGCGCTCCGCGCGTGCGATGCGTCGTGATGTGTGGAGTGTGTGTGTGTGTGTTTCGTGAGTGTGTGTGTGTGTGTGTTTTTGCGTGCGTGCGTGCGTGCGTGGCGTGCGTGCGTGCGTGCGTTGGTTGTGTGTGTGTGTGTGTGTGTGTGATTGAGTTGTGTGTGTGTGTGTGTATGTGTGTGTGTGGTGTGTGCGTGTGTTTTTGTGTGTTGTGTGTGTGTGTGTGTGTGTGTGTGTGTGTGTGTGAGTGTGTTGTGTGTTCTTTTCTGACACGGCCACAGTACCATGGCAGGAACCTTAACTTGTGCACGGTTGTGTGAAAATTCATTTGACATTGTGGATAATAAAGACGCAAGTTTTATTGACACTTTTTCTGTCGATCATTCGGGGACCCTGTGACATAGAGGTACAGGCGCAAAGGCACCCAGCAAGAAATTGAGAAATCCGGTTATTGAGAAACCGCTGTGGTTGGCGAGTGAAGATTTACTTCTCTCCATGGTAAAGTCGCACACGAAACCTTGACCTATTAATCTTGACTTTGAAACGCACATTTGTTGGTGGGGCCTTATAGATGTGCACATTTGTGTGAAATTGTAGTGACATTGGAACATAAAAGACGCAGTTTATTCAATCAACCCACTTTTGTTCTGACCTATTGGGGGGCCCCCTGTGACCTTGACCTATGCCTATGACATTTCGAATCTACTTCATAATTGTAGGGTAAGAGCCAAAGGTCTGCCATCAAATACGGAGGAAATACGTTCTAGAAACACGGCTTTGGGCTTGTCCCCGATTTCCATTTGTTGCATCTGTCGACGCAAATTGCGTCAAGACGCAATGCGTCACGTTACGGCCGAGCCAACCCATTACCTTTCCATGGGCCAAGGGATGGCTTTAAAAAAAACCAAAAAAAATTTTTCATTTTTTGGTGGCGATCGGCCGAAAAAGTGGTGGCTTTAAAAAGCAATCACTCACGGCGCGCGCGCGCGCGCGCACGACAACACGCACACACACACACACACACACACCACACACACACACACACCACACAACACACACACACACACAACAACACACACACACATACACACACACACACAACAACCTTTCCCCCTTCACATTCGTCTAATCTCACACCAATTAGTGAAAAGACTAAAATGAAAGTTACAACTACTACTACTACTACTACTACTACTACTACTACACTACTACTACTACACACCCACACACACACACATAACACGCAATATATAGATATATATATATATATATATATATATATATAGTATATATATATATATATATATAAATATATATAAATATATATATATACTATATATATATAAAATCAAGTAAAAAAGCCACTCATAGCGTAAAAAGTGCTCGACCATGTAGGGAGCAGCCATACCAGTTTTAAAATAGGAATAAAAAAATGAATCATTAATTCTTCCATTTTAAAAATCCTATATTCACACTGGTATAAATATATATATATATATAAATAATAATATAAATAATAAAATATATATATATATAAAAATATAAATATTAATTATATATATATATATATATATTACGATAAAGAACGACACCGGACAACGACAACGATGTCTAAGACGTTTTGCTAGATGTTGCTGTTTTGTTCTTGCTGCTTGCTGCTGCTGTGGTTTGTGGTTGTTGTTGATGATATGATGATGATGATAAATAGATGATGAAGATGATGAATGATGTAGAAGAAGAGTGATGAACAATAGATCCACATCTCCATTCTTCTTACAGAACGACGGCCGGGAATAAGTTTGGGTGGGGAGACATCTTAGTCATAGATCAGATAAACATCCCTTCTGTTACGAAGAAACTCCCCTGGAGTCGTTTCATGACATAAAAAACGTGTACACAGTAACGTCCAGGGTAGTTTTATTGCTCAAATGAGAAAACCCAACCCCCCTATAGTGGGGAGGAGAGATAAACGTTATTACACACATGGACTAAACTCCGGTAGTTAATTCTGGAAACGAGAACAGACAACCTCCCCAGGGGGGGGGGGGGGGGGGTCATTTCCTTTACAACAGGGTGGGAGTTAAGTCTGATCTATGAGCAAAATGACACCCCCTTAGTATGTTTTCGTCAAGAATTTGTTGAGACTTGACAAAAAATATATCAGAACATATTTGACGTTATTACTGAGTGGATTATTTAGGTCCCCAGGGTGGGAGATCATTCTAATTTAACTCCTGGGAGTTAAAATTATACACATGAACAGTTTACCTCCATGGTTGTATATTAAACCATTCGGGAGTTAAAACGATTTGTTACACCGGAACCCATGACAGTTGTTTAACACTGGGCGTTTGACTTGCATTAATTTTTCTTCTTTTTTGTTTTCGTGAGGGATATCCCACATTTTTTGATCTGAAGGGAAATTATTTTCAAATTGGCCAAAATAAGCCACATACCCCCAAAGTGATTCAAAACATCCACTTCAACATTTTGAACAAATGTAGTACTTTCAATCGAGTCTGACATTGGATATTCAGCCTAAAAGGGTGCTGTATGATTATAACCGGATTATGTTATAAGAAAATTATCAACATCATCATCATCATCGTTATAAAAATCATAATAATATTAAAAAATAATAATAAATTGAATTGTTGTCGTAGTTAAGGTTATTATTTTTCATAATCATAATTGTAATTTATACGAATAAATTGTTATTATCAATTAATATTATCATTAATATTCTACTTCTTATCGAATCATTGTTATGTCGTCCATTACCACTGAGAAACCTACCGCCGATCCTTAGTTTAGAGACCAGGAAAAAGCATTAAGCGTTTTACTGACCACGCTATCGTTCACACAGCTGCTGCCTACCCTGGGGTATAGCCGACTACAGAGCTGCCTGCCTGGCGCTTCAATCAGTCTATTTCCCGTTTCCGATCAGCTTGTAATTACCGCTTACCAGTCACCACAGGTTCTTGTATTAACATATTTTTTAGTTGTAGTTTATCTTTTCTAGTGCAATGGTTCTATGTGTAATACTTTCCATCTAATCCCAACTGCCAAACTGGCCTTCTGTTCGCAACGTTTGGCGATGGGAAAAAAATTTCAGCGTGTGTGCCAGAGTATTCATGAGTGGAAGACTTTTGGGGAATGGATCAAAACCACTGAAAAACTAACACCGAGGGAAAAAATCCCCCTGTGCAAAAAAAAAAGAAGATAAGGCTTAGGCCAGAGATTCGAACCCGTAATCCCAGGATGCCCCAGGAACAGGAGTCTGGAGGTTCTACCAGCTAAGCTACTACAGTCTGCCCCCATTTGATGAGTGTGTATGGCTTGGTGTTTAATACCCTGCGAATACACTTATTCTGGTAACCAAAGGAATTCCCACACCGGTCTGTCTCTGTCACGTTTCTGTGTCGGTGTGTCCTCACTCTCTGTCCTGTCTCAGTCTGTCTGACCTGGTCTGTCTATCTGTCTGACTGTCCTGTCTGTCTGTCGCTGATCTCTCTCTCTACTCTCAGCACTCTCTCTCTCTCTCTCATCTCTCTCTCCTCATTCTCTTTCTACCTCTGGGGTCTCTCTGTTTTATGTCTTTATCTCTGTCCTCTTCTTGGAAAGAGTTTATCAATGAAATTCCCGGTGTGGTTTTGAAGGTGTGGTTTTTTGAAGAGGTTGCGTGAATGATGTTTATTTTTTTGTTTTTTAGTGTGTTTTTTTTGATGACTTTGAGTTAACTTCAACGCGGTGACAGCCCTAACTGGGCCCATATATGCGTCGGCTGTGCAACTAAGCAACATTCCATTACCATTGCCTTGGCTCAGGCATGTCAAATCTATCTGTGTGTGAAAGTGTGTGTGTGTGTGTGTGTGTGTGTGTCGTGCCGTGCGTGCCGTGCGTGCGATGCGTGCGTGCGTGCGTGCTTGGCGTGCGAGCGGGCGTGGGTGTTGAGGTGCGTGTGCTCGTGCGCGTGCGTGCGTGCGTGCGTGCGTGCGTGCGTGAGCGTTCGTGCGTGCTGAGCGTGTTTGTGTGTGTGTGTGTGGTGTTGTGTGTGTGTGTGTGTGTGTGTGCCGGCGCCGTGCGTTAGTTGCGTGCATTTCACTTGTACCTGATTGTAACAAGTTTGAGCGTCTTCTATTCCTCAAACTGACCTGCTGATGCATTAGATTTCAGTCAATGGGTTTAGGTCCTTTTCACAGAGCATAATATTACTTTGTACTGAGTCAACAGCATGTCATTCTTTAGCGTCCGAATAGATACATTGCTTTAATGACATTTTGCTCGTTACTGGAGAAGTTGCCTATTTGAAGAGAGAAAATAGCGTGGATATGATGTGGAGTTAATTTTTTTCCCAAATTACTTTGTACTGAGGAAACTAGCATGTCAAGTCTTTAGCGTCCCCGAAATAGAATTTCATTGCTTTATTGACATTTGCTCGTTACTGATAAGTTTCCTATTTGCGAGAGAAAATTATCGTGGATATGAGTGGGTGAGTTATTTTCATGTAGCTATTTCTTCTTTTCTTCTTCTACCTTCATTTCCTCCTCTTCTTCTTCTTCTTCATCTTCCTTCTCTTCTTTTCTTCTTCTTCTTCTTCTTCGTTATTTACTTTAACGTACCTGTATAACACTTATACAAAGAATGTATAGCATTTCAAAGAAAACAACGAATCACCAGCAAGCTCTTACAGGTCGTTCGAATCTGTTGATGCATTGTATTGTACTGTTTATTGCCCCAAAAGTTGCAAACAAATGCGAAAGGGAACGTCTCTTCATCAAAGACAAGCTTGGGCATCATGTCCAATCAATAACACGTTAATTTTTAGTGGGAAAAAAATGATGTTATGCACATTTTCGGTCATTTAACTTTCTTCCCGAACTGAAAATTACACAAACGCACACCCCACCACCTCCCTACCCCATTTCTTGCTTTAATTTCAGTTTACGAAGCTTAATAACTTTCAGAGACCACGAAAAGTGTGTGTGTGTGTTGTGTTGATTGGTTGTGTGTGTGTGTGCGTGCGTGCGTGCGTGCGTGCGTGCGTGCGTGCGTGCGTGCGTGCGTGCGTGCGTGCGTGCGTGCGTGCGTGCGTGCGTGCGTCCGTGCGTGTGTGTGTAATAACTCAAGCCATACAAAATTCGAATGTCATCTTCCAAAATGTACCTTGACCATAAATCCAGTCTAGCCTTCATGGATTCGATATCAGCAATCACGTTTTCAATCATCTTACCATACAAGCTTAGTCCGGCACGTCAAGTAACGTTCTGAAATGAGATCCGCCTCCAATTTTCAAGACACTGTCTGGGGGTTATACCCCCCCCCCCCCCCCCCCCCCCCCCCCCCCCCCGGGTGACGTAATTACTCCTCATCTCTTTTAGCAACTGACATTTCACTTTTAATCAGGCTTTTTGTTCAAGGACCAAATGACTGTCCACAGCCACCCAGCCACCCCCCCCCCTCCCCCGCCTCACGGCTGGCCTGAACAAACAAGCTGAATAGACCTTCTTTCTTTCTGGTTTTCTGCGTCTTACCCCGAGGCCAGCTCTTTTTTTTCTCTCTCTCAAACCTTTTAGTCAAGTTCTGATACACGTTATACCGTCTGATAGTTTAGTTAGAACAATAACTTCTCGCCTCAGCTCCCACACTACCCCCCAACCCCCAAACCCCCTCAACTCCCTCCCCCCACCCCCACCTAGCCCTCCGCCTCACCCTAACCTTCCCGCTGCGTTCTGCAAGGCCGCCAACCATCCCCCCCCCCCCCCCCCCCCCCCCCCCCCCTCCCACCAGGGGGCGACCCACGAAATCTACTCCCACGAAATCTACGACTGGACCACGAAATCTACTCCCATGACATCTACTCCTTACGAATCTACTCTGCAGAGGTGACCTACGAAATCATACTCCGTAGGAGCGAACCACGAAATCCACTCCCACGAAATCTACAAGATCACATGCAAATCTAATAGACCCGTGAAATGTATGTACCTCGGCCTCTCTCAAATGACATTAAAAGTATTTAAAGGGTTGTCCTTTCTCAATGGAGTTTGATAGTGAAACTCAAAGCATCCATGTACGAAACGAATACCACGTTCGCCTCTTCTGAACTGTTGCAGAATTCTCATTATCTGGGCTTCTTCACTCTGGTAGCTCGCTTCTTTGCTGGAGGAGGGTTGCCAATCATTAGGAAACGGATCGCGGTGTCTGTTTCCTGTTGTCTGCTCCTGAGTGCAGAAACAAGGGTAAAAATGTTGGGATGAGGACTGTGGAAAGCCTTCCTCAGTGCGGAGTGGAATGACTCCAGATGGTTGTTTGGTAATATCTTGTGTCGTTCACGGTAAAGAGTGGTCTTCAGTTTGGCAAACGATGGTGATGCTGCAACATAATCGTCATTTTCTCCAACAGCAGGAAAATTAAAAGCTTCGCTATACAACCGTTTGATTGGTCTCGAACGTTCTTCTTTCACAGTCTCTTTCAATTCTATCACTTTTTTGTCGGCAGCAATTTTGGCGTGATCTGAGGGTGATTATGTATTGCCTTGTCTCTGTTGTTCAGGGTATCGTCGAGAGACGTTGTAACTGTTGCAGTACATGTTTTGTGGTATTCGCATCGCCAAAAAGTAAAAGTTCTGCTGCTTCTGTTCTTGATGTATTTGTATCCGTCAAGAAGTAGGTACCTCCCCCTCGTGCAGTGGGCATAAACTCCATGGTGTTGCTGCTTCGTTGAATCACAAACTTGCAGCCAACGGTTTTGAACTTGATTTTTATTTAGTGAACGAGCTCAGCAGATTTACGATGGAAAGGCGGCGTGGCCAGGAAGTACTGTTGACTAATTCACTGAGCAGATTTCATGGAAAGGCGGCGTGGCCACATTTTCCAAACACATTGGCGTATATTACATGGAGTAGATTTCGTAGTGCGCCCCCACCAAGTAGATTTCGTGGGAGTAGATCCGGTGGGGCGGCCCCATAAAAGTAGATCTCGCGGGACAACGGGGTAGCTGCAATAAAAATTGCAGAACGATCAAAGGGTAGACTTCGTGGGAGTAGATTTCGTGGGCCCTCCCCTCCCACCAAACCTGTGTTTCTTAGAGCAGGGGGGGGGGGGGGGGAGGGACGGAGTGGGTGTGTGTATAGGGAGTCTTCACCACCTCCTTCATCTCCTGTCTTGTCTCACCCTGCTCTCGTCCATAAAATCCTCCAAGAAGAATGTCGAAATCCCCTCAAAATAATGTCGACCAATTTACTTAGACACTGGTTCCAATGAGTTTTTTTTTTTCTCTCCCTCCAAACTTTGTGCTACTTTTAAACGACAAAACCAAAGTTCAATCTCCTGAAAGTTCTCTGAACTATTTTGACCAAACTTTGACTTTAATCTGGACTTTTCTTGACAATTAGGTTATGTATGTAAAATATTATGTATGTATGTATGTACGTACGTGCGTGCGTACGTGAGTATGTACGTAGGCACGCTTGAAACAAATTTGAAGGCTTGAAACAAATTTGTAGATTTTTAATACCTTTTTAATACTTGTTTTACCTATAATATATATATATATATATATATATATATATATATATATATATATATATATATATATATATATATATATATATATATATATATATAAAATCAGAGTTAAAAAGCCACTCAGAACGTTAAAAGTGCTCAACCATGTAGGGAGCGACATAACCAGTTTAAAATAAATGAAGAGATTAAAACCTACAAGCTTGTTTCAAGCTAAAAACGCTCTCCTCAGGGTATGTAGGTTTTAATCTCTTCATTTTAAAATCCTATTTTAAACTCTCTCTCTCTCTCTCTCTCCTCTCTCATCTTTCTCTCTCTCTCTCTCCCCTCTTCTCTCTCTCTCTCTCCTCTCTCTCTCTCTCTCTCTCTCTCTCCTCTCCCTCTCCCCTCTCTTCATATATATATATATATGGCGCGCGCGCGTGTGTGTGTGTGTTTTGTGTGTGTGTGGTGTGTGTGTGTGTGTGTTGTCTGTGTGTCTGTGTGTGTGAGTGTGTTTCTGTGTGCCCTGTGGGGTGTGTGTGTGTGTGTGTGTGTAGAGGAGAGAGAGAGAGAGACAGAGAGAGAGGAGAGAGAGAGAGAGAGAGAGAGAGAGAGAGAGAGAGAGAGAGAGAGAGAGAGATTTTCTATATTTTGGTTGTTTTTCCTGATCCTGTTTGTCTCTCGTGAGTTCAGGACTTTAGCTGACGTAAAAGTTAACAAACAGATCTGCGTTACTGTTAATTGTCTTTCAACACCTTAAATATGTGGTTTGATTTGTCAAAGAGGACGAACAAATCTGTACCAAACGTCTTAAGAATATTTGAAATTGATCTGACCCTTTTCAGTCAGGAATTAACAAGGAAGGAAATGGAAAACGCGGAGAGAGAGGCGGAAGAGAGAGAGAGAGAGAGAGAGAGGGGAGAGAGGGGAGAGAGAGAGAGAGAGAGAGAGAGGGAGAGAGAGAGAAGAGAGAAGAGAAGAGAGAGAAAGAGAGAGAGGAGAGGAGAGAGAGAGAGAGAGATCTGGTTACAAACAAGCACCGTGAAAAACACACACACACACACACACACACACACACAACACACACACACACACACACACACACACACACGTGTACACACACACCCACACACACACACACACACACACACACACCACACACACACACACACACACACACACACGTGTACACACACACACACACACACACACACACACACACACACACACACACACACGTACACAACACACACGCACACACACATACACACACACACACACACACACACACACACACACACACACACACAACACAAACACACACACATTTAGACACAGACACAGATGCAGACACCGACAGACAGATGAACGGACAGACAGACACACACACGGACACACACGCAAGACAACTCACTCACCCCACCCACCCACCCACCCACCCACCCACACACACACACACACACACACACACACACACACACAAAACACGCACCACACCGCACGCACGCACGCACGCACGCACGCACGCACGCACACACACACACGCCGCACAACACACACACACAAAACACACACCCCACACACACACACACACACACACACACACAGACACACACACACACACACACACACACACACACACACACACACAACGCACGCACACACATTAGATCGGCACTAACTAACTAACGAAGACTCTGCCAGCACCATTGAAGACAGGGATGGTAGTTAGTACGGCTGACCAGTACACCCAGTCACAAGCTGGTCCAGACAACCACCTTGGATGTGGCGGGTCTGGGTGTGTTTTTATCCCACCGCCTTCTTAGCAATAGCCCCCCCCCCCCCCCACCACAGATGGCACTCACTGCCTGTGTTTGGCTGTTTTCTTGTCTGTGCTTGTTTAGGTGTCTGTCTGTCTGTCTGTCTGTCTGCCTGTCAGTGATTCCATCTATCTGTCTGCTGGCTTGTTGTCTCTCTATGACTGTCTGAGTGCCTGTCTTTCTCTGTTTTTTCTCTCTCTGTGTCTCTCTCTCCCCCTCCTACCCCCCCTCTCTATCTCCCTCTCTCTCTTTCTCTGTCCATCTCTCGGTCCCTCTCTCTCCCTTTGTGTGTGTGTGTGTGTGTGTGTGTGTGTGTGTGTTTTGTGTGTGTGTGTGTGTGTGTGTGTGTGTGTGTGTGTGTGTGTGTCCGTCTTTCTCTGTCTGTCTGTCTGTCTATCTCTCTTCTCTTCTCTTCTCTCTCCATCCTTCCCCTCTCTGTGGCTCTCTGTCTCCGTCTCTGTCCGTCCGTCTGTCTGTCTGTCTGTTTACCTGCCTGTCATGCCTGTCTGTCTGTCTGTCTGTCTGTCTCTGACTCTGTCTCTCTCTGCCTCAACCTCTCCCCCCCTCTCTCTCCCTCCCCCCTCTCTCTCTCTCTCTTCTCTCTTCTTCTCCCCATTCAGCTCTCTGCATTAGTGCTTGGGCACTTTCTTTCTAACCCTTTATATCTTCTGGTATTGTTTCCCGATTATATCTGTATTCAGTTAATGTTGATACTACCATTAAATTCACCAGTGCCATCACCACTTCTACTACTGCTGCTGTCACTACGACTACTCCTACTTCAGCTACTATAATAACAGCTACTACTACTACTACTACTACTGTTGTTGTTGCTGCTGCTGCTGCTACTACTGCTATTACTGTTACTACACTACTGTTGCTGCGCTGCTTCTAATCTATCTGTCTGTCTATCTATCTATCTATATCTATCTATCTACATCATATCAAATATAGGTGATACATTGTCCCCAGATGATATATTGTCCTTAAACAAATCGAAAATGAACCAGTCCATTTTCATTTTCTTTTTAGCTTATCATCATCATTCGTAAGCCCGCGCACATACAAGAAATGTTTCATAGTATGAGCTCCACAATAATTCGCTGCTGTTTCGCTAACACCGGGTCAGAGGTATTTAAGAAGATATGCAGAAACTAATCCATCCCTCCGAAATCTTCCAGGATGACTTATCAAGATAGGGAGAAGGGTAGTTTAGAAGACACAAAGAAAACAAATCCATCAGTGTAAAACCTTAGGTTGTTCATTTCCTTGTCACAACGGAGCCTTTCCTATGTATTTCGTTCTCTGACAGTATTCAATTATCACAGATAGTGATGACTCCAACATTCTGTCAAAGCCCATATCTTCAACGTCGGATGTCTGCTTTTCCTACTTCAGCGAAGATGAGAGAAGCTGCTCATATCGCCTGTCGTAATGACCTTAGCTTAATACACTGGTATGTCTGTGTTGCATCCACATGGCCAGCTTTGG
>CM031603.1:85531775-85546775 GCA_018398815.1 Conus ventricosus
GGTTTGCACAGTTCCTCTCGGAAGTTTTAGGTGGGCGTTCAGCAAAGTGCAGAGGTCTGTCACATGGATTCACTAGCTGTCCAGCCAACGTGAACTCTTCTCTGTCACGCTTCTGACACCACAACCCAACATCCCAACCTCTCAACACCTTTTTTTTTCTTCTCTGTACGCGAACTATGTTGTCACAAAATCTCAGGTCACAGAGTACAGTGATTCGTTTTGGAATCAGGAGAAAAAAAGTGCTTCCAGTGCCACTTCCGGTGCCCCTGAGTCACTTGCACAGTGGATGATTGTTCACAAGGATTATTACAGGGTACTCGCATGTACTGTCTCCAGAATGGGGCTTGGTTCCAAAGAAAAAGTGGGACGTTTTAGTTCTATCGGTCAGAGAGAGAGAGAGAGAGAGAGAGAGAGAGAGAGAGGAGAGAGAGAGAGAGAGAGAGAGAGAGAGAGAGAGAGGAGAGAGAGAGGAGAGGAGAGAGAGGAGAGAGAGAAAACAGAGAGAGAGAGAGAGAAACAGAGAGAGGCAGAGAGAAGTAGAGAGAGAGAGAAGAGAAAGAGAGAGAGAGAAAAGAGAGAGAGAGAGAGAGCGAGAGAGACAGAGAGACAGAGAGACAGAGAGACAGAGAGAAAGACAGAGAGAGGACAGAGACAGACAGACAGATACAGAGGTTGATTACACGGAGACAGACGGACTAACAGGTAGACAGACAGACAGACATTTAAGCTGAGGTAGAGAGAAGAAGCAGTGAGAGAGGTAATGGGGGGGGGGGGGGGGGGGGGAAACAGAAGAGAGAGATGTATGGTGGTGGCGAAAGCATTGGAACTGCTTTTAGTCCACTTATTTAATAATAATAATAATAATAATAATAATAATAATAATAATAATGAATACTTATATAGCGCCTATTCTCGGCTAGAGGCCAAGGTCTAAGCGCTTTACAATCAACACTCGTTTACACAACGGGCTGCCTACCTGGGTAGTGCCGACTGAAGAGCTGCCAGCTGACGCTTCATTCAGTCGTTTCCCGTGCCATCCAGTCAGTATCGTTCAATATCGATCACTCATTTTCCTTCCTTCCTTCATTCTTTCCATTTCTCACGCAGCGTGCATGCTATGTGTAACGTGTCACCTATACCAACGGCCAAACTGGCCTACTCTTCCGAAAGTTGGTGATGGGATTTTACGTGTGTGCAAGATGTTATGCGTGCGTTCACACACGGAACCTCGGTTTATAGTCTCATTCGAAGGACTGTATTTGTCAAAGGGGAGAAAGAGAGAGAGAGGGAGGGAGAGGGAGAGACAGAGAGAGACAGAGAGGGTGAGGGACAGAAACAGAGAAAGACAGACAGATACAGAGGCTGATTACACAGAGACAGACAGAGACAGAGACAGACAGACAGACGAAGAGACAGACGGATAGACAGACACCCAGGTAGACTGTCAGTCAGAACAACAGTGAAGGCATAATCCTGAAGTTCCAGCACGTGGCGGTGATTGGATTGTTGGAGAAACACTCAGGTGCACTGCCCCCCCCCCCCCCCCCCCCCAAATGGACCTCGCTTCCAGAGGAAAAGTGGGATGTTTTCAAGGTCGATCGGCGAGAAAGCTGCGTGCGAGCAAGCACGAGAGAGGAGAGAGAGAGAGAGAAGAAGAAGGGGCGGGAGAGAGAGAGAGAGAGAGACAGAGAGTGAGAGAGAGTGAGTGAGAGAGAAGAGAGAGAGAGAGAGGACAGACAGAGAGAGAGAGAGGAGAGAGAGAGGAGGAGAGAGAGAGAGAGAGAGAGAGAGCTAAGCAGAGGTAGAGACAAATAAGCAGTGAGAGAAGGATTTGGGGGAGAGGTTAGTGAGAGAAGAGAGAGAGAGAGAGAGAGAGAGAGAGAGAGAGAGAGGAGATGGAGAGAGAGAGAGAGAGAGAGAGAGAGAGAGAGAGAGAGAGAGAGAAGTATGATGGTGGTGGTGGCGAAAGCATTGGAACTAAGTGCTTTCAATCTACTTATTTGTCAAAGGGGGGAGAGAGAGAGAGAGAGAGAGAGGAGGAGAGAGAGAGAGAGAGAGGAGTGAGAGAGAGAGAGAAGAGGAGAGAGAGAGAGAGGATCAAGAGTTGCTTTTAGGTCTTGAAACTGACCTTTGCTTGATCTTCATTCATTTAGTCCATGAAGGGCATTTGCTGACACTGTTCCTGAACGATTTTCGTTCAAGCAACAACGAGGTGGATTGACGATTTTTTTTTCTTCAAAAAAAAAAAAAGAGCGATAGAGATAGGCGAGAGAAAGATGGGGGGGGGGGGGGGGGGGGTCATTTGGTAAAAAGGAAGAGGAATGGGGATGGGAGCGGAGGAGGAGGGAGGGGGTGGTGGTGGTTCGGCACTTGTTCCATCTATTACATTGTCGGGAAGTTCGTGCAGTTGCTCCTCAAAGTTCTGGGTGACATTCAACAAAGTCCAGAGTTGTACCACATGAACTCTGTAACTCTCCATCTTCCCCCACCACCCACCACCACCACCACCGCTCCTTATCCCCCCTTTTTACTTGGTCCTGTTTCCCAAAACATGTCACAAAATTTTAGGTCACAGAGGTGCACCCTTTTGGGGTAGGAATTACGGGGTCAAACAAGTGATTCCAGTGCCTCTTCGGGGGCCCGATACATCTCTCCTACAGTTTGATGATTATTCACCTCAACTGTCACAGAATGGCTGCTGCTTCAAGAAGGAAAATAAAAGTGGGGACGTTTACCGTGCTAACACACACACAACACACACACACACCACACACACACCCCACACACACAACACACACACACAGATAGAAGAGAGAAAAGAGAGAAAGAGAAAGAGAGAGAGAGAGAGAGAGAGAGAGAGAGGAGAGAGAGGAGGAGAGAGAGAGAGATGAGAGGAGAGAGAGAGAGAGAGAGAGAAGGGGAGAGAGAGAGAGAGAGAACAGACAGACAGAAGACAAAGAGGCAGACAACATCCAGACAGATACAGTGACAGACGGAAAACACAGGCAGTCATACAGAGGGTGATTCCATAGAGACAGACAGAGACAGACGAAGAGATAGACGGACAGACAGCGTGGACACAATGCTGAAGGCCAGCACGTGGCTGTGATTAGATTGTTGCAGCGTACTCACGTACATGCCGCTAATTGGCCTGGCTTCTAGAGGAAAAGTGCAGCGTTTTCAGGATCTATTACTAAGAGACACAGAGGAGAGAGAGAGAGAGAGAGAGAGAGAGAGGAGAGAAGAGAAAGAGAGAGAGAGGAGAGAAGAGGAGAGAGAGAGAAAAGTCAAACGGAGACCGAGACACAGATAAAGAAGGGAGTAAGAGACGGATTTGGGGATATATTAGGGGGAGAGGAGAGATGAGAGATGGCATTAGAATTAGAACTGAATGCTTTCAACCCACTTATTTAGCAAAGGCGAGAAGAAGAAGAAGAGAAGAAGAAGAGAAGAAGAAGAAGAAAGAAGAAGAAGAAGAGGAGGAGGAGTGGAAGGAGGAGGAGGAGGAGGAGGGGAGGAGGAGGAGGAGGAAGAAGAGAGGAGGAAGAGAAGAAGAAGAAGAAGAAGAAGAAAAAGAAGAAGAAGAAGAAGAAGAAGAAGAAGAGACTGACAGACAGACAGACAAAGAAGAGAGAGAAAGAGAGAGAGAGAGAGAGAGGGGAGAGGAGAGGGAGGGAGGGAGGGAGGAAGGGAGAGAATTTTGGGAAAAGATCAGAAATTGCCTTTGGTTCATGTAGCTCTATTCTTTACTCCTGCGGGGCATTTACCAGAATTGTTCCTAATGCGAATCTCTTTCTCAAGCAAACAACGAAGCGGTTTTGCAATTTTTTTTCTCTAGAGAAATAAAGAGAGGGTTGGGAAGTGAGGGATGTTGAGCTGGGGCAGCGGGGTTGATGGGAATTCTGTCTGGCGTCTTCAATTCAATTGTTAGGTGGCACTTACCTCAGAATCTTCCACAGTGGGAGGAGTTTATCCAATTTCTCCGAACAGTGTTGGACGGCATTTCACAAAGTCCAGTGACCCACCAATGGACTCAGCAGCGCTATGGTTCTACATGCTATCTTCTCTCACCCTCCCACTACCACACCACCACCACCACCACACACCATCACCACCACCACCACCCCTACTTCCCCTCCGCTTCTTCCTCCAGTGCTTAAAACGTGTTGTCACAGAATGTTAGGTCACAGTGTACACTAATTCGTGTTGACATTCGGAGAGAAAAAAAAGTGTTACCAGTGCAGTGCCCCTAACGTTGAAGATAATTCACCATGACTGGGTGATCACACATGAATATCTTTTCTCTCGTATGAAATGGGCTGCCAATTTGAGTTAAGAGAGAAACACAATGGAAAAATCTTTGAAGCGTAGGTAGAATTTTTTTTTTTGAAGAAGTGAAAGAGAGAGGAAATGAAACGAGTAAACTGCATTTTTGTTTGCCTTCTCTCGTTCTTCTTTCTGTCTGTCTGTCTGTCTGTCTGTCTTTCTTTCTTTTTTCTTTTTTCTTTCTTTCTGTCTGTCTGTCTGTCTGTCTGTCTGCCTATCTGCCAGCCTGCCTGCAAGTCTGTCTATCTTTCTTTCTTTATTTCTGTTTGTTTGCTGTCTGTCTGTCTCTCTCTGCTATTTCTTTCTTTCTTTCTTTTTTCTGATGCTTTTCTTCTACATCATCTTTATTTTCTTCTCCATCTCTTCTTCTGACGAGCAGAAAATGTTCCTTGTTTTACTCATGACTTTCGGAAGAGAAGGCCAGTTTAAACAAACATTCCTATATGCATGCATGAATACAGCCAAAACTCCATTACACAAATCCATTGGCGTAATCCGAAAATTCATTCCCCCAGGTCGCTTTACCGTTGTTAAGTTTCCTATTCCCCCCAAGTCTGCCCTCTTCTCCCTTTTCATACACAGCACTGGTGGGGTTTATTATTCCGACTGTTCACAGGTCATATTTCGCTTTATAATCCTCCTGGGGTCAGTTCATCACAAATCATCACGTCCTTCATTCCTCTTCCTTGAATTACAACTGTCTCTGGTGGACATCAAACATAGGTTTCCACCTACCGTTTCCACTGGGTTTCCTCAGAGCCATGGAATTCGCCTCTTCACGTTTGGACAGCCTACCACTATGTCTGGCTGTCTCTGGCTGTTCCTTCCGACATCTTTCTGGCAGGGGGGTATGGCTCCCCTAGCTCACCGACTTTCCCTCCAGACACAGCCTCGTCTACTTCGCTACCGCTACCATAACCGCGTAGCTAGAAAACAAAATAAGCTATGATGACTATACTGCACACAGTTAGCAGCAATCCAACATAAACACTTTTACAAATAATTTCGATTCCCAATTTCACGATCGATATGGATAAAATATAAACAAAGACTGGAACTTTCATAGCTCCTTAAAGTGGTATCAAATACTTATACTGACACGGTACACTTTGCTTGCACCCTGCGTGAGAAATTGAAAGAACGAAGGAAGTAAGGAAACTGAGTGAATGATATTAAATTATAGGGACTTGATGACACGGGAAACGACTGAATGAAGCGCCAGCAGGCAGCTCTTCAGTCGGCACTACCAAGGTAGGCAGCCCGTGGGCGTACACGAGAGTGTGGATTGTCAGCGCTAGACTATTTAGCAAAGCGCTTTATGAATTGTCTGTTTCTATTATGTATATTTCATTTTTATTCCGCATCAGATGGTAATTAAATTCTATGATAAAAAGCGCAGATGACCGCACCTTGTCATTTTAAGCACCCTGACAAAAATGGTCGCGGACACCAAAACCACTGGTCAATAACTCCATCGTCTTGGTCATTGGATAGGATAATGGTGGCCTGATGTCCCCAAACGATTTGGTAACGATGGCCATTTTGGCCTCTGGATATCTAAATGGACCAGGATACCAAAATGGCGATTGCTGAACTAGGTTTATTTTGAGGAGAGTGTTGCTTCCACGAAAGATTACTTGTGTGCTCTTTTCCTGCATTTCTAGTGCCTATAACGTACCCATGCAATGCTTACACGTGTGAACAGACTGTGCAACACATTGTCATGGAATAACAACAGCAACAGCAGCAGCCCCCAACAACAACAGCAACAACAACAACGACGACAAGGGACAAGAACAGCAGCAGCAGGACCAGCAGCAGCGGCAGCAGCAGCAGCATCAAAACACAACACGACAACCATAACAAACCAACATCCACACCACTAGATTACCAGCAGAGCTACTAGTACTCCTGCTGCTGTTGCTATTACTTCTGCTGATGGTGATATTAATACTACTAACTAGTGATTACTATTTCTGCTGCTGACTGATTCTATCACTGCTGCTGCTTCTACTACTTCTAAAACTATTTCTAATCTTGCTGCTGCTACTGCTACTACTAATACTCCTACTGCTTCTGCTACTGTTACTACCCCTACTGCTCTGCTGCTGTTGGTGCTACTGGTTCTGCTGGTGCCGCTGCCGCTGTTACCTCTACTATGACGGCTGTGGCTGCTGCTGCTGCTGATAATGATGTTGTAGCTTCTGCTGCTAACTACTGCGATTTCTGCTGCTATTGCTGCAGATACCTTTACCACTATTACCGCTGCTGTTGCTACCGTGCTACAATTGCTGATTCACACACACACACACCACACACACACACACACACACACACACACACAGGAGAAGAGAGAGAGAGAGAGAGAGAGAGAGGAGAGAGAGAGAGAGAGAGAGAGAGAGAGAGAGAGAAGAGAGAGAGAGAGAGAGAGAGAGAGAGAGAGAGATGAATAGAAAAAAGAGCAAATTTCATTTTCATTGTTTTATTCCCCTCTCGCGCACTTCATTTTAAAAAAAAAAACACGCTTCAGAGATTTCTCATTTCTTTTCCCTCTTAACTCAGACAGGCAGTTCAATTTATAAAGTGAAAAGACTGCGTGACAGTCCAGTCGTTATGATTCACCATCAGCGCTGACCGGTTCAGGGCTGCTGGAGACGCCCCCCCCCCCCCCCCCCCCCCCCCCCCCCCCCCCCTCTTTTTTTTTCTTCTTCTGATGTCAACACAGATTACTTTACTCTGTGACCAAACATTCTGGGGCAGATGTTTTGGATACAGAGGGAGGCGGATGGGGAAGAGCTTTGCGTTCTGGTAGGAGGGTGGAGGCGGTAGAGAATGGGGTGGGGGGTGGGGGGGGGGGGGTTAGTGAGTTTATATTGCCGACCCTTATCGCAGTCCAGAACTCAAGAAAGACAGTAACATTCCGAGTTGTTTTGGTATCGGGTTTGTTATCTTGGCCTTTGGCTGTTCAACTTTTAGAGGAAAAAAAATCATCTTTTGTTCCTCATGTTCCACCTTCCACAGCGCAGCTACAATTTTGTATAAAATAAAAAGTGACCATTTTTCATGTCCATCATTAAGATATTCATTTTCCGTCTGCTGGGATAATATTATCTGAACACAAACCACTGTGTATGCGTACCCTTCTTTCTTTGAATTCTTGTCTGTCATCATTCTCTCCTGCGCGATGATCTTCTTTTGGAGGGAATGATTGAATGACATCTCACATATGAGCCGGTGTCGTATATAATACTGTCGCCGTGGAATTGTATCGCAGCGATAGCATTTCACGTGAAATATTGTTGCAGCGACAATAATTGCTGGAAAAAAATGTCGCGCGACAACTTTTCACGAAAAATGTCCCATAGAATATTGTAGCTGTCCATAAAATGCAGTATTTCCCGGGAAATACTGTCGCTGCGACACGATTTTATTGAGCGACAGTATTATATACGACACCGGCCGTTTTCGTTTTCTTCGTCCTTGCGCAGGTCCCCGTTTTAAATTCTGATTGGCAGGATTTGGGGGGAGGGGGGGGGAAGGGTGGTATGGGGAGGTAGTCAGCACTATCGTGAACTCTGAAAAAAAATGCTGCTCCGGTTGTACTGTCTTAATCAAACTGGATTGATTACAGGGCTTTTGAATCGAGAGCACAACGCTTTATCCTCTAGTCCAAGCTGTCGTCTTTCTATCCCATCCCCTCCTCCCTTGCTTCCTCAGCCAGAGTGTCATCACCTTTAATACTACCTTTAATCTCTCTTCCGTCTTCGTACTCAGTGTATCATGACTATAATCACCATCACAGTTACATCATCATAAACATTATCAGCATCCTCATTTCTCCCATTTTGTTTCCACCTGTACCTGTTTCAATCTTCTCATGTTCCAATTTTAATGTGCTTCAACCCCCAGCAACCTCCTGTATCCAAACTTTTGGTGGAACCACAACTCTCCAGGCAGCAGGCAGAGGGCCGGCACGGAGGTCAAGTGCACATCGTGACCGCCCGAGTGTGTCGTGGATTAAGCTGATCCACCGACCCCGATGAAATAAAGCAAGCCTCTGTTGGAGCGGAGGAGGGGCACGTGATGAGAATGGGATGATTCTTTTTTTTTTTTTTTTTAGCTGTGCAGTGAAGACTGATTTATGCACAGGAAGAGCTCATGATTGCCTCTGGTTTAAAAGGGCGATATTTCTTCAACCAATAGCTCCGGAGCTCATTCTGTTGTTTCCTTCTTTACCTCCCTCTCTCTGTCTCTCTTTCTCTCTCTGTCTCTGTCACTTTCTTCTTCTCTCCCCTCTCCTCTCTCTCTCTCTTCATCTCTCTCTCTCTCTCTTCATCTCTCTCCCTTTCCCTCTCTCTCTCTCCGGTGATAAGATTCACCATAGAACAGCATACTGATCAATCAAAATAAACAAGATGCAAAGCAATTAAACGTACCCCCAGTTTATCTCCCAGAAAAACGTCACAATCAAACATGTGTCGTAATGTATTTGACGTCACAATATAACATGCGTCATAACGAATTTCGTTAATGAGATTTTTTCATAAAGGAGAAAAACCGTTTTGGGCCGTTATAGCCGTTAGTAACAGCTATTCTGGCAAAATAAATTATCGGGCATCATCCCTGACCCATAATAAATATACCTACACATTTTCAGAAAGATCGGCCCAGAAGTTTTGTTTTGGAGCGAGTGGAACACATTTTGACCACGGACACACAAACACACAGACAGCATTTCTTCGTTCCCATTGTAAAGTGCTCCCTGTTCTATAAGAACTGGGAGTACAAAAAATCAATGAGCGAGAGAGAGAGAGAGAGAAACGAAAGAGAGAGAGAGGAGGAGAGAGAGAGAGAGAGAGAGAGAGAGAGAGAGAAGAGAAGAGAGAGAGAGCGAAGAGAGAGAGAGGGAGGGAGGGAGGGAAGGGTCATAACCTTCATGAGCATCCTCATTGCTCTACTTTTTTTTCATGTCTTCCGCTCTTCTGTCTTTTCTCATTCTAACTTCAGAGAGTGTTTAAATGCAGCAATGCCCTGCATTCAAGAGGTGCCTAAAGTGCGATGGATGCTTTCTTGAACCCCAACTCTCCCATGACAGCGGGCAGAAAAACTGCATTGAGGTCAAGCATAATTATATCGTTGATCCACGGGTATGGCGTTGATTAACACGATCCATAGACCCCGATGAAATAAATCAAGCCTCTGCTGGAGCGGTTAAGGTACCCTAGATGAGAATCATGTGTGTGTGGTCAGCCCTGATCTGGAGTCTTATTTATGCACAGGTAGACCTTATCATTGGCCTCTGGTTTATTAAGATGGCAATCTCCATCAATGCTGCTAGCTCTCATTCTCTTTTCTTCTTCTTCTTCTTCTTCTTCTTCTTCTTCTTCTTCTTCTTCTTCTGTCTGTCTGTCTGTCTGTCTCTGTCTGTCTGTCTGTCTGTCTGTCTGTCTTCTCTCTCTCTCTCTCTCTCTCTCTCTCTCTCTTCTCTCTCTCTCTCTCTCTTCTCTCTCTCTCCTTCTCTCTCCGCGATCAAATGTACCATAGAACAGCATACTGATCCGGTCCAATATATAAAGTTATTAGCTTGCACGCCACCCCCCCCCCCCCCCTCCCCCAACCGCCCCCGCCCACTCTCCCATCCATACTGATTTCTTCAGCGTATTGTGGTTAGGTCAGTCAGTGGGAGATCCAAGTAAAGGCTGCATGCACAGTGCCTAAGCTGCTGCTAGAACTGCCGTGACTGAGAATGCTTGAGCTTTTAGACGGCAGACCTGGCTGTTCTGACTGTTGACACTCTTGACCTCTCTCGTATCTTCAATAGATCTTCACGAATATGCTGAGTTACCCCCCTTTACAGTTATCACCTTTCCAATGTCTCTTTTTAAATTTCATCTCTCATCTTATCATCATCACCCATCTCGTCGTCGTCGCTCGTGTCGTCGTCATCATCATCCATCTTCTCGTCGCGTTCATATCATCGTCACATATCCCCATCACATAACGTCTCATCCTCATCTCATCATCATCATCATCATCCATCATCATCATCATCCATCACCCATCCCCCCGTCATATTCGTCTTCATCATTCTCATATCTCATCTTTTCCCCTTTCATCATCCCCCTCATCATCTCATCATCTTCATAATTTCGTCGTCTTCATCATATCATCCATCATCTTATCTTTCATCCATCATCATCATCCTTCCCTTATTTTATGACTAAAATAATGATAATATAATAATCATCCATCCTCATCATCATCATCATCATCACCCATCATGTATCTCTGTATCATAAAACATCTTCATATTACTTTTATTTATTATCTCTCATCTTATATTTTTGTTATTTTTAGATGTCGTCGTTGTGTTGTTTTTGGGGTTTGTTGTTGTGTTGATGTGCAAAAACTTTTTCCCTTTTTACTGTTTTTCCCCCCCCTTTTGGGGTTTTTTGTTTTTACATTTTTCATGGCTGCTCGGTTCAGTTGGGGGTTTTCTTGTGTGTGCCGTTTCGGTGAGAATACCAAGAACTGAATGGGTGTATCTAAACCCGTCCCAAGGGGAGGCTGCCCAAATGGGCCGGGGGTTCCCATGATGTTCCCCTATCGGGGTTTTAAAAGTGACAAACCCAAAATTTGCTTTTTAAAAGACTTCGGTGATCCCTACGGTATTTGTTAGAGGCATGTTTTTCATTCGAAGGTCCTTTGTGAATTTCAATTTTCCCCCCAAACCCCCCGCCCCCTTCCCGTCCCCCTTGCCCCTAAAAGAAATGTAAGCCAGACTTACTTCCCCCACTAAGAATTTTAGCTTTTAAAGTGATAAGCACCATTCAGTAATTTACCCAGTCTGAAACTTTAATCGACAAGCTGGGATGCCGGGAAAGGGAAAAAGGAAAATATTAAAAAAACAAGAAAAGGAGGAAAGGATTGTGGGGGAAAAAGAGACTGAAACCCTTTTCTTTGTTTCCAAAAACAGCAAAAAACAAAATTGCAAAAAAAAAATCCGAGAAAAACATTTTTTACTGTTGCTATTTGTCTCGCAACGCAGAGTCACACAAATTGTGTCTAGCGAAGAAAAGCCGTCGTCTGTTCTTTTTCCTTTTTTAGTCAATTATCTGATTTTGGCTGTACAAAAACTTTACAGGGGTTCAGGCCGCCGTAGAAAGTTTATTATCAAGGTCTGGAGATCGTACCTGGCCCCACCCGTCACCCGCCACTTTTGCCGGGGTTCCAATGGGATTTGGATGGTTAGCCCCCAAAACCCCCTAAAGCAATCCCACGCCTTCCCTTTTCCCGACACAGTGAGAGTAATGGTTTTTCGGGGGAAGTTCTTCACTTCCTCGGGAAATTTTCCGACCAAGTGAAAGGGGTTTTCTGGCGGGGGGGGGGGCTTTATCTTGACAGTTTGGCATTTCAAGTTTCCCCCTGATGAAGCTTTTTTCTTGGCGCTTGTGATGGGTGGGTCCCAAGCGCTGTTGGGGGTCTTGTTTTCAGAGAGTTTAAGCCTTTGGGGTTTTTCGTTCGCTTAAAAACTTCTTTTGTTTTCAGGACTCTGCGGAGGGAAAGAGAAAGGGGGGGGACGAGTCGGGAGCGGGTTGAGAATGGGATGGTGTTGGTTTGAAAGAAACTGAAAGTATTGGGTTTTTAAACAGTGTGATTTAAGGTTTTTTTAGATTGTTTTTTTTTTCAAACGTAAGAGAATGCCGTGTTGTGTATCTAAAGTAATGCTTTAGTTATGACTGTTTCTATGTGCTGCTTAACTTCAATTTGTGTGTCACCCCTGGCATTTTTCTGTTGGAAGTCTTGTCATGTTTATCAGTCCCTTTTAAAGGTTATCAAACTATCATGAACATGATCATGCAATATATTTTTTTCGATTTTTTTTTAGTTTTTTGGAATGTGTCGAAATTTCTGTGTGAAAATTTGACCCGGGTTTCAAAAAATACCTCTTCCTTAAATGCACAGTAGTTCATTCGTTGGCCTGGAACGAAAAATCGTCATGGTTCATTTCTCGACCGCCACAAAAATTTCAAATGGTGTTTTCCCCACATATTCGCCCTCGTTGTCCCAAATAGGATGGCCCGCCCTTTGCATTCATTCCGCCGCCGTATCTTTCTCGTCAGCCTGGCATTTCTTGTCTGTTGCTCCTTTCTACCTCCCTTTCAAACCGTGGGGGTTTTTTTTTTAAATATTTTACGCGTTGGTTCCTTTTTTGTTATTAAAGGAACGAACGCGCTGGCAATTAGCTTTCTGTGTTGCATGGCCAGACGTTTGACAGGGTGGTCCCTTAAAACCCCTTTTCAGGAACAAGACGAAAGAGGAGGTTTGTGTCCACCCTCATCTTCCTTCAGCGGGGGGGGGGGGGGGGGGGGGGGTTTTTAAAGGGGATCCTTCTCTGGGTTTTTATAAGACGACAATTCTGCCTCCAAAAATGTTTAGCGCTTCAAAGTCTGCCCCTGTAAAGCTAGCATGACAAGGGAAAACCAAAAAGGCCTATTCGAGAAAAAATAAACTTTAAAAAATGGGGGTAAATTTTGCACCCATGAAAACCCCAACCAGAGTAACTTTTATTCAAGACTTTGAACTTGAATAAAATAGACAATACATAGACAAACAAACTAATTGTGGGGGGAAAAGGTATTATAAAAGCCACTATTAGATTGTTTGCATGTATTTGTTGACTTTATTCAAAATTTTAAAAGGTGGCCAGTTTTTGAAAAAAAAGTTACTCTGTGTTTGGGTTTTTTTGGGAGCAAAGTTACCCCACTTGTTTACTGTTTATTGTTCACTATTCCCCGCTATTTTTATTTTCCAATTTAAACCCATTTTGGGGGTGATAAAAGGAAACTTAAGTGTTTTATACAATTTATTTTTTTGGAAAATGCCCACTGAAACAGAGTGGTGGTGTTAATCTCTGATGCATTACCTTTGCTCAAAAACGTGATCTCGATTAGAGGTTGGCGTTTTCTTCAGCGGTGGGGAAAAGAGGGAGAAAGCACCAAGCCCCGCGCTATGCTTTGTTTGGACTGTCCCGCTTTGTAGCACCGGGGTCTGATTCTGAAATTTGCGGGCCCACTCCCCCGTTAAGAAACCCCAAAAATAGGCCACTTCATTATGGTGGTTTTTCGTCCCCGAAATTTTGGTCCCGCTGTTGTTCTCGTTTCTATCATTACGAGGAGGAGGGGGAGAGAAGAGGGGAGAGAGGGGGGGGGGGGAGAGAGAGAAGAGAGAGGAGAGAGAGACAGACAGGAGAGAGAGAGGGGAGGGAGAGAGGAGAGAGAGAGAGAGGGGGGGGGGAAAGAGAGAGAGGAGAGAGGGGAGGAGAGAGAGACAGAAGAGGGGAGAGGAGGGAGAGAGAGAGAGGGAGAGAGAGAGGAAGACAGACAGAGGAGAGAGAGAGAAAAGAGAGTGGACGACAGACAGTAGACAGACGAGAGAAGGGACAGAGAGACAGACAGAGAGAGCGAGACAAAAAAGAAGACAGACGAAGATAGAAGAACAGGAGAGAGAGACGAGACAGAATACAGAAGAGACAGAGAGGAGAGACAGACGACAGAGAGAGACGAAAAGAGACAGAGAGACAGACAAAAGGGAGAGAGAGAGAAGAGACAGAGAGAGACAGGGACGAGAGAGAGGGACAGGAGGGAGGAGCGAAAGAAAAGGAGAGAGGACAGAGACAGAGACAGAGACAGAGAGGTCGAGAGAGAAAATCCAGGCAGTCAGTGTCACGCCGATGCGTCCCCTTGTCCAGCACGAAGCCCTTATTAGATTGCTGAAACGGTGTTTAACACTCTTCCCCAAATGGACTCTGCTTTGGAGAAAAAAGGGAAGGCGATGAGTTCACGAAAAACTTCATAGACATGTGGAAGACGAGAGAGAGAGTGAGAGAGAGAGGGGGAAAGAGGAGGTGGAGAGAGAGGAAGAAGAGAAGGGGGGAGAGAGAGGAAGGGGAGAAGAGAAAAACAGAGGAAGAGAAGAGAGAAAAGAAAGAACAGAAGAGAGAGACAGAGAGAAAAGAGAAGAGAAAGAGAGAGAGAGGAAGAGGAAAGGCGGGAGAGGGAGAGAGGAGAGAGAAAAGGAGACAGAAGGGAGGACGGAAGAAAAGACAGGGAGAAGGAAGGGACAGCGAGGAAAAAAAGAGAAAAGGAAGAGAGAAGAAGGGAGGGAAGAGAGGAAGGGGAAAAGAGGAAAAGTAAAACAAGAGAGAGGAGAGAGAGAGGGGGGAGGAAGAGAGAAGAGGAGGGGAAAGGGGAAAAGGGGAAGAGGAGAGAGAGAGAAAAGGAGAGAGAGGGAGAGGAGGGAGAGGAGAGGGGGAAAAAGACAGGGGGAGAGACAAGACAAGGGGAGAAGAAAGAAGAAGAAGGGGGAGAGGGAAGGAACCGGGGAGAAGGGGGGAAGAAGACAGAGAAAACGAGACAGGAGACGGACAGATGGGGGGGACAAACAGGGGGAAGGGGACCCAACCCCCTTAGGCGCCCCGAAGAGGAGGGTTCGGCAAACCTCTTCTCATCAGTTTTGGGAAAGGGGAACTTTTTTGGTCGAAGTGGAGAGGGAGGGAGAAAAGAGAGGGTTTAGAGAAAGAAGGGAAGCAGGGGCCGACAAGCAGAAGACCAGAGGGGGGGAGGGAAAGAGAGGAGAGAGAGAAGAAGAAGAAGAAGAGGGAAAAAGACAGAC
>CM031603.1:85549275-85556775 GCA_018398815.1 Conus ventricosus
TTATTTGTTTGCTCCCAATACTTCACTCCCCCAAACCCGCCACCCCCCTACTAAAAAACTACAACTCCTTTTCGGCACCCAAAAAGTACCAAAAAAAAAAATCACCCCCCCCCCGCACACACACAAAACCCCACACACCACAAAACACACCACACACACACCCACAAAAACACAACACACACCACCCACCCCCGCACCACCACCCCACCCACCACACCCACCCAAAAACCACCACCACCACGCACGAAACCCAAACCCACGCACGACGCACCACGCACGCACGCCGCACGCACCCCCCACGCCCCAAAACCACACCACAACACACCCCAAAATACACAGTTTTCATGCACACGCACGCCAACACACACACCACACACACACCCACACACACAAAACACAACACACACACAACACACACCCAACACACACCCAACACCACCACAAAACAAAATCCTCGCCCCGCCAGGGGTAAAGAAATGCCCAGATGATGACAGTAGGCCCTGACTATCTCATTGATCTCTGTGGCCTTTTCTTTTTTTGGGTTTTCTGAAATCACTAAATGACGAAAAAGACTTTTAAAATAACCATAAATAAAATGAACTGAACTCTCTTTCCCCTCTCCCTCTCTCTTTCTCTTCCTCCTCTCTCTCTCTCTCTCCCCTCCCCTCTCTCTCCCCTCTTCTCTTTTCTCTCCCTCTCTCTTACACCCCTCACACACACAAAAAACACACCACACAACACAACCACAAACACCACACACACCACACACAAAACAAAACCCCCCAAAACATCCCACACCCACCCCAACACACACACACACCAACACAACCCCACACACACACACACAAAACACCCCACACAACACACACACACACAATTCACATTTGCAAAAATCCAGGACCCCGGACTTTTTCCCAAAGAAATCGGGGGTTGGAGTACCGCGGTTTTTGCAGCTCATGCATATGAAATTTCGTTTGTTCTTCAAACCCGGGGTCCCTTTGGGGCCCAAACCAGACTGTTGCACTAAAGACACCCCTTTTCATGCTGGCTTTCTGCTCTGAAAAATTGGGTTTTCCCTTCACAGCTTTTTGGCGGCGATGACGGGGGAATTACGGGGACGAAGGTTTTTCCACTTGACGAACAGCATTGAATTTTAAATGCTGGGAAAAAGCCCAAGAAGAAGAAGAAAAAAGGAAGCAGAAGAAGAAAAAGGGAAGAAGAAAAAGAAGAAGAAGAAGAAGAAAAGAAAGAAAAAAAAAAAAAGAAGAAAGAAGAAAAGAAGAAAGGGGACGAGGAGGAGGAAGAGGAGGAGGGAGGAGGGGGAAAAAGGAAAAAGGAAGGAAAAGAAGAAGAAGAAGAAGAAGAAGAAAAAGAAGAGAAAAAAAGAAAGAAAAGAAAAAAGAAAAAAAAAAAAAAAGAAGAAGAAGAAGAAAAAAAAGAAGAAAAAAAGGGAAGAAGAAGAAGAAGAAGAAGCCACCCTTTAAAATTTCCCCCCCTCTCCCCTTTCCCCCCCCGGGCCCTCCCTCCCCCCTAAACTTCATCTCTGTCCATCTGCCCTGTCGGTCTTTCTTTTCTTCTCTCCCCCCCTCACCCCCATTTCCCTTCCTCCCCCCAACCTTCCCCCCCCTTCCCCCTTTTCTCTCTCTCTCTCTCTTCTCTCTCTTCTCTCTCTCTCTCTCTTTTTGTCTCTGTCTTCCCCTCTCTCTCTCTCTTTTTAAAACTCTCTCTTTCCTCCAAAACTCTGTTTGCCCTGTTGTCTGTCTCTTTCTCTCTCCCCTTTCTGCCCCCCTTTTTTTCTTTTCCCTCTGTTTTTTACACCTTTCTCCTTTCCTCCCCCCCCCCTTCTTTTCCCTTTTAATCCACCCTTTTTGTCACAACTCTCTCTCTCTCTCCCCCCCCTTTCTTCTCTCTCTCTCTCTCCTCTTTTCCCCCTCCCCTCTTCTTCTCTCCTCTCTCCCTTTTTCCCCTCTCTCTCTCTCTCTTTTCTCCCAAACCTTTTTTCCCCTTCCTCTTTTTTTGCACTCTCTCCTTTCCCCCCCAAACCCCTTTTCTCTTCCTCCCTCCCCCCTTCGTAAAAAAACCCCGCCCCCTCCCTCTATCCCCCCCTTCCCTTGATCCCCGGGCTTCCCTCCCTCCCCCCCCTTTTTCCCCTCACTCTGTCCTCTGTCTGTCGGGCCCTTTTCCCTGCTCCTCTGTCTGTCTGTCTGTCTGTCCTTCTCTCCTTCTCCCTTTTCTCTTCTTTTTCCCCCCCCTTTTTCTTTTCCTTTACGATCGGTGAGGATTTTGGTTTTTTCTCGGGGGACGGGTTTTGAGTCCGGGCATTCCTACGACATAAATTTGGGTTGTTGTTGTTTGGCCTAGTACGTTAGAAAATGTGCACGAGAAAAAGAAGAAGAAGAAGAAGAAGAAGAAGAAGAAAAAAGAAGAAGAAAAAAAGAAGAAGAAGAAGAAAACAACAAAACAAAAACAAAGAAAAACAACAACAACAAAATAAAACAACAACAATAAAAAACAGCAAAAGCAGCAATAGAAAACAGAAAGACCGCAACAAAAAAACAGAAGGAAAGTCATATGTAAACCCGAGAAATGCAAGTTTACCCGGGAAAAAAAAAAGCCGAACCCATTTTGTTTTTTTCACGTGTTTTGAGACGGTTTTCTAAAGAAACCCCCCCGCTTTAAAATTGGGAAAAAAAATCCCATTTTATTTCCTTAAACCCTCAAAGGGAAACAGCTCTTTTTGATACAAAGAGAAGATGTGTGATCATCGAATCTTTTGTAAATCGCATCAAGGGGACAAATCGACAGAACGGGGGCCCTTTTTTTGTACTCCCTTTTTCTTAAAAACCCAGGGAGTACTTTGAATGGGAAGGGAAAAAAAATGCTTGTTTTGTGTGGGGTGTGTGTGTGTGTGTGTGTGGGGGTTGTTTGTGTGTGTGTGTGTGGGGTGTGGTGTGTGTGGGGGTGGGGTGGGGGCCCTGCCCTGTCTGTCTGTGTGTCCGGGGCCCAAAATTGTTTTTTCCATTTCGCTCCAGAAAAAAACTACTAGGTCGTCTTTGAAATTTGTAGGTATGTTTATTATGGGTCTCGGATAAATCCCCAAATTTTTTTGTGTAAAAGCCGTTACAAACGGCTGAAAAAGCCTGAAAGGGGTTTTTTTTTCTTTATAGAATACTAAAAACAGTACTTGGCCGATCTTTCAAAAAATTTGTAAAAAATTTGCGGGGTTTATTTTAAATTTTTGCTTTTAAATTGGGTTTGTTTGTTTATGTCTTTTTACTTTGATATTGTCCAGCATGGGGTTAGTGAATTGGAACTTTTTACTGCGAGCATTGTAAAAAGGAGGCAAAAGTGGGAGATCCGCCCAGAACGGATCCTTTTTTCCCTTTGTTTGGTTTTTTGGGCTTTTGTTTGTTTTTTTTTCCCGTCTCCCTTACAAAAAACATTTAAGTAAAAAACACAATTTTTGATCCCTTTGAAAATGTATAAAAATTTTTTCACGATAGCGTCAATGAGGCTAACGCACTCTCTTTTTCTTCTTGTTATTTTTTCTGCCCTTTTATTGCAATCCTTTCAACATAAATTGCTTTTTCTTGCCCTGGGGGCTGCTGCTGTTGTTTGCCACTTTTTATTCTACTACAACTACAACTTACTACTACACTACTACTACAAATACTATGTTTGCTGCTGCTGCAACTACTCTACTACTGCTACTACTTCTACTACTGTGCGGGCTGATTTTTTACTTCTATCTACTATTTTACTACTACTACGGGCAAATACTCCCAAACTACTCCCCGCTTTTTGCTGTTTACCACTGTGCTGCTCCCTACTACTAAATTGCTTCTGTGCTGAAAGGCGGGCTGTCCCTGCTGCTGCTGGGCTGCAGCTGCTGTTTGCTGTTACCGCGGGCTGTTAGTTACTTTTAAAATTTTCTATTTCTTTCATTTTTGTACAGAAAAACCCATAAGATATTTTCGAGTATATGCCCTTCTCCCTCCTACTCTTCTTCGCCTTTCTTTTTCCCCGACCCCTTTTTGTTTCTGATGCTTGTACACCTTTCTCTTTCCCTTTTCCAAACTTTTTTAAACCAATTTTTTCATTATCATCCTTTGTCGAATTTGCCCTCGCGTCACCCGCAAGTCATCATATCATCACTCATCATCAAACCCTCGGGCCCTCGAACACCCCACCATTTAAAAATTTTCGCGGGCTTCTTCTGATAATTCTTTTTTGTTTTTTCTTTATCTTTTTAGTCTTTTTTCAAATTTTTCTTTAATTGTTTTAAACCCCGCAAAATCTCTTTTTTAAATTTGTTGCAAAGGAGACGGGCTTTCAGCCGGAAATCTAAACAAATTTTTAAATAAACGTTTTTCGGACCGGGGGGGGGGGCCAAAAAAAACTGGACCAACCCTCAAAAGACAAAAAAACGACGCTTTTAAAAATCTTTGGTCTTTTTCAAAGGGGAGACCCCAAACAAATGGGGCAATGGCAAACTCGGTTTATTTTCATTGCCCTATTTTTTTGTGTCTTTTCCTGAAGAGACCTAAGAGATCGAAAAAGCGTCGTGGTTTGTTTGGCCCCGTTTTTTTCCCGTTTTCTTGGCGGGTTTGCTAAAATTTAATTTAAAATCTCTATTCCCAAAAAACAATTTCTTCCCAATTTAAAACAGATGCTTCGTGTCACTAAGTTCCTTTTCCCCCTGCAACAAGAAAGGGAAAAAAAAAATTTCATGGGGCAAGCACCCCTTTCTGGCTTCCCCCCGGGGTGCAAGGGTGAACCTGTTTCCCCGGGCCTGGGTAAATACAGCAGGCCTCCCGGGGACTGGAAAGAGGTGAAGGGAAGAGAGTGGGGGTGGGGTTTGGGTTTTTTTTTTTCCCTTTTTTTTTTTTTTTTTTTTTTTTTTTTTTTTTCCAGCCAAGCTGTGGAGTTTTATTTATGGCCCAGCAAACTGAATGAATGTTTTCTGGTTTAAAGTAGCAATACTTTATCAACGCTTCTAACTCTCTTAAATCTTTTTTTCTTCTTTCCCTGCCATCTCTCGTCTCCCCGTCTCTGTCTCTGTCTCTGCTCTGTCTCTCTCTCTCTCTCTCTCTCTCTTCTCTCCCCTCTCTTTTCCTCTCTCTCTCTCTCTCTCTCTTTTTTTCTCTTTTCTCTCTGTCTGTCCGTCTGTCTGTATCGTATCTCTTTCTCTCAAGCATTGAATGCACTAGAAATAACACATTGATCTGAGACAATAAACAGAACTAAAATATGGAGAGAGAGAGAGAGAGAGAGAGAGGGGAGAGAGAGAGAGAGGAGAGAGAGAAAAGAGAGAGAGGAGAGAGAGAGAGAGGGAGGAGAGAGAGAGAGAGAGAGGAGAGAGAGAGAGAGACAGACAGAGAAGAGACAGAGAGAGAGGAGAGAGGCAGGCAGGCAGATAGACAGACAGGCAGAATTTTTGATAGATATGTTGATACGAAAGCATATCCATCTAATGTTCTGGCGAGAGAGAGCGCGCGCGCACGCACGCACACACACACACACACACACACACACACACCACACACACACACACACACACACACACACACACACACACACACACACACACACACACAACACCAGGACGCGATCGAAACATATAAAGGAATCTGGAGCAATCCCACCGCCTACCATTGACCACATCCTTCCAGAAAAGTAAATAACTAACAAACCAACGAATATACATGAAGATAAAAGTAATGTAAAAAAAAGAAACATTGACACATGGAAGGTAAAATGGGAGGAACAATGGACAAAGAAACGATTGGAGATTTTGCTGAAATACACAATGGTCAGACATGCAGTCACACAATGTTATACGTAGTGGAAAAAAAATACACACGCGCCTGGACGGAAAATACAATTGTCTGTGTGACTGCCTGCCTGGATGTTCTCTCTCTCTCTCTCTCTCTCTCTCTCTCTCTCTCTCTCTCTCTCTCTCTCTCCTCTCTCTCTCTCTCTCTCTCTCTCTCTCTCTCTCTCGACATATCTGATCTCATGCCCGCCCAAAAGCATGCTAATGGAGTTCGGGTCACATCAGATCCATACATACATACATACATACATACATACATACATACATACATACATACATACATACATACATACATACATACATACATACATACATACATACATACATACATACATACATACAGACATACATACACAGACCTGGAAGATCAGAACACACCGCCTGCAGCCGGCACCCACCAGTCAGTGCCCAGAGTCCCTCCTAATCACAGGGCTTCAGAGAATCCAATACGCTGACCGTCCACCCCCATCCTCTGAACTCTAACCCCAAAGCCAATCACACCTCTTCACCCCTTCCGTCTCGGTGGGGGACGAACCCTTTCAAAGACCTCTTCACTTCCTCGGAGACTTCCAAGGCTAGATGGAAACATCCCTCTAGAGGGGGGGGGGGGGGGGGGGGGGGGGGGGGGTGGTGGTGGTGGTGGTGGCGGTTAGGGAGAGGGGTAGGGGGCGGGAGGTTTATATCAGACGGATTGGCATTGAAAGTTTTCTCTGTGATGGAGCCGTATGTCTGGAAGCTTGCAGACTGGTCAGAGGACGACAGGTCGGGTCTAGGGCTTGCCCTCAAGAGTTGGCTATCAGCGTGTCTGGAGCTTTTTCGATTGGTTGAATACGGACCTTTATCTTTTTACACACTCTTGGGATGGGAAAGAGGAGGGTGCGATGGTGGTGGTGGGGGAGGGGGGTGTCGGACAGATAAGAATGCTGTCGATAAATGGTGGGGCGGGGGGGGGGGGGCATCATGTTTGATGAAGAGTAACCGGGGAGAGTTTGAGAACTGAGAGTTGTTATTGTTATTCGTTCCACTTAACGGTCATGCTTAATGTTATGACTGTGCTGTCTTGCTTATATGTTACTGTTGTTGTTGTTGTTGCTGTTTGCTACTGCTGCTGCTGCTGCTGATCCATCTGTCGTCTGTCTGTAACTCCTGCATGTCTGTCTCTTCTCGTTATGTCAGTGTTTAGGCAAAGGTTCTTGACTTCATGAAACTGATGAGCATGCGAATTCATTTTTCAAGCTGTTGTAAGCTTACTTCTGTGTGTCAGTTTGTCAGGTGTAAGTGACAACATTTGAATTACATTTTTTTTCATTGTATTTCATTTCCTGGTCGTAACAGAAATGATGTTATGTCCCTCGAATGTCATACGTGACCGCTGGCTACCTCGATTATGCTTTACCGGCTATGTCATCGGTGCCAGTCGAGATATTTTCAAATTTTGTCATGTCTCCTCTTCTGCATTTTCTTCTTAGATGACAGACCCCCTCCCCCTTCCACATAATGACTGATTGCTTCCTCTCCGCAGTACCCATATTGTTAGCGAGGATGACTGCTTGGCTTTTCTGAATTTCTGTATCAAATTTTTCAAGAGATTTTAACAGATTGGGCCCTCTGCACTGCTTCCTTACTTGAAATGAGCAGATGTGTACTGTTGTATTAGATCTGTC
>CM031603.1:85574275-85579275 GCA_018398815.1 Conus ventricosus
GAAGAAAGAAGGAGAACAGATCAATGTCTGTATGGTAGTCACTGTTCAATTTGAACCGGGTTCGACTCCATACCTGGCAGCGCCACTTTCACCAGGCCAACGCCAGTAACCTGACCAGTGCCAGCAGTCTAACCTGACCAGTGCCAGCAGTCTAACCTGACCAGTGCCAGCGGTCCAACCTGACCAGTGCCAGCAGTTGTGTCGTGACTGGTGTTTGTGAAAGTGACAGTGAAAAGAAAAAAAAAGAAGAAAAGGAAAGACAGTGATTCGTAAATAGTTTAAGATCACCTGGCCAGGTAAAGTAGAAAATCTATTTATACCCGGGTTAATTATGATGATTTAGATAAATGGTTTTGTGAAGTTCAAGGAAAGAGAGAATGTTTTATTTGGTTTGATTCCATGCGCATTGATGTTTTCTATGATCATGTGTAGTAAAGTTATAGACTTTACTAGTGATTTGATTTGACGAATGCATGATATATGAATGAGATTGTAAGCAAGCTGTGAGTGTGTTTTGGGCTGTGCGCTAGTCCTTCCTCCACTGACATACCCCGAGGTTGACACATACGACCATCTTTCACGTGATGCTAAGAAACCACCCTTTCGAAAAACTATAATGTTTGATTTACCCATGTTTACTTTCACATCCAGTCTACATGCTGCAGAATGCAAATTATTCAATTGGTTTTGTAATCTTACGACAGTTTCAGAGAGCAAGACGATATCATCTGCAAATAACAATATAAATAATTCAATCAAGTCAAAAGTGACACCATGTCTTCCCTTCTCAATAATTTCTAGTGCTAATTCATTAATATACAATGAAAATATTACTGGGCTGCAGACATCCCCCTGTTTAACACCCTGAGTACATCTAATATAGTCACTAAATTTTGCCCCACATCTTATCGTAGCTTTAACATCTTTGTACATGCATTTTACACAATTATATAATTTACCTTTGATTCCATTTTTTGTAAGTATCGGCCACAAAATTTTTTCTTGAAATGGAGTCAAAGGCCTTTTCAAAGTCTATAAAGGCAACATATAGCTTACGGTTATTAGAAAATTGTTTCTGGACAGCTGCTAACAGAGTGAACATATGATCAATTGTACTAAAGTTTTTCTTGAACCCTGCCTGGTGATCACCTGTTATATTGTTTACTTCAATCCATTCTGACAATCTCTTGTTAATTATAGAACCAAATACTTTACTTGCAATATCAGACAAGGAAATTCCTCTGTAATTGTTAGGGTCATTCGTATTACCTTTTTTAAAGAGAGGGAGAATAAATGATGTGTGCCAATCTTCAGGATAAATTCCATTGTCAAACAAATTATTGAACAATTTAACCAGAAAATCAGTTCCAACATTACCAACATTTTTAAACAAACTCACAAATCATGCCATCTGGACCAGCTGCCTTTCCATTTTTTAGCTTTCTTATCGCAGCAACAACTTCAATTTTGCTTATAGGACGATCATAATATTCTGTATATCCGTTGTCGCATATCAAATCATTTTCTAGAATTTCAGTTTCTGTCGTAGAATCCTTATCCAGCACATGCTTAAAATGATTATACCATTCATCTATAGTGATTTTGTTTTGATTATATACACGCCTTTTAAATACTGTACGTATACTTCTCCAGAACTCTTGCTGACTATCAATACTTGTGATCACTTTTTCAAACAGTAAATCGTTGTGTTGTTTCTTCTTTCTTTGTAATAAATTTTTATACTCACGTCGAGCTACACAGTATAGATGTCGGACATCTTTATCTAATGTGTTGCAAAATGTTCTTAACAATTTTCGTAAATTTTGTCTTTCAATTTTACATTCGGCATCAAACCAATCATTTTGTCGTTTCACTCTGTTTACACAAACTTTACGTTTCATACCGTCAGCAGCTCTTTTTACAGAACTGTTAAACAAGTTAAGTGCATCATTTATATTTACATCTACTAAATCAATAGCACGAAATAACTGGAAATTGATTTCCTGTGAGTTCATTGTCTCTATGAAATTCAAGGCATAATCCTTATCCCACACAAACTTTTCAATATACTCCCTCCTTTTTCATTTTCATTCACACCCACATTTGTTCCTAGAACATTTACACTAAGTTCCAAAGGCATATGATCAGATTCCAATCGTTCTTTCACACACAATTTACAAGAAGAGTTTATAAAGTCAAAAAGTTCACATGATGCTATAAAGTAATCATTCACACTACAACCTGATTCACACACATATGTAAAGTGACCACTAAAGTCACTCGAACAAAGACCATTAAGAATGTACAGACCCAAAACATTACACATATTTAACAGACGTTTACCATATTCATTCAACACCTTGTCTTGAGACTGTCGCTTAACTTTAGAAGAATCAAATTTGTCAAACCATGAAAACGTTTTAATATTGTCATTACATTCTGGAGATATGTCTGCTGTTCGACCGTTAAAGTTACCACACATCAATATAAACATCTTATCACTGAAACATATATTATTTACAATACAATCCTCAATTTGACTGATCCCATTATCCACGTTTAACACAGAATAGTGTGGCGATGGGAACATATGCACATAAATATAAGATATCATTTGATAGGCAGAACAATTTTTTTATCAAGAACAAATAATAACACGTTATCATAATGAACAACAACAACTTGTTTCACAAATTTCACAAGACTATCCTGATTAAACATATTACTCCCCCTGATCTCCTTCCTCGCTCAGTAAATCGTAAAGCTGGCTTTACAAACACAGTATGATCACTAAACACAGTAGACTGGAAATCATCAACAAAAGACTCAACAAGACAGACAAAATCAAAAGATGACACATATTCAATAAAATCAATATTAGAAAGCTTCGACAGTATACCGCCTATGTTCCAATGGAGAAAAGAATAATTTTTAATACCGAGGGTATTGATTGTAACTGGTGTGATTACAGTGGGTGGCATGACCGTGCTGGTTAGCGAATTTATATTTATTTGTGGATCATAAACCTCATCTGTCATTACAAGCTGTACAACAGGAACACAATCCTCACAGACACGCACATTTTTATTGACACATTCACATCCACACTCACAACTTGGCACGATTGTTTCATCACTCAAAGGTACACGAGCACCAGAGACATCATTCCTGTGCGAGGTCGACCCATCTGTCGTCACGGAGCACGAGCTCACCTTGTCCACAATACCATTTGTATTTGCACGTGTTGAGTTCAGCCCAGCTTGCCGTTTCTTATCACCGGTGTAGCCCTATCAAAAATGTCCTCTCCAGTACACCCCACTCAAAATTTCCACCAGGGGCATACACGTTGTAATTCACATACGTATTTCCATATAGAGGCCGGCCGAATCCCTAGACTTCTACAATATTTTTCTCATCACCTGTCAGGACAAACTTTCTGCCATCAATGAACAAGTGGTCAAAGACCATGGTGGCTCTTTTCCCCTGGTCTCTGGCAGCCTTGAGATGAGTTAGCAGCAACTTTCGGACAGCCCGCACCCTCTGGGAAAAGTCCTCCCCCACAAACACGCCAGTGCCTTTGACTTTGCCTTTAAGATCTTCATTTTGTCTTTGTAAAGGGTGCATCTGGCTATTATGGGAGAGTCTTTCTTAGAGTTCAAGCGATGCGCTCTATCCAAAGGACATTCATTTAGTTCCAGTTTGTCGGTTATCATCTCACTCACAGATTGTTCACAGTCATCAGCCGTTTTCGTTATCAGGCCTGGGAATACCATGTATAATGATATTATTTCGTTTTGAACGACATTCCAAGTCATCTGTTTTTGCCTCTAACTTTCTCACATCTTGTTGAAGTTTTTGATTTTCTTCTGTAAGGATCCTATTAGACTCTTTTAACATGCACACTTCTTCACTCAAGGATCTAACCTCATTGCTCAGATCAGAAAAGGATCGCCTTATCTCATTAATATCTTCCGCATGTTGTCAAACTTTGTATTCAATGAGTTCATGTTTGTACTTAAGTTGTTCAGCACAGTCATCATGTCCGTCATTGTCGGTTCGGCCATTACAGATCCACTCCCACCTGTTCCTTTTCTCTCCGTCTGCACGTTGTCCCGCTGCTCACCTCCATGTCTGTCCAGACTCGCTCTCCTAGAGTCACTCGTGCTCGTCAGGCGGGTCTGCTTCACGCTGGCACTCTTCGGCGGCCCTGGATTTTTCTCTATATCATTGCACTGCATCAGTAAGTTACTGAAAAAAATCACAGTGAGGGTCAGGCCAACCATGACACCGTCAAGACGACACCTCGGCTTCAATGTCCGACAGCGCAATACTTCTCTCTTCTTTGCTCGACGATGCATGAAGTTAATAAACAGCTAGGAAGCAGCCACATTGTACCCGGAACGCAAGAGGAGTGGTTGGCATGGTCCACTATCTTCCTGCTGGCCAACTTTCAACACTGACAACAGTCACTGACAATAGAAATGACCATCACAAACAGGAGCGGTGTGAAACACGTCTTACTCAGATCAGTGCACCAATACAAACCCCGAGAGAGAGAGAGAGAGGAGAGAGGAGAGAGAGAGAGAGAGAGAGAGAGACAGAGACAGACAGACAGACAGACAAATAGACAGACAGACAGACAGAGAACGACAGACAGAGACACAGAGAGAGAAAGAGAGATTTAATGTCGTCATTCAGAATTCATCGTATTCACTAGCCACGAGTCATGGGAAAACAAAAAAAAAAAAATAGTATGAGCCACAGTAAACCTGAAACCAGAGGAAATATTACTCATGTTTTTGTGAGGCTGAATACCCTGAAATAGGCCTCGAATATAAAAGGGACAGTGATATGGAGATTCACATGAAAGCCATAATTATGATCTAGTTTTCACACTCAACATTTGTCTCCTGGAACATTCGTTAATTTGAGTTCCTCTGGTTCATATTCTTATCTCCCAAACATATCAGGTTCAGCCAGTCCACTTGGTGGGTGAGAGG
>CM031603.1:85586775-85591775 GCA_018398815.1 Conus ventricosus
AGTGTTGCGGGCTGTTTGTGCAGCTGGCTGGAAACGATTCCGGAGGTGCTGCGTGACAATGTAGCGGTCCTGTCGTGCCGTCGTCACACGTTGGACGCCTGGGCGTGGACGGTCGTTTACACTTCCAGTGTTTTGGTGCCGAGTCGCAAGACGGGTTATGGTTGATGGGTGTACATTGAAATGTTGTGCGGCCCTGATGTGAGCAGTGCCTGCCCTCAGCATGCCAATGGCTTGATTTCTCTGGTCTGTAGTTAACCGCGGCATGGTGCGTACGAGTGTCAGTAAAACGCCAATGTGTGTTTTTATAGGGGACAGTCATGGGCTGTTTGCATGCAATCACAGTATGCCTGTGTTGCACGTGTTTTGCAGTTATCAGTAAAAGATGTGTTGGAGTGGTTTACTCATGACGTCATGAACCCAACTGTGCCTGTCAATACAGATCGTCGCAATACAACATACGCGTGCTAGGTTGCATGCCTCGTGCATAATTCACATTATTTTGGCTGAGGTGACATTTTTCGGGGACGAAATGGGATTGCGTTTTCATTGCCTCTCAGTATATTATATATATATATATATATATATATATATATATATATATATATATATATATATATATATATATATATATATATATATATATATATATAATATATATATATCTCTTGTCAATGATGTTAAAAAGGAAGGTTAAAACTCAAGGTTAAAACTCGACAAATTTGTTTCTAGCGGCGTTCCTTTTTAACATCATTGACAAATGTTGCTCCCCAAGGGGTCGAGCACTTTAAAAATCATTTTAGGCTCTTTGACTATATTCATATATATATATATATATATATTATATATAATATATATATATGTATTAATGTGTGTTTGTGTGTGTGTGTGTGTGTGTGTGTGTGTGTGTGTGTGTGTGTGTGTGTGTTAAAATTTACTTTGTTTAGGTATGTTTCTTTGTTTCTGATATTTGCATATACTTTGCATTATAAATCATGCTTTAGTTTGTGTGTGTGTTTTGTTTTGCTTTCTTTGGTTTTGGTTTTGGTTTTACTTTTTAAAAACAAAACCCCAATAGACACTGCTGGTATTGATATCTTGTCAATACGAATATGCTATAACAATATTCTCCTGAAATATCCCAGTCCTGTTGAGCATTCACACATTCATAGCAGGTGAGCTAAATTTTGGTTCTAAACTAGTATTTGGCGGCATACATGATCATATCGATGCCGTGCGGTGGCTGCCAGTAACCTAGTAGAATTAAAGGCAGTTAACGGCAGTTGGATCTGGCACTGTTAGATATGGCTCGTGATTATGGACGCATTCACACCGTTAGCGTGATCGTCCTTCTGTCGTAATGTTATTGTCCTATGTTTCGTTCAGAAGACGTTTCTTTCCTTCTTTCGTTCAATTTTTTTTTTCTCTTTTGCTGCATTTCTTTCTTTTGTTTTACAACGTTTTGTATTCATTTTTTGCTGTTTTTCTCTGTCGCTCTGTCATTTCAATTCTGCTGCTCTTTCTTTCCCTCATTTTCCGTGTGTGTGTGTGTGTGTGTGTGTGTGTGTGTGTGTGTGTGCGTGCGTGCGTGCGGGCGGGCGGGCGTGCGTGCGTGTGTGTGTGTTTAGTCATCTGTCTTCCTTGCATCCTTGTTCTATGTCTTAATCTTACTGCCTTACTTTTTTATCATTGGTATCGCATTTTGTTCTTTTGATGACATTTTCTTTTTTATCATTGGTATCGCATTTTGTTCTTTTGATGACATTTTCTTTTTTATCATCGGTATCGCATTTTGTTCTTTTGATGACATTTTCTTTTTTATCATCGGTATCGCATTTTGTTCTTTTGATGACATTTTCCGGCTTTGGTTCTCCCCTTTCCTACGCATACTTGCTAAAGGGGTCTTCTCCCCCTTGCATACTTTTCATTAAAGAACTAAAAGTGAAAGCCCAGCAGACAGAAACGGAGAAATGCAAGCAGACAGATACACAGACACACGTCAGGACACCGGTGAAGGGGGACTGATGTGCTGCTACTACGAACCAAACCTTATACATATCCACAGCTAGCTCTGTTATTCAGAAAGGAGAATGTTCAGCCAGAAATTGCCAGTACAATGTCTCCTCTGACGGGTCAGCTAACGGCACCCTGGTCATGTGGGCTGCCTGTAGACTGCCTGGACTGTACGCCAAAAAAAAAAAAAAAAAAAGCAGAGCCTTGGTGTGGTTGTGTTTATACAGGTGTCGGAATTGGTAGAATAGGATTGATGCCAGTAAAGGTACACAGAAGTTAGGAAAGATAAACACAGACAGACAGACAGACAGACAGACAGACAGACAGACAGACACACACACACACACACACACACACACACACACACACACACACACACACACACACACACACACACACACACACACACACTAGTTTCTGTTGGGTTCCTTCTCATTGTGGGATTCACTTTAATGAGAGAGTAGACAGAGCAGCAAAACGGGGAGCGAAAAATACTAGCGGGTCGGAGGTTATCAGTATCTCATTATCTATCCATGAGGGACACAGTCTTCTAGAAAATGCATGCTGGAAACATTTTAGGAAAAAAACAACAAAATTCGGGATGTTCTCTTGATACACGCATAAACAGGCTATTAAACTTTGACACACTTCATTCATTTTATCAATGTAGTTTGCCGTTTTCGGGGTCATAATTTCGCTATTATATAAGATCAAACTAAACGCTTTTAAGACAACGTTTTGCAAAAATATAACATGCCTTTGTGGTGAAATGATAACAAACTCCCACATACTTTTCCACTGCAAGCAATTAAAACCTCATCTACCACCTCTACATAATTGTTCTCTGAATACAGAGAGAGAGAGAGAGAGAAGAGAGAGAGAGAGAGAGAGAGAGAGAGAGAGAGAGAGAGAGAGAGAGAGAGAACAACGGGGATGGGACTCAGGATGAAAAAGACAAGAGGGATGGAGGGAGAGTAGGGGAGAGAAATGGAAAGGGAGAGACTGGATGAGGGGGGGGGACGATGGTATGCAGGGGGTGGGTGGGGGGAAGGTTTGAGCATGAGGGAGGAGGGGGCTGGACAGGTAGGTGTGTGTTTGGGCAAAGAGGCCAAATGGAATGGTAGTGGCCGAGAGTGTGCGTGCGTGCGTGTGTGTATGTGTGTATGTGTGTGTGTTTGGGGGGGGGGGGAGGAGTAGGTATGATTGTTTACAAACTACTTAATGTCTGAATAAATCATTTTAGGTTTAAAAGTGTGTGTGTGTGTGTGTGTGTGTGTGTGTGTGTGTGTGTGTGTGTGTGTGTGTGTGTGTGTGTGTGTGTGTGTGTGTGTGTGTGTGTGTGAGGGAGAGGAGTAAGTATGATTGTTTACAAACTACATAATGTCTGAATATATCATTTTAGGTTTAAAAGTGTATGTGTGTGTGTGTGTGTGTGTGTGTGTGTGTGTGTGTGTGTGTGCGTGCGTGCGTGCGTGCGTGCGTGCGTGCGTGCGTGCGTGCGAGCGTGCGTGCGTGGGTGCGTGCGTGCGTGCGCGCGCGCGCGCGTGCGTGCGCGCGCGCGCGCGCACGCGCGTGTAGAGTATCCATTGCACTCTGATATTCAGTGCCGTACACTATTACATGATAATGAAGCATGCTCATAATCTCGCTGCAGGCTTAAACATAATCGATGATTATATGATTTCTAAGCACAGCCTCGAAAATTAGTTATTGATGAAATGATAATATTCTGCCAAACATGTCGACGTGTAAAGTGTTATAGGGCAAGAGTTACCATTATGTATTGTCAATGAAAACATTGACATAATTGTATGATTGATACTTTGGTTGCATAAAAAGTGTTTGTATGTCAAAGAGGAAAACGATTGGAAGGGTACAGTAACGGTTTTGGTACTGCTGCTGCTGCTAGGCCTACTGCTGGCCTTGTTTGTTGTTGTTATTGTTGTTGGTGTCGTTGTGATGAGTGGCTGTTGTTGTTGTTGTTGTTTCTGCTGCAATTGATCGTGCCTTTGCTGTAGCTGCTATTATGATAGCTAAGAAAAGTTGCATAAAGACAATCATGATGACAATAACGGAACAGCGTAACAACAACAACGACAATAATATTAATGATAATAATAATGATGATGATTATAATAATGATAATAATAGTGATGATGATGATGATGATGATGATGATGATACCAATGATGATGATGATGATGACGATGAAGAAGAAGACGAAGAAGGAGGTGGAAGAGGAGGAGGAGGAGAAGAAGAAGAGGAGGAGGAGGAAGAGGATGAGGAAGAAAAAAAATGATGAAGAGGAAGAAAAAGGAGGAGGAGGAGGCGAAGAAGAAGAAGACGAATTAACATAACAATAACTAAGTAGCGGTGTAAAAAAAACTGTGGCTTAAAAAGCATCGTATTTACTCGCGTGAGAGAGAAATAGCTTAAGGCAATAAAGAGAAATATGTGAATAGTAGCACATCAGAATCTTCTATTTAACCTGTCTTCTGCTCGTCCACAAGTTATGTATTCAAACTTTTTATCCTATTTGTTGATCTTTGTTCTTGATATTTACTTAGGGTTAAATTTCAGTTTTGTTTGTTCGGTTTGTTTTGTTGTTGAATACACAACGTTTGTTGCTGCTATTTTTTCTTCTCGTTATTGTTGAAATTGTTATAATGGTTCCCCTTCATCTTCTAAATATTGTTGTGGTTGTGTTATTTTCGCTTTGTGTTGCTGTCGATATGACAACCACAAGCATCACCAATTTGATCTTGTGGCAGCTTCTCTTAATCAGTTTGTTTTCAGTAAACAAGTAGGGTAACTTTTGCTCCTATAAGAAAGCCTAACACAGAATAACTTTTATTCAAAACTGGCACAACCTTCTAAACTTGAATAAAGTCAAACAAATACAAAGACGAACAATCTAATAGTGGGGGAAAAAAAACAAGCGCAGGCCAACAACTCCTCTGTCATCATAGTAATGACCTGGCAAAGATTTG
>CM031603.1:85596775-85599275 GCA_018398815.1 Conus ventricosus
TAATACGTAAAGAGGAGAGAAGAGGGAGAGACGCAGAAGCTAACAGAGGAGGGAGGGCTTGGAGGAAGGGGGGGGGGGGGGGGGGGCGACAGTGCTTTGTTGTTGGGCTTTCTTTGAATGTGACACTTTGGTGTGGACTTCACGGAAAAAAGGAAATAATTAAGTGCTTATGCACGTGATCACACTGGGGAAAAAGAGGTGAACACTAAATGTACCGCAGTAGGCTGAACATTTGTACAAGTGCAAGCGCCATAACGTTCCCACTTCAGTCTGATACTGCACATTTCGTGCACGCATCGGCTTGATCAACCACCTGCGTATCCACAAATCATCTGACAATCTCTGGGGTTCTAACGAGTAAGTATGCGCGCATGCCCACACTGCTCATAAACGTATCACAAGTCAGTGAGGTACACAGCCCATGAATCACCAGTAATTATACTAGATAGAAATCGCCATGTTTCCCACTTGGGAAGCGAAGCGGCTCTAGGCAGTGAAGACTACTTTGGTAGTGAAGACTACTTTGGTAGTGGAGACTTCTTTGGTACTGAAGACTACTTTGGTAGTGGAGACTACTTTGGTAGTGAAGACTACTTTGGTAGTGAAGACTACTTTGGTAATGAAGACTACTTTGGTAGTGGAGACTACTTAGGCAGTGAAGACTACTTTGGTAGTGGAGACTACTTGGTAGTGGAGACTACTTTGGTACTGAAGACTACTTTGGTAGTGAAGACTACTTTGGTTAGTGGAGACTACTTTGGTAGTGGAGACTACTTTGGTAGTGGAGACTACTTTGGTAGTGAAGACTACTTTGGTAGTGGAGACTACTTTGGTAGTGGAGACTACTTTGGTATTGAAGACTACTTTGGTAGTGGAGACTACTTTGGTAGTGAAGACTACTTTGGTAGTGAAGACTACTTTGGTAGTGGAAACTACTTAGGCAGTGAAGACTACTTTGGTAGTGGAGACTACTTAGGCAGTGGAGACTACTTTGGTAGTGAAGACTACTTTGGTAGTGGAGACTACTTAGGCAGTGAAGACTACTTTGGTAGTGGAGACTACTTTGGTAGTGGAGACTACTTTGGTAGTGGAGACTTCTTTGGTAGTGGAGACTACTTTGGTAGTGAAGACTACTTTGGTAGTCGCACATCAGGAACCACTTAATTTACCTGACTTCCCACAGTCCACACACACTGCGTATTGAAACGTCTCATTGACTCGTGCGTGCATGTGTGCACGTGAGTGCGTGCGTGCGTGCATGCGTTTGTGTGTGTGTGTGTGTGCGCGCGAGTGTGTGTGTGTGTGTGTGTTGTGTGTGTGTGGTGTGTGTGTGTGTGTGTGTGTGTGTGTGTGTGGTGTGTGTGTGTGTGTGTGTGTGTGTGTTCAGGTATATGCATGAGTGTGTGCATGTGTGTGTTTGTATGTGAAGGAGGTGGAGAGAGAGGAGAGAGGAGAGGAGGAGAGAGAGAGAGAGAGAGAGAGAGAGGAGAGAGAGAGAGGAGAGAGAGAGAGGAGAGAGAGAGAGAGAGCATGTATGAGCTGTTTTTGTTCATCTTACGGACTAAAATAAATCTTGCGTGCTTTTTAATGTCATTTTTATCTTTATTGTTAATACATTCATGCAATATATAGACATTTGAACTCTCTGTCTTCCTTCAAGGCATCTCTTAAAAGAACCTGCTGGACTTATCAATAGCAGTTCTTTCTTCCCCTTCCGTTCACCATCAAATTAATTCTGCGATTTGTGGTGGTGTGTGTGTGTGTGTGTTGTGTGTGTGTGTGTGTGTGTGTGTGTGTGTGTGTGTGTGTGTGTGTGTTGGTGTGTGTGAGTGTGTGTGTGTGTGTGTGTGTGTGTGTGTGTGTGTGTGTGTGTGTGTGTGTGTGTGTGTGTGTGTGTGTGTGTGTGTGTGTGTGTGTGTTGTGTGTGTGTGTGTGTGTGTGTGTGTGTGTGTGTGTGTGTGTGTGTGTGTGTGTGTGTGTGTGTGTGTTTGTGTGTGTGTGTGTGTGTGTGTTTGTTAGTGTGTGTGTGTGTGTGTGTGTGTGTGTGTGTGTGTGTGTGTGTGTGTGTGTGTGTGTGTGTGTGTGTGTGTGTGTGTGTGTGTGTGTGTGTGTGTTTGTTAGTGTGCGTGTGTGTGTGTGTGTGTGTGTGTGTGTGTGTGGTGATGTGTGTGTGTGTGTGTGTGTGTGTAGTGTGTGCGTGATGTGTGTGTGTGTGTGTGTTTGTTGTGTGTGAGAGAGAGGAGGAGAGAGAGAGAGAGAGAGAGAGAGAGAGGAGAGAGAGGAGAGACTGTGTGTATATGTGTGTCTGTGTGCGCGCGCTTGTTTGTGTGTGTGTGTGTGTGTGGTGTGCACGCATGCTGTTGTGTGCGTTGTTAGACAGGTAGCTGTGTTGTGTGTGTGTCGCGCGCTGTGCTGTGTGTGTGTGTGTGTGTGTGTGTGTGTGTGTGTGGTGTGTGTGTGTGTGTGTGTGGTCGTGTGTGTGTGTGTGTGTGTGTGTGTG
>CM031603.1:85604806-85609806 GCA_018398815.1 Conus ventricosus
GCTTGCCAAATTTTATGCAGATTGGTCAGTGATTTTACGATTCAACTGGATCAGTTGTAAGTTCGGATTCTGATTTCACTACTGTTTACAATATTGTAAAGTCTGCTAATTGAAATCGTCACTTTGTGTCAAACTATCCATTTGAGTTTAGTGTACAATGCCACATACAGCCAACTTCTTATAATTCAGACGTAAAAATGTAATACACGTCTTGCATGGTATGTAAGTCACACAAGCAACATTGTTCATAGCCAGTGGTCGAAATGTGTGCATTAGCATATATAATTTTGGAAAACTGATTCTGTGCTTTGATATACATCTTCATAATTCGTATGTACTTTTTCATCTTTGGTTGTTGCGCCTTTGTTCCCTGTGTGGTTTGTAGTTGTTGGTTGTTTTTGTTGGTGTTTGTATTTCTTTGTTTGTTTTGCTTTATTCTGTTTTTCATTTTGATTTATGTTGTTTTTGTTCATATGTGTGTGTGTGAGAGAGAGAGAGAGAGAGAGAGAGAGAGAGAGGAGAGAGAGGAGAGAGAGGAGAGAGAGAGAGAAAAAAGAGGGGGGAGAGAGAGAGAGGAGAGAGAGAGAGAGAGAGAGAGAGAGAGAAGGAGAGGAGAAGACAGAAGACAGACAGACGCAGACAGACAGACAGACAGAATGAAATTATGTAAACTGGAAATTACTTTGCATGCGTTGCGTCACTTCAGACTATAGCGTGTAAAAACCAGCTAGTAGAACAATCAAACAATACACGAACTGAAATTACGAAGCACCGATCCTTTTCTAATATTCGTTTCTTCTTCTTCTTCTTCTTCTTCTTCTTCTTCTTCTTCTTCTTCTTTTTTCTTCTTTCATAATCATCATAATGTCATCATCATCATTACCACATCAAGATCATCATAATCATAAAGATCATTATTGTCTTATTATATTCTCCTCCTCCTCCTCCTCGTCGCTAATGGCAGAGTAGTAGTAGTAGTAGTAGTAGTAGTAGTAGTAGTAGTAGTAGTAGTAGTAGTAGTAGTAGTAGTAGTAGTGTTGTTGTGTGTAATAGTAGAAGTATTAGTACTGGTTGTGGTGATGGTAGTGGTGGTGGTGGTAGTGGTGGTGATCGTGGTGGTGGTGGTGGTGGTGGTGATAATGGTGTTTTTCACTATTGGTATTGTTGTTACCATCATCATTACTATCAATAGTATCACCACTGCTCCAGGTGTTGCTGCTTTTGGCCCAATTTTCGTCTTTTCTCTTCATAAAAGGATTTTCTTTTCCAAGCCTCTTTGAAATTAGGCCCACAAAAAAGTTGAACCAAACCCTCAACGCCCCACCCAAAGCAAAATTTTCAAAACCGAAAACAGAAAGGGCCCAACATGGAATTTTTTTTAAAAAGGGTCAACTGTTTTTTTTTCGTATTTATTGTTATTTGAAAAAAGGAGGGTGGGGGTTGAAAATGAAACAAAGTTTCTTTTTCCCACTTTGGAGATACGAAGTTTTTTTTTCCCCCCCCCCCCCTCACCCTCCCCCCCCCCCTTAAATTGAAAGTTTGGTTAGTTTCTTTTAATTTCTTTTTGAAGGGTGTTTTTATTTTGAGGTAACTTTCATCTTTTGGTCAATAAAAACACGCCCGAAGAGACCGATTTTTTTTTTAGCGCTGAAAAACGTAAGGCCACCAACTTTAAACACCAAAAACCAAAAACCCCCCACCACACACCCCACCACACACACACAACACAACACACAAAAAAACACACAACACAGCACACAACAACACGCACCCCGCCGCACGCACCACACACACCAAAAACACACACAACACACACACACAAACAACAACACACACACACACACACACAAAACAAAAACCAACCAACACACCCCCAAAAAAAACCAACACACACAAAACCCCACACACACACACAACACACACACACACACACACACACCCCCACACACACAACAAGGCCCCCCCCCCCCCCTTGTTTTCCCTTTTCCAGCCCCCCCTTTTTCCCCCCCCCCCCTCCCTGTCCTCCCATTGTTTTAATCCAATTGTTCCCCCCCCCCCCCCCACCCCGCCCCCTGTCTCTTCCCCCCCAGTTAGCCGTCCCCACCCCCCTTTCGGAAAAAAAACCTTCGTTGGGGGGTTTTTTTCGGGGCAAAAACCAAAAAGAAAGGGGGTTAAGAAGAACAGATCAGACAAAAGATTACGGACAAACCCAAGCATTTCCCCTTTTGGGTCTTCTTCAGGCAAAACAAAAACAGTTAGGCGGGGAAAAACGAAGAAAAAACCCATTTTTTTCATATTGGGCCCAAAAAAAGGCTGTTGGAGGTTTTGTTGTTGTTGTTGTTGTTGTTGGGTGGTTGTTTTTTTTTAAAAAGGAGGGGTTGCAGGCGGAAATTAAAGAATTTTCCCCAAAAAAAAAAAAAAAAAAAGAATTAAGTCCCTTATCCGCCAAAAAAACAAGCAAACCCAAAAAATGAAAACCCGGCCCTTTCCCCCTTTAGATTGGCTAAAGGCCCCTCTTTGGCCATTAAATGGCGAAAAGTGTTGCTCTTCATTTTTTTACCCTGGTTTTTTCTTCGAGAAGACCTAAGGGTAAAAACGCGCGTTTTTTGTCTTTGTTGGTTGTTCATGTTTGACCGTCGTACTTTTTTTCTTTTTTTTTTTTTTGGGGTTTTTTTTTTTTTCCGGGGGGGGGGGGGGGGGGGGGGTTTGTTAGGATTTGCTTTTTTTGGGTTTGTTCCGTGTATTCCCTCTTAAGTGCAGTTTTAAAGGGGTGACTTTAACGCGCGTCTCGCGTGACTTTTCATTTTTGGGTTAAACATTTGGTGGGGGCTTGCAATCAGGATGTCCGTCGTGGTCGACGAAGACGTCAGGACTCCGCTGCGTGAGGCGGCCCAAAGCTGGAACCAGAACGTCCGACTTGGGCAGCGACAGCTGTTTTGGGTCGGTTTCCTTCTTTGTGGGCTTGGCGCTTTGGTCCAATTCCTGAAAAGTTCTCTTAAAGCTTTTCCCCTTTGTGGACAGAAAGCCCCCCCGGCACTGCGGTCTGGGCAAGTGTTTCCAGCCAAAAGCAGGATGCCACAGGCGCCGTGATACTGAGGCCTGCAGTCCGGGACCCCAATTAGGAGCAGGCGGGGGCCGGAAATGCCCCGTGGTAGGCGCCGGACTGTATTCCGCCGGGCCGTTCGGTAAGGGGGATTTTTCCCTCAGAGTTAACTTTAAATTTTCTGTCCATTTCACCACAGTCCTCGAATGGTTAAAAAGAGGTTCCTTTTGCGAACGCACGCATGACTCTTGCACACACGTTTAAAACCCATCACCCAAAATTTGGAAAAAGGGAAAGGCAGTTTGGCCCTTGGTATGGAGACCGTTACAATGCAGTCCCCTTCCCGAAGAGGGGTATGGGTCCTTAATGGGGGGTAAAAAAAAAACAGTCTGACACAAAAACCCCCTCCTTTGTTGGGTGATGGGGTTATTTTTGTCTGTCCATGTGGGGGTGTCCCAGGAATCAGCTGGTCGCAGAAAAAGAAGAAAGGAGCGTTTCCGGGATCGGCGCGCAGAGGGGGAAATGGGCCCAAAGTGGTCCCCCCCCGTGTTTAAATTTTCCCCTGTAAACTAAAGCTCCTTGGGATATTTTTGGTTAATATGCAAAATAATTTCCCATCCTTTTGACATTCATTTTTGTGTGGGGGTGTGTGTGTGTGTGGTGTGTGTGTGTGTGTGTGGGTTTTGGGGTTGTTTTGTGTGGTGTTTGTGTGTGTGTGTGTGGTGGTGTGTTTGTTGGGTGTTGTGTGTGTGTGTGTGTGTGTTTTGTGTGGTGGTGGGGGTTGTGGTGTGGTGGTGTGGTGGGGGGTTGGTGTGGGGTGGGTGGTGTGGTGTTGGTGTGTGTGTGTGGGGTTTTTGTGGGTGTGTGTGTGTGTTTTGTGTGTGTGGTGTTTGTGTGGTTGTGGTGTGTGGAGGATAAATGAAAAAAAAGGAAAAAAGTCAGGAAAAAATGGCAAAGCGATGAAAGTTTTAGAAATGGGAAAAAAAAAACTTAAAAATTAAAAACAAAAGAAAAAAGGTGAAAAACAATTGCGAAACCATAAAAAAGACGAAAAACCCTGAGGGGTGAGGAAAAATGAAAGGAATTTTGAACTGTTTAAGCTAGAATGGTTCGATCGAAGCACGCAGTTTAAAAACCCTTCGTTAAGGGTGGTTTTTCCCTGGCGTGATTCATTAGTCGGGGCAAAACAAATCGCCTTCAACTGCGTCCAAAGATACCCCGGGTATCCAGATCATGAATATAAACTTTGGGTATTACTGTTTATTAATTCGAAAAAATTGACTCCCCGGCACTGAACTGTGAATTCTCCAGGACGGGCATTTTTCAAGAATGTGGTCATGGATTTTTTTTTGTATTATAAGCAAAGGGTGCCAGAATATGTCGTTACTGGGATATACGAGTGATGGCCAGTTACCGAAAATCTGTGTATCCTTGCTGGAGCTTTGTGAAGTGATCGGAAAAAGGGAGGTCGTACGCTGTTGTAAATTATCACCCCTTAAAAAAAACTGTTTTGTTTCCATTTTTTTAACTTTTTGGTTTTTTTTTGTTACAATGGGGGTTTGTGGCGGCTTGCCCCAAATTTTGATAAATAGGGGTCAAAAAGTTTTAAAAAAAACAGTTTTTTTTTTTTTGTAAAGAAAAAAGAAAAAAGGGTTTTTATATCGATTTCAGAAAAACAAGTTTAAAAAACGCCCCTTCTATCAAAAACATGTACAGTTAAATGAATGTGAAAAAAAAAAATGATTGGAATGAGACCTTTCGGGGGATGTACTCTTCTACTACCAGAAAAGTGAGATAAATTTTTAAAAATTTTGGCCCACAGACGTTTTTTGGGTATTAAAAAGTTAGAGGGTTTTCAGGAATTGGTAGTGCAGGTGGGTGTGTTTTTGGGGGAAGGGGGGGGAGAGGGGAGTCAACGTGTGTGGGAAAATGGCGTGAAGAAAAAAAGGGGAGGGGG
>CM031603.1:85622852-85625352 GCA_018398815.1 Conus ventricosus
CTCATTCCTCTCTCTCTCTCTCTCTCCCTCTCTCTCTCTCTCTCTCTCTCTCTCTCTTCTTCTTCTTCTCTTTCTTTTTCTTCTCTCTCTTTCTTCTCTTTCTCTCTCTCTCTCTCTCTTTCTCTCTCTCTCTCTCTCGCTCTCTTCTCAACTGCTGAGGTTATCCCTCTGACTCTCGCTCTCCCCGCGCGCGCACTCTCTTTCGCTTTCATCATTATTTCTCTCTCTCTCTTCGCCCTCTCTCTCTCTCTCTCTCTCTCTCTTTTCTCTCTCTCTCTCTCTTCTGCCTCATCGCACCTCCCTCCCACCTCTCCCCCTCTTTCTTCCCCCTTGCTGTCTCTCCTCTCTATTCGCCTCTCTTTTCTCTGTCTGTCTGTCTTCTGTCTGTCTGTCTGTCTGTCTGTCTGTCTGTCTGTCGTCTGTCTGTCTGTCTCTCTCTCTCTCTCTCTCTCTCTCTCTCTCTCTCTCTCTCTCTCTCTCTCTCTCTCTCTCTCTCTTCTCTGTGTCATGGGGCCTTGGCCTTAAGACTGATTAAACATCGTATCGTATTCTCTCTTCCTCTCTCTCTCTCTCTCTCTCTCTTTTCTCTCTCTCTCTCTCTCTCTCTCTCTCCTCTGTCGATTTCGCTCTCTGTTTTCTCTGTGTGTCTCTCTTTTTGTGCTCTGTCTTCTTTAAGTCTGTGTCCTTTTTTTTACTCTCTCCCTCCGTTCCTCCCCCCCCCCCTCATCCCTCCCTCCCTCTCTACGTGCTCCTCTTTTTCTACCTCTTTTCTCTGTTTTTCTCTGTGTGTGGTCTCTCCTTCTTTCTATGTCTTCGTGTCTCTGTCTACCTCCCTCCCTCCTCCCGAGAATGATTTAATGATTAAGGCTTTGTGCCCGTTCACATGGGAACTAATAGAGGGGAAATTTTGGGGTGAGGGTGGGGGATAAAACATTCTCAGAATTGTTAGATCATCATGACACAAAAACCATATGATGGTAATCACTTCATTTCATAGTCCCTCCGTGGGGAGACCACAGTAACATTGGCTCTGCAGCAGCCAAGTTCATAAACACTTTATGCGCAGAGACCAGGGAAAAAAAAATGTTTAATACTAGCGAAAAACTTTATACAGTTTTGAGATTTCAGATCAAGGTTTCCTTTACAAACACAATCATAATAACTGTTGTTGGCTTACAACTTAAGCCCGATTTCCTTCACCACGAGCTTCTGGTCCCAGAACACGTTCAAACGATAAGGGAAATTTCGTCATTCTTAGGTTGCTCCACCCCCAAGATTTCCGTCCTAACCAGCACTGGAATTGAACCTGTCTTTTCCCTCTAAGCTGAAGCCATTGACTGGTCTCTCCGTTCGCTGTGACGCATCTCAAAACGCTTTGCTATTGTTCTTGTATTGTAACTCTCTCTCTCTCTCTCTCTCTCTCTCTCTCTCGCTCTCTCTCTCCCTCTCTTCTCTCTCTCTCTCTCTCTCTCTCTCTCTCTCTCTCTCTCTCTCCCCTTTTCTCTCTCCTCCCTCCTCTCTCTCTCGTAGAAGGATTAAACGCTTTGGGGACCACGAGGAGGGGGAGCCGTAACAAAACAATGCCAGTTATGCAGTCAATGTCAAAATAGTTGGGGTTTCATGACATAGGAATCATATTAGGCGATACAGTTCACTTCATGGTCGGTCTGGTGAGCACAGTAACAATAGCGCTGTAGTCGTTAGTTCATTAACGTTTTACGCAGTGACCAGAACATGTGTCATCATCATCATCATCGTCGTCATCATCACCACCACGACCACCACCACCATGATCATCATCATCATCATCATCATCATCATCGTTATTACTATGACAACAACAACAATAATAATAACAACAATGACGATGATGATGATAATGAGAACAACAACAATAGCAATAATGATGGTAGTCCTTCGGATCCGAAGATGACGTTAGCGTTTCTGCAGCTCATCGATGTACGCGGAGGTGGCTCTGCAGCCCCAATCTGGAGGCGCAGAGTCTGGAACAGTGGGGGCACTGGAAGTCCGTTGTCGTGATCACTGCTGCTGCTGCTGCTCTGTGGCGTTGATCCTGGCGGCAGTCAGCTTTTGGCGTCGAGTACTTTCGAAGTTGGTAGCGGCTTTGTGAATTGTGGCCCGCCACAGAGGTCGGTCACTGGCGCATTCCTCTAGTTCTTTTGGTTTGAGTTCGCACCACTGGAGGTTTGATTTGACCGAGTCCTTGTACCGTTTCTTTGGGCGTCCTTGGTTTCTCTTGCCGTGCAGAAGCTCTCCATACAGCAGTCGCCTTGGCATACGGTGCTCTTCCATACGGATGACATGCCCCACCCATCGAAGCTGGGCCTTGATGAGCATGGACTCGATACTTGTAGTGTGAGCACGGTCCAGGACCTCGAGGTTGGAAACACGGTCCTGCCAATGGATTCGAGTATGGAGCGAAGAGCTCGCATGTGGAAGTTCTCCAGCTTCTTGACGTGTCTGCGGTACAGTGTCCAAG
>CM031603.1:85627852-85630352 GCA_018398815.1 Conus ventricosus
TTATTGTTGTTGTTGTTGTTGTGTTGTTTTGTTGTTGTTGTTGCTTAAAGATTTTGTTCCGCCTCCTCCATCTCCTTCGCTGAAGTTAAAGCACAATCTGCGAATGGGAGGAAGGCCTTTTTGGTGTGGTTTTTTTGGATCCGTGCCGATAAAATGCCAGTTTAGTGTCTTTTAATCATCCTTCTTTTAGGTCTCTCAGCGATTGGTCTTTGTCTCTCTCTCTCTCTCTCTCTCTCTCTCTCTCTCTCTCTCTCTCTCTCTCTCCCTGTGCGCGCGTCTGTGGTGTGCGTGCGCATACGCACAAACGAAACCGATATGCAGGCCCTTTTTTCTATCTCTTTCTCTTTCTCTGTTTCTCTGATTTTTGTCTCTGTCTGTTTCCATGTCTCTGTCTCTGTCTGTCCTGCCTATCTCTGCTGTCTTCAATGAAGTCTGTCTCTCTCTCTCTCTCTCTCTCTCTCTCTCTCTCTCTCTTTCTGTGTGTGTTTCCTTTCCTTCCTTTTCTTTGCACGGTAGGGGGTGATAATTTGGCGCATGCGTAAACGTAATAAACAAGATGCTTAAAATAGTACGGCTTTCCGGAGAATTATACGACGCAGGTGTAGTAAGGTTTCCACTTTATACATGAAAATACGACGAGGGAAATGAAATAGATAACATGTGTTCTGCATGCTACTATCAACAGTATTCATTTCATGAGTTCTAAAATAATAATATATATACTTATATTATGTCACAAGAAAAAACGTACTAAGAAATATTTATGTATAATTAAGATAGAACTCTGCATGTACATACTGTCATTGAAGAATGTTCTGATACAGTCATGGTAAATTTTGTTCTAACTATATAAAATTGTTTTTTTTTTTTCTTGTTGCGTACTCATGTGAATAGGCTGATGGCCTCACATTAAAGTCACGAGTCACGAGTCACGAGCACGAGTCTCTTTCTGTGTGTGTGTGTGTGTGTGTGTGTGTGTGTGGGTGTGTGTGTGTGTGTTGTGTGTGTGTCTTTTGCCGCTATCGATGCCTCTGTCTTGTCTGTCTGTTTGTCAGCCTGTCTGTCTGTCTGTCTCTCTTTCTCTCCCTCTTACCCCCCCTCTCCTCTCTCTCTCTCTCTTTCTCTCTCTCTCCTTCTTTAAAATGTCAGTTACAACGTCTGATTCTTCTTGTCGATGAATTATTTTTTCATCTCTCTCTCTCTCTCTCTCTCTCTCTTCTCTCTCTCTCTCTCTCTCTCTCTCTTTCTCTAACGCACTCTCTCTCTCTCTCTCTCTCTCTCTCTCCTCTCTCTCTCTTCTCTCTCTCTCTCTCTCTCTCTCTCTCTCATGCACTCTCTTTCTCATCATAACACACTCTCTCTTTTTAACGCACGCTCTTTCTCACTCACTCACTCACTTTCTCTCTCTCTCTTTCTTCCCTGTGTGTGTGTGTGTGTTGTGTGTGTGTGTGTGTGTGTGGTGTGTGTGTGTGTGTGTGTGTGTGTGTGTGCGCGCGCGCGCGCGCGCGCGCGTGCGTGCGTGTGTCTGCGTGTCTGTGTGTGTGTGTGTGTTCCATCAGTAAGGTTTGATAGACTTGAAACACAGTTTCCTTATCCACGTCAGAGAGACTCTGCGCTCACCCAGGCAAGAAAGAGCAGAACTGACAATATTCGGAAATCTGCAAGGGAAGCAATCTGCGTCAGCGTTTGCATTCAGCGAGAGTGACTGCGCCGTTTTCATGGGACTGATGCCACCGAATGGGGGCGCGCGCCCAAAGCAGTTTTGTCCCACCAGTCAGCTTAACAGAACAATGAGAGAGAGAGAGAGAGAGAGAGAGAGGGAATGCCAAACATGGGTCTGAAACAGAGCGGACAGTCGACATCTCGTTAATTATCTTGGCGCGCGCTTCTGATAAAATATTTGACTCTTTTGGATCGGTTTGCTTGTCCTATTAACTGACAAGGTGTTTTACCCTCTTTGCGGCAGAAAGACAGGCATTTTCTCCCATTATCATTGTTTTTTCTTTGTTTGTTTTTCACATTTATTTCTACTTTTTGCCGAATCGTCCTCGTGCTCGTCACTCGTTCGTGCGTGCACCCAACGTGCGCTTGTTTATTTGTGTTGGCCTGGATATTTTTTACCGCCCGAACAGCTCGTTTCTTTGTTAATGTGGGTGATGTTTTAAGGGTTCGTTCCCGCCTCCGTCTCCTTCGCCGGAGGCTGAAATCAGAGAGGCCAAGGAAGGCAGGGTTCCTTCGATCCGTGCCAAGATAATGCACTTCTGGGCCCGTTCATCTCTCTTTAGTGTCTTTCAGCGATGTGGGTTTTTTTTTTTTTGTCACGGTGTGTGTGTGCGAGTGTGTGTGTGCGTGCGTGCGTGCGTGCGTGCGTGGTGTGTGTTTGTGGGTGGGTGTGTGGGTGTGTGTGTGGGGGGTGTGTGCGCGCGCGCGCGCGCGCGTATTTTAGGTAACGTCATTGGCGCACTTATCGATACATTGTGATATTTTGCTGTACCTTTGG
>CM031603.1:85635352-85637852 GCA_018398815.1 Conus ventricosus
CTCTACCGAGCTGGCTGCGCGCACGCATTTGTGTGTTTATAAATGTGTGCGTCTCTCTCTCTCTCTCTCTCTCTCTCTCTCTCTCTCTCTCTCTCTCTCTCTCTCTCTCTCTCTCTCCGTCTCAGTCTCGTGTGTGTGTGTGTGTGTGTGTGTGTGTGTGTGTGTGTGTGTGTGTGTGTGTGTTGTGTGTGTGTGTGTGAGTGTGTGTGTAGTGTGTGTGTGTGTGTGTGTGTGTGTGTGTGTGTGTGTGTGTGTGTGTGTTGTTGTGTTGTTGTTGTTGTTCTTCTTCTTCTTCTTCTTCAATTTAACGTCTTTTCACTAAATGTGATATTAGACAAGGAGTGTGTGTTTGAGTGTGGTGTGTGGTGTGTGTGTTGTGTGTGTGTGTGTGTGTGTGTGTGTGTGTGTTGTGTGTGTGTGCGTGCGTCCGTGCGTGCGTGCGTGTGCGTGTGTGTGTGTGTGTGTGTGTGTGTGTGTGTGTGTGTGTGTGTGTTTGAGTGTGTGCGTGCAGCGTGCGTACGTGTGTGCGTGAAGCATGCGTACGTGAGTGCGCGCCCGCGAGCGTGCGTGCGGCGTCGCGCGGTGTGTGTGTGTGTGTGTGTGTGTGTGTGTGTGTGTGTGTGTGTGTGTGTGTGTGTGTGTGTGATGAGGAGATGTGAATGTTTGTGTGTGTTGTGTGTGTGTGTGTGTGTGTGTGTGTGTGTTGTGTGTGTTGTGTGTGTGTGTGTTGTGTGTGTGTGTGTGTGTGTGTGTGTGTGTGTGTGTGTGTGTGTGTGTGTGTGTGTGTGTGTTGGACAGACTCAGTGACATAAAGAGAAGAAGAGGGGAGGGGGTGAAAGTGGCCCACGGAGACAATGGGACAGAGACACAAATAAAGGGAGAGAATCGGAGTCAGACAGGAAACCGACAGGGACTAAAAGCAGCACAGAAAATCGGAAGTTCTCTGGCAATATTCCCGAATCGCCGAGTCTGGAATGGCCCTCTGAGGGACTATCGTCTGGCGTGCTCCACATCTTTCGACGGCAGATGACCAGCTTGTTGTCTGTGTAGGCTGTTAATGAGAGAACAATATGAAGATGGAGATTGTGTTTCGTGTTACAGGGATGGCCCTCCTGAGATTTTTTTTAAAGTCCGGGGACTCTCCGTTACTGTCGGTATGAAAGGCACGTCCATTTGAGACTACATCAAACGTCTGCATTCCGGCTGTTGTTCTACAATCCCAGTGGATTGGGTGTATTGCACGTGATTCCCGTTCTTCATGCTGATGGCAGACACAGACAGTAATCCCCTTGGATGGAAATTACTGTGTACTGTGTCTGATGGTCGGTTTACTTGAAGGAGTATGTCGGGTATGCTGGGTATATTCATCACGTTCTTCGTGAGACTGATGACGTGGGAGAAGCCATTGTTTCGCCGATGTTTAGTAGAAAACTCGTACTTCTTGTCACTTAAATCGTCCCCTGGATAGTTCAAATTTGTTGCTTAATAAAACGAATCAAATTTGCAAACACACAAATGATTGGAATACCCTGGTCATTGATAAATCGCGTCTTTTTCAAATAAAATAAAAACTGCCAAGCTGATTTAACTCAAGACACGTATTACATTATAACTTGGAGGCAGAGCAAGTTTACTTCAGTGATATAGCAACGATTTGGCACAAGTTGTGAGTTTGAAGCGCACTGTCGTCCGTCTGATGTCGTTCTGGTGGCAGCATTATGGTGTCATATACGTTCCCTGATCTTACTTTCCTGGTATTGTAATTTCCACCTGCCATCCTCGTCTGTCATATCGAGTATAGCCATCAAACGTAATCATGGTTAGCCACTTCAGTGGTATATGTGTTTGAAAAACACGTTTTTTTTTACACGTATTGTTCTATTTGTGTCAAAACCACCTTTCAGTCGATCAGTTTCCTGGACGACAAATTTCGAATGAAACTCTGGCGAGTTTAGCTCTGCACACATGCCACACAATTCATCAAGAACATGATGAATGAGACTATAAACCGAGGTTCCGTGTGTGAACGCACGCATAACATCTTGCACACACGTAAAATCCCATCACCAACTTTCGGAAGAGTAGGCCAGTTTGGCCGTTGGTATGATGGCACGTTACACATAGCATGCACCCTGCGTGAGAAATGGAAAGAATGAAGGAAGTAAGGAAAATGAGTGATCGATATTAAACGATACTGACTGGATGACACGGAAACGACTGAATGAAGCGCCAGCTGGCAGCTCTTCAGTCGGCACTACCCAGGTAGGCAGCCCGTTGTGTAAACGAGTGTTGATTGTAAAGCGCTTAGAGCTTGGCCTCTAGCCGAGAATAGGCGCTATATAAGTATTCATTATTATTATTATTATTATTATTATGAACATAGTAAACATGTCCGACACCCTCTTTCTCCAAGCAAATAGACTATCAAACACAAAATGTAAAAAATAAAAATAAAAATAAAAATAAAAAAAATAAAAAAAAACCTCCAACCAAGGGGGTA
>CM031603.1:85645352-85649469 GCA_018398815.1 Conus ventricosus
TTTGTTCACAAAGTGTTATATCCTTTAAAACACTTTGTAAAATTTGCTGGCATAAAATCAAATCTGCAGTTATAAAACTTTGTTCACAAAGTGCTAAATCCTTCAAAACACTTTGTCAAATTTGCTCGCATAAAATCAAATCTTACAAACTTTCAAAATCATGAGCGATCCCCGAAAGATCAATCCAACAGTCAAGAAAATGACTAGAACGAATTGAAAATGCAGCAAATAACTCGTTCGCATCAGGCGGAGCAGTACGGAATTTCTCAAGGAAATCTTCCTCTGTACACTGATTTTTTTTTTCCCAATCGTTCCCCTTTCAAATCACCCAGTGTGATCGACTGTTTAGATGAAAGGAATGATACAAGGATAATACACTTCCACGAAAAAAAGGGAAGAGACATACGTTGGCCATTTTCCTTAACTCATGCAGAAGAAGTAACATCAGTTTCAAATCTGGACAAAAAGGAGTCGGTTTCACAAATGTCAGTCAGATGGTTTATGTTGTCAGTCGGTATTCAGCCTGTAGTCGGGGACTCCACCGTCACACTCCCGCTCACGCAACGTCCATTCACAACCACTTGGACGAAACACAAGAGAGTTCCTCCTGTTGATTCACATCTATTTTTCTAGATTATTTTCATCATTTTGTTTTTACTACGGTTTCACATGATTAGGCAGACTTATTTCAGTTCAAACATTAAGAGGTTCTCATAGACTTACAAAAGTACCTTTTCTTTCAAAATTTGGTATCAACAGTTCACATCTTTCACATTTTGTCATCTCTGGTTTCGGCCTCAGGAGGAGTTTGAATGTTTTCAACCTCCGTGACATTACATCTGCTCAGAAATATAGGCACAAACTATGCATGTGCCCCTTCCCAACAAATAAATGAAATAATTTTCTGTTAATTCATTGATTTAGTTATTAATCAAAAGAAAGGAAAAAAGGAAAACTACGCACCCATCATCTAATCAGGGGATTGGGGAAGGGGAAGGGGATTTCTGAATAGAAAACAGAAAAAAAAATCTTTTTTTTTCGGGGGGGGGGGGGGGGGGGGGGGGGGGGGGGGGAGAGGGGAGGGTAGATCCTCTTAGAAAATATTTCTATCTAAAGAATATTCATCTTCATTTTCTTTCTCTTTTTATTTCTTTTCACCTCATATCAGCTGCATGTTTGCTGAGCCTAACACAGGCCAGTCGTAGCCTTCACGTTTACGGTTGACACACCTCCTATGTCATTTAAATACACACAAAAAAAGAAAAGAAAAGAGAACAAAAGGAAAAAGGCATGCCCCCTGGCCAAACACCTCTGTGTACGATGCTGTCCACCAGGTTGTCCTCTGACTCCACTGCCACACTACAGGTGATCCACCAACTGCCCACACTGCAGGTGATACACCACTCACTCTGTTTCAACTGCCCACACTACAGGTCATCCACCAACTGCCCACACTGCAGGTGATCCACAGTCACTCTGTTTCAACTGTCCACACTACAGGTGATCCACCACTCACTCTGTTTCAACTGCCCACACTACAGGTGATCCACCAACTGTCCACACTACAGGTGATCCACCACTCACTCTGTTTCAACTGCCCACACTACAGGTGATCCACCACTCACTCTAATTCAACTGCCCTCACTACAGGTGATCCACCACTCACTCTGTTTCAACTGCCCACACTACAAGTGATATACCAGTCACTCTGTTTCAACTGCCCACACTACAGGCGATACACCAACTGCCCACACTACAGGTGATCCACCACTCACTCTGTTTCAACTGCCACACACTACAGGTGATCCACCACTCACTCTGTTTCAACTGCCCACACTACAGGTGATCCACAACTGCCCACACTACAGGTGATCCACCAACGGCACACACTACAGGTGATCCACCAACTGCACACACTACAGGTGATCCACCAACTGCCCACACTACAGGTGATCCACCAACTGCCCACACTACAGGTGATCCACCACTCACTCTGTTTCAACTGCCCACACTACAGGTGATCCACCAACTGCCCACACTACAGGTGATCCACCAACTGCCCACACTACAGGTGATCCACCAACTGCACACACTACAGGTGATCCACCAACTGCCCACACTACAGGTGATCCACCAACTGCCCACACTACAGGTGATCAACCACTCACTGTGTTTCAACTGCCCACACTACAGGGGATACACCAACTGCCCACACTACAGGTGATCACCAACTGCCCACACTACAGGTGATCCACCAACTGCACACACTACAGGTGATCCACCAACTGCCCACACTACAGGTGATCCACCAACTGCTCACACTACAGGTGATCCACCACTCACTCTGTTTCAACTGCCCACACTACAGGGGATACACCAACTGCCCACACTACAGGTGATCCACCACTCACTCTGTTTCAACTGCCCACACTACAGGTGATCCACCAACTGCCCACACTACAGGGATCCACCAACTGCCCACACTACAGGTGATCCACTACTGCCCACACTACAGGTGATCCACCAACTGCCCACACTACAGGTGATCCACCACTCACTCTGTTTCAACTGCCCACACTACAGGGGATCCACCACTCACTCTGTTCCAACTGCCCACACTACAGGTGATCCACAAACTGCCCACACTACAGGTGATCCACCACTCACTCTGTTTCCTTTCTCACTACTCAGCTCAGCATGTACATTACACGGTCCCCATGACTATATGAGCCGAGACTTTCAAATCCTTTCTCCCCCCTAACCCCCAATCCCTCCCCCCCTCCCAGTAAGCTTGCACAAGCGATCTGTGCTTTCCCGTTGACATACTCCTTTCACAGACAGACTCACATGAAACCGCAGAGTACTTAGGTACAGTTTCTGACACAATTTATCTGCATAAACCCTTTCTAAAACATAAAAAGTAAACACCAGTCAGGACAATCAGAAGCTGTTTCAAAATCTAACCTTAGCTTAGCTTACTTTAGTTTAGCTTAGATGCTCCCGCGTCTTGCGACGCACGAGGCAGTCAAGGCGCTCCACTGTGCACGGTCCTCAGCCAGTCTGCTGGTATCACTCCATCCTCTGTCAACGAGTCTGAGGTCTCTCTCCACTGTCTGTCGCCAGCTCATCCTGGGTCGTCCTCTTTTTCTCTGGCCTGCCGGGGTCCGTTTAATGGCCTGGTTTGCAGTCTTGAAGAGGGTAATCTCAAGACATGACCTAGCCAGCGGACGCGCCGTCTGCGGATGATGGTTGACACGGGGAGCTGTTTGGACCTCTCCTGACCTCTTCATTTGGTATAAAGTTTGACCATTTGATGCCAAGATCTTACGTAGGCACTTGGTATGAAACGCGTCGAGTGTCTTCTCCAGGGTGGTCTTCAGTTGCCAGGTTTCACAGCCACATAGCAGCGTTGAAATCACACTGGAGTTACAAAACTTCAATTTGATTCCAGGGGAATCTGACCAATTAGAGAAAAAAAAGGTCCAGAAATCTTGTGAACGCTACATAGCTGACCAGATCAGATATACGCCTGATGGTGTCACTTAAGTGTTGACAGGAAACGAGGGCTCAGATAACATTTTGAAAAGGCTAGATAGCTGATTACGTCGTCTTTAAATTCCACGTTGTTTCCATTGTGTCGACTGGACACGAATACAGTATGGTTCTCGTTATCATCTTTCAGGAGTTGATGCTGATCATAATTGTTCACGCTTAGGACGATGATAGACTAACATCTAAGAGCCACTTGGGTGTGCTTCATGAGTGAAAAGTGAGAAGCCATATTGAGGAAGAAGAAGAAGAAAGAAGAAGAAGAAGAAAAAGAAGAAGAAGAAGAAGAAGAAGAGAAGTCAGAAAAAGAGAAGAGAAGAAGAAGAGAAGAAGAAGAAGAAGAGAAGAAGAAAAGAAAGAAGAAGAAAAGAGAAGAGAAGAAGAAGACGGCAGAGAAGAGGAGGAGAAGGAGAATGAGGATAAGGACGGAGAGGAGGATGGAGCCGAGGAGGATGAAGAGGAAGCGGAGGAGGAAAGCTGATTCAAATGAGAGCATAAGTTTTCTTAGAAGAAATCAAAGTTGTATCAAGAAGAAAGAAGAAGAAGGAAGGACGACGATAAAGATGAA
>CM031603.1:85659731-85667231 GCA_018398815.1 Conus ventricosus
GTACACCAGCTAAAACACCTACGTTAACTAAAACCATGATTTCTTCCTTCTTCGTACCCCTTCCTTCCCATCTGTTTTTTTTTTAAAAACACCGAGGTGAGAGGCAAGGCATTTGTACTCTACCTAATGTGAGTCTTAAGGAGTAGACTCTCTCTCTCTCTCTGTCTCTCTGTCTCTGTCTCTTCTCTCTCTCTCTCTCTCTCTCTCTCTCTCTTCACACACACACAAACACACGCGCGCACGCACGCACGCACGCACGCACGCACGCACGCACGCCATGCACGCACACACACACACAAGGGAAGAGGTGGGGGTGGGAAAGACATGGCAGTGTAAGAAAAAAAAAATTGGACGTTAAAATCTGACTTCAAAGTTTTGTTGTTGTTTTTTCTCCAGCAACCCAGTGGGGGACAATCATAGCCCATCTTGAAAACAAAACTACAAGAGACAACTGTGAATTTCAAACTTGCAAGTTCCGCCAAATCGGTGTCCCATCACTGAGCTAAACACGCTCTGCAAGCCAGTTTTAACTTCAAGGGGTGTGATAAGATAAATGGTGACTCAAAGTATTCCAATCATACACGTGTTTGCAAATTTGATTAGTTTTAAACCACCACATTTGAGCTATCCACGGGGCGACTTAACTTACTGGACGTAACAAGTGTTCAAACACAAGAATCGGCGAAACAGTGGATGCTGCTCCCTCGTCAAGTTCTTCTTCCTAAAGTACTGGTTCACTCAAAAACGAGTAGGTTGTTAAACGTTAGACATTTTACCATGTTTAGCAGGGGAACCTTCTGACTTGAAATCGAGACCCAGGTTGTGCTTTTTCAGAAGAAAAAAAGAACGTTCCTTATTACACATTATATTCTGTCTTTTCGACACAAGGCGTAAGGAGACACCCTGCGTTCTCTGCCCATAACCTTTCGTATTTCATTTCTTTCTTTTTCCGTTATCCCCCCCCCCCCCCCCCCATTTTTTCTTTTTTTTTTCTTTTTTCCTTTTTTTTTATAGCACCGAGAGTGGGAGACCCAAAACATTTTTTACGCCATTTAATCGGACTCTTGAGACGTAAAGGCTGTTCGACGGTGGCTGGCCTGCTTATTAACCTAGGGGATGAAAAGAGAAATTCTCTTTTGAAAAGGCCCCGGGTTCTATATTATTATTATTTATTATTATTGTGAATACTTATATAGCGCTTATTCTCGGCTAGAGACCAAGCTGTAAGCGCTTTACCATCCACGCTCGTTTACACAACGGGCTGCCTACCTGGGTAGTGCCGACTGAAAGCCCCAGCTGGCGCTTCATTCAGTCGTTTCCCTTTCCCGTCAGTATCGTTCAATACGATCCTCATTTTCCCCTTTTTCCCTTTTCATTTTTATCCTTTCTTAACGGGGTGCTACTATGTGTAACTTGTATCCACACCAAGGGCCAAACGGGCCCTTTTCCTTCCGAAAGTTGGTGAGGGTTTTACTTGTGAAAGACGAACGTCGCCGCACGGAACCTGGTTTATGGTCTTATTCGAAGGACTGTGGGGGAAAATGGAGTCAAAACCCAATGTTAACACAAAAAACGGCCCGGGGGGAGTTTTCAGACCCGCAACCCCCGGATCCCAAGATCCGAGTCCGGCGCCTAGCAACTAGCTTTTCCCGGCAAGTTCTCGCCTGAACAGCCGTGGTGGGATGTTTGATCTTCAGAGTCAGCATTGGGGGACTCAACCCTCTTGAGCATCTTTTTTTTCTGAGGGGTTAAACCCAAGGGCATCGGGGTGGGACCGTGCATTCAAACCAAAATTGCGCTCAGGGTTAAACTAGCCAATTTCGAAAAAATAAATAATCGTGTAAATGGGGGCGGAACTCTCTGTTTGTCCTGTCTGCTCGTCTGGCTGTCTGTCTTCTGTCTGTCTGCCCTGTCTGTCTGTCTGTCTGTCGTCTGTCTGTTCTCTCTCTCTCTTCTCTCTCTCTCTCTCTCTCTTCCTCCCCTCTCTCTCTCTCTCTCTCCCCTCTTCTGTGTCTCTGTTGCATGTCTTCTCTCTGTCGGTCCGTCTGTCTGTCAGTCGTCTGTCTCCTTTTCCCCTCTCTCTCTCTCTTCTCTCTCCTCTTTCCTCCTTCTCTCTTTGCCTTCTCTCTCTCTCCCCTTTTCTCCCCTTCCTCTCCCCCTCTCTCCTCTCTCCTCTCTCTCTCGTGTGGGTCTATCCTCTGTCGGTCCAGTGTGTGTGTCGTGCGTGCGTGCGGCGTGTGTGTTGTGGGGTGTTTGTTGTGTGGTGTGTTTTGGTGTGTGTGGTTCATGGGAGATGGTTACAAATTTTGGGGTAAAAGTGGACCGGGGGTCAAACAATGACGACTACTGGACGGTAGACGAAACAAAATCGTCTCAGAGGATGGAATTGGGGCCATTTAACGAGGGCAGGAAAAGGGAAAGGGGGGGAGGGGGGGGTTGTGAGGTGGGGGGTTATTAGCAATCGACCTACGAGGAAGTTTTTTGAGATGGGAAAATACAGTACTAGGGGAATGGGGGGGGGGGAGGGGAGGGTGACAGTTTTTTTCTCTGGCCTACCGACCTTTCAGACGCAAAAAAACAGTAAGCGATCCGCGTCTGGGTAGGTGGGCTAAGAACGCTCCTCGTTCACCCCAAAAGGATGAATGAATTCTGCGAGTCAGAAACCACTAAGAGACATAAAGGAAAGAGAGAGAAAAGAAAAAGAAAAGAAAAGAGAGAGAGAGAGAGAGAGAGAAGAGAAGAGAGAAGAGAGAGACGGAGGAGGACGGGACGGACCAGGAGGGACACGGGACGGACGGACGGACGGACGGAGGACAACAGACAGACAGAGACAAGGGGACAGACGGCAGACAGAGCAAGGGACAGAGGGGCAGACAGACAGACAGATAGAGATAGAAACAGACAGACAGACCGACCGACAAGGGTAGGGAGAAAGGGGAGGGGGGGGAAGGGGGGGGACGGGGGGGGAAAGGCGGGGAGGGGTTTTGGACGACAAAACAAGGAGAGAGAGAGGAAGAGAGAGAGAAGAGAGAGAGAGAGAGAGACAGAGACAGAGAGAGACGACGACACAGAGAGAAGAGAGGGAGAGGAGAGAGAAGGGGGGGGGGCAGGGAAAGAGAGACATGAATCATGGATGAATAATGAAAATCAAAAGGGCCTCAGCCCGTTCTGATGGGCCTCAACAAAGTCACAACGATAATCCTATACAGTGTAAATACATTCTACCATACAATGCAAAAACGACAGGGTAACCCGGGAGAGAAAGACAGCAGACAGACTGAGACAGTGACAGTGACAGTGACAACAGACAGCAAGTGCAGCCGGCACAGACCGCCAGCCAGACAGATCACAGAAGAGAGAGAGAGAGAGAGAGAGAGAGAGAAGAGAGGGGAGAGGGAGGAGAGCGCCAACGAAACGAGCACAGAGAGGGGAGAAGAAGAGAGGGGGAGAGGAGAGGGAAGGAGAGAAAAGGCAGGGGCAGGGGGCACAGAGGAGAAACAGAGAGAAGAAGAAGAAGAAGAAAGAAGAAGGGTGAAGAGAAACAGACAATTGGGAGAGAGTGGGCCCCCCCAAGCAGCCGTTATGCCGGAGATTTGGGAGGGGTTTGTTCTAAACTTTTCGGGGTTTAATGACGTTTTTTCGCCTTTTACCTCTCCCTTCCTCTCCCCTCCTTTTTTTCCTTTTTCCCTTTCCTTCCCTTCCCTTTCCCTTTCCCTTTTTTCCTTCCCCTTCCTTCCTTTCCCTTCCCTTTCCCTTTCCCTTTCCCTTTCCTTCCTTCCGTCTGTGTAGATCTTGAGGGCTGAGAGAGAGAGAGAAAGTGTGGAGGAGGGGGGTTTTTTTGGGGCGCTTGGGGGGTGGGGGGGGGTGGTGGGGGGGTGACCGGGGGGGGTGTGTGAGTGTTTTGGGGAGAGAGAGGAGAGGAGAAAGGGGAGAGAGAGAGGGAAAAAGAGAGAAGAGTCTACTGTTTATACTGTCCGTGCGGGTGTGTGGAAAATGGGTGGGTGGGGGGGCGCGCGCCTCGATGAATTTGTTGTGTGCGTTTGGTGTGTGTGTGTGTGGTGTTGTGTTGTGTGTGGTGTGTGTGTGGGTGTGTGGGGGCGCGCGTGCTGGGGGATGTGGGTTTTTAAGTCTGTGTATGTGTGGTGGTGTGGTGTTTGGTGTGTTGACTCACATGTGCGTGGTTTTATTCAATTTCGTTCCCCCGTCCCCGTGAGTCTTCGGGGATAATTCTGTCTATTGAACAAATGTTTTTGGCCAAAAACCCGGGAGTGAATTAACAACAACAAAAAAACTACGTTGAACAACACGAACAGCCCCAGAAGCGGAACGAGAAACAAAACAGAGGAAATGGAGGGAAACAAAAAAGGGGCAGCATAGAATAAAACAAGGAAAACAATAGCAAGAAAAAAAACAAAAAATAAAGAGAAAAGAAGAGGGGGAAAACAAAAAGAAAAAAGAAAAAGAAAAAGAAGGGAAAAAAAAAAAGAAAAAGAAAAAAAAAAGTAAAGAAAAAAAGGAAAAAGGAGGGGAGGTGGAGGAGGAAAGGGGGAGGAGGAGAGAAGAAGAAGAAGAAGAAGAAGGAAGAAGAAGGAGAAGAAAAAAAGAGAAGGAGAAGAAGAAGAAAGAGAAAAGGGGGAAAAGGGGAAAAAAAAAAGAACAAGGAGGGGAGGAGAAGAAGAAAAGAAGAAGAAAAGAAGAAAAGGGAAGAAGGAGGGGAGGAGGAAGGAAAAGGAAAAAAAAAAAAAGAAGAAAAAGAAGAAAAGAAAAAAAGAACAAGAAAAGAAGAAGAAAAGAATCTTTGAATGAATTAATTTTAATGAAAACTTTAATGGGGTTAGAATTAGGGTTTTGAAGGCCTTTTTTCAATTTTGCCCAACAAAAACCAATTTAAAAAATAAGGGAAATCGAATTCAAAAACATCAATATCAAAGATTTTATGCTTTAAAAAACCTCTTCTCTCTCTCTCTCTCTCTCTCTCTCTTCTCTCCCCTCCCCTCTCTCTCTCCTCTCTCTCTCTTTTCTCCCTCTTCTCTCTCTCCCCTGTCCTCTCCCCCCTCCTCTCTCTCTCTCTCCCACCACACACACACAACACACACACACACAACACACACAACCACCACACACCCACACAACCATCCCAACAATTGCACGTTTATCACATTTCACCTTTTTTTTTTCCGGGAAGAAGTTAAAATGCAACAACATGCTGAGGTGAGAAGAAGAAGAAGACAGGAAGAAAAACAAGAAGAAAAACAGAGACGAAAAGCAAGAACACCTGCAGCATCGTAATAACAAAAGACAGCGAAAACAATGACAGTTATGAAAGGGTAAGGACGGAAGCTGAAACGAAGGAAGGAAAGATAAGTGGGGAGGATAAAGTTTGCAGATAAAGAACAATGGAACATCGTCATTATTAAAAAAAAAAAAAAAGGTAGCAATGACAGCAACAACCGACGACATCGACAACAATAACCGCAACAGCAACAGCAACTACTGCAGCAGCAGCAGCAGCAGCAGCAGCAGCAAGAGCAACAACATCAACAGCAATAGCAACAACAACTACCACTGTTCTGCCACTGCCCCCCCATCGTCTATCACTGCTAGGATTACTGGTGGTAGTAACGATGCTCATAAGAGTAGCCGTTATCGTTTGTTTAGTTCTCATCATCAATCAGGGCCGACCAGGGAGGAGATCTGGACCCCCTCCACTCCTCTTCCTAAAACAAAAAGTAAGAGAGAGAGAGAGAGGGTGGGGTGAGAGAGACTGACAGACAAAGAGAGAGAGGGTGAGAAAGAGAAAAGAGAGAGAGAGAGAGAGAGAGAGAGAGAGGGAGGGAGTGAGAGAGAGGGAGTGAGAGAGAGGGGGTGAGAGAGTCACGGAGAAAGAGAAAGAGAGAGACGGTGAAAGAGAGAGAGAGAGAGAGAGAGAGAGAGAGAGAGAGAGAGAGAGAGAGAAAGACAGAGAGAAACAGAGACAGAGATAGAGAGAGAGAGGGTGAGAGAGAGTCACAGAGAAAGAGAAAGAGAGAGAGAGGAGAGAGAGAGAGGGGGGGATAGAAGGAGAGGGGACGAGAGGTGAGAGAGATAAAGACAGAGAGAAACGGACACACACACACACACGCACGCACACACATACACTCACACAAACACACACACACACACCCACACCCACACCCACACCCACACACACAACACACACACAGAGAGAGAGAGAGAGAGAGAGAAGAGAGAGAGAGAGAGAGAGAGAGAGAGAGAGAGGAGAGAGAGAGAGAGGACAACTAGGAAGGAAGGATGTTGTAACAACACATTCTCGTTATGTCATGGCATAGTTTGTCTCCTCTGCAGTGGCATTTCGGGGAGGTATACTACAGGGAATGTCTTGTGCTCAGGGTGCACCGGATTACTCCAGTTTGCTTTTTTTGGATCAGCAAAACGTTGTCCTCCCCCTTCCCCCTTCCCCCCACTGGAAATGTGCTGAAACAGAGAAAGGGGTACCCCCACCCCCACCCCTCCCTCCCCGTACGTTAGCAGGTGAGTAGTCGTAGTTTCATTTTACGTCTTTTCACAAAATCATGTGATGTTAGACGAGGGAGAGAGAGAGAGAGAGAGAGAGAGGAGAGAGAGAGAGAGGGGAGAGAGAGAGAGAGAGAGAGAGAGAGAGAGAGAGTGAGAGAGAGAGAGAGAGAGAGAGAGACAGAGACATTTTGGCATTACCTGGAAGCCCTTGTGACAGGGGTACACAAATGATTTGATGTCAGTGGCAGATTAATGGAAAAAAGAATGAAAACAACAATAATACTCACTCACCCCCCCACACACACACACATACGCACGCGCGCACACACACACACACACACACACACACACCCCACACACACACACACACACACACACACACACACACACACACACGCACACACACACACACACACACCACACACACACACACGCACACATACACACACACAACACACACACACACGCGCGCGCGCACACACATACACACACACACGCACGCACGCACGCACGCACGCACGCACGCACGCACGCACATACGCACGCGCACACACACACACACACACACACACACACACACACACACACACACACACACACACACACACACACACACACACACACCCCACACACACACACACACACACAAGACGTAATTAAAAAAAAGCAAGATTAGCATCGGGGAAAAAACATCAATAAACATGCAGGTTAGGTACTTCACATCGTTCGCAACACGCTTCACGTCATCAGTCACTTCCTAACAGCATTTTCGCGCCCCCTCCCCTTCCCCACCCTCCCACCCCTACCCACACACCCATCCCCCTCCTACTCTCCCACCCCCACTCTATACCCTGACCAAAAAAAAAAACACGAAAAAAAAGAGTAATCCGTGCCTGACGATCATGTTTATCATGAGCATGATCATGGTCATGATCATCATCACCATCATTCATGATCCTCAATCAGCAGCGTCCTTCTCGTCCT